>VDFB02000363.1:12194929-12319112 GCA_007258455.2 Sequoia sempervirens | reverse complement strand
ATTGTGCACATTATTCCACCAAAAGTTTTTAAAACTGATCCTGCCAATTTCAGTGCCCTAGTACAAAAGCTCACTGGAAAGCATTCTGCACATTTATCCAGACAATCTTTCAAAAAGTCAAAGCAGAAGAAGATGACTCCTATAATGAGTCCTCGCAGGAGCAAATATACGAATATGAGCTATGCAGGGCAAGATGAATTTCCAGCTGATCATTTCAGTTCAAAGCAGCCGCCGCATAAGAAATCGCTAAGCTACGGGGACCAATTTGTGGCTGCTTTTGCACAGGTTAAATCAGAATCTGTGGAGGACAGCCTGACGTGGTGTGATAACGTTTCTGGTCTTTTCGACGTATGTGATGATCTGGATATCTTTGCTACCCAAATGGATTCTGGTTCTATGCTACCGGAGTTTCTTACAATTGATCCTCCAGTAGCCGATCAGATATCTACAGCGTCATTTTCAAAATGGCTTAAAGAACCAGTGTTGTGATTAGGGCACCAATTGTTTAGGTGGAAATTTTTTCCACACCACTATCGTTCCTTGTGTCAGCTTGTGCTCATCATGCTCTGGTTTGGGGAAGAAGGTTTCATGGAAATTTTCTTGTCTCTGTGAAACCGGAATCTCAGTTCTGATCTGTGGGAATGTACATCGTTTAATTTTGGTTTCAACTTTTTTCTGCGATATGGAAATTTTCATGCTCTTCTTTCGAGTAATCTAACCATTTCAATTTACAATTCATTTGTTAACAGTATTTGTTGAAATTTGATGTCAAATGAGTTGTGTTTGAGGCAACATGAAATTTAATAGACTGCAAGTAGTTGATCGGCCATACTTATTAAATCTAATAATCGCATACAATATAGTTGTATGACAAAGACCTTGATGGTATCCCAAATGTGTAATCAATCACACAAGGCTATTTATGGTTTTGTTCTAGTTGTTTGTCCTTTTTGTTCGACAACAGGCTCACGCACATTATAATTAAATATATACATTCTTAATTATGTAAGTTCGAGACGAATAACGAGCAAAGTGCATACAAATTACAGCCACATGGAAGACGCCTTTGAATCATCCTAGTTAGTATTTTTTCTTTCATTGGCCACGTATTCCTAAACCATGAGTGTAAAGTATAGAGTGGTGCTGGATTAATTTTGCTGTGCCTTCAGATGCATTCGTGTCAAACGTTTTTTTGGGATTAATTGGTAGAGTTTAGTTCAATTTTTTAATTTCTCTTTTTAAGATTAATTAGTGAGGGTTTAGTTTAGAGGTACATAATTCAAGTAATTCATTTGTCAAGGATTAATATGTAGATGATAAGATTTACAATCTGATATATTGTTCATTAAAGATTAGTTATGATGTTGATCAAATATGTATATTCCATATTTCTGAAGGATGAACCTCAAAGTCTAGATGTAAGGACTTTTTTTAGTCTATAATGAAGAGACAAATTTATGATTAGAGTATAGGTATTTAAGGAATAGCCAATAAGAGCAAGCTACTTATCTTTACATTTAGCTCTATAGAGCCAAAAGAGTGTCAATGAATATGTCTAAAATAGATCAATTAAACAAAATTATAACACATGAGGCCTTCATCAAGCCATATCAAGACACAAAAGAAATTTTCAAAGTTTAGTGACTTAGCATTCATTGTTATGACTCATTTCATAAAGTCCAAAATACCTCTTATAAGTAGATAAAAATATGTTACACATAAAACCAAAGATATGAAACTAGTTTATTTTTTCTTAGATTAACATTGTTAAGCTGTACATACAACATTTACAACTTGGAAGTCATACAAGTTGTATGTCTTTAAAGGTTTATTAGGTATAAGTTCTCAAAATTCTATCTTGAATTCATAATATTGAGTTACACATGTGGGCATAATTTAATCTCTTTTAATTTACGATGGACACATGAAGATGCTTGAATAAAAGATTGATCATTTAATTAGTATAGAGTGATGTTTATTGTATTGGAAAAGAGATTCAAACATTTAAAAAATAAAGAGTCTCTATGTGAATCTACAAATGGGAACAACAAAAGTGTAAATATAAAAATCAAAGAAACAAGCAATATTGCATTATCACGTCTACTTCAAATATCTATTCCTACTCAAAGAAGCCTCATATACTGATGCATGTTTTATTTGAAAGACTTTGAGAAATTTGTACATTCACTACTATTGGAACTTTGGTGTCCTATTTCCTTATAGAGATTTCTTGGGTGAGAGAATATGTTTGAAGTTATTTCTCCTACAAGGTTTTGTTCCACTTAAGAGACATCTTGATTTTTTCTTGAAATTAGATACTTTGAATAAAATACATACTTTAAAGCTAGATAAGTACCATCCTAGGGGATTTAATTAAAGAGAGTTATATGGACCTTAATTAGGTACAATCTCCAAGAATAAATAAAACACTTAATGGATTATCTTATGTACTTGTCAAAATGTTGAAAAAATAATTGCTTCACCTATTAGGAGATTAAATGATGTCAATGGTACCCCTTAGTCCTTACTCTTTTTATTGTAATTAAGGATATGGATGCATATTCTTTGTAAGTCATATATTGAGTTATTATGAATAATCCTATTTGAATGAGAAATAATAGTTGGCTCAAATATTACTAGTATAGATATTAGACATATGCTATTGTATGAGCATTCATGAATTATACTATATTGAGTATTGCTCTAGAATGTTTCCCCCTTGAAGGGGCTTGCGATCAATTTTTTTAATTTTAATGCAATATAGTTATTTGTGTTTCTATGTATAATTTATATTTTCCATATTTCTATTTTTGGAACAATATTTTGTAAGAAATATTGTAGATCATCCAATATCAAAGCTATTTTTAGGGTTGCATTCTATTATAAAAAGTATTTTCTTGGTGAGCAAAACATATCTATCGAGGTAATGGCATTGAGATTTTCCCTAAAAAAGTCCTTTTCTTTTTTCAAATAGTTAGTTTTTGAATTTATAGGTTAAAATCCCTATATCCGGGGTTTTAAAGTAATCACATAAGAGTTATCATTCTAATAAAATATAGATTCCAAACAAGGTTAGATTGGTAACACTCTAAAACCGCACCATTAGATAACTTATATATGATATTATGCTTCCACATAACCTCAAGTATGTAAAATATCACTTAGCTTTTTAAAAACCATAAACTTAGAAAGCCATCAATTATCTATCACCTATGATATTTTGGTAAGTAACTAGCCCTATATAGTTACTTGCACCCTCCTAGATAGACATGCACACGCGCGTGCTCTCACACACACATATACATGGGCTCATAAACCAAATAATCTTTGTATAAACTTTCTATTTTTCATCTTTAAATAATTTCCATCTTGGTCTATTTGGAAGTTAATAGAAATCACCATAATTGACTATCTATTGTAAAACATTTTTTTTGGGTTTGCAGAGTATAAGAAGCAATTATTTGTGTTTGAGAAATGATAAACTATACAATATTTTTTTAATTTTTAGAAATAATAAAGTAGAAAACTAGTTTTCTATTTTTTTTTTAAATAACAATGTACAATTTTTTTTAGTTTTTGGAAATATGATAAACTATAGTATATTTTTTTAGTTTAAGCAATGTAAAAAATAGTTTCAATATTTTCTCTAGAGGGGCCTAAAAGAAATAAAATAAAATAAAAGAAGATTGATGTGTGTGTGTGTGTGTGTGTGTGTGTGTGTGTGTGTGTGTGTGTGTGTGTGTGTGTGTGTGTGTTTGATTGATCCACTGCAATCGACTTATTGCATAGATACTTTTGAGACATATTTTTGGAATTTTTTTGGCACCCAACAACCTCATGGATATGTTATCCTACTTTCAGACCCACAAAATGGACCCAATTTTTTGTTAAATTAGAGATCAAGTTTTAGAATTGATACAAATGGTTAATGCTTACAATGGCAATATATAATTTTTAATAATTGAATCAATAATGAGAAATCTTCTAGGAATGGACATTCATATGGCTATGCACATTGTGCCCAAATTTGGACTTCCCTATATTAGATGGTAATGATTCTACCAATTGGATTTATCAAGCTAATCAGTACTTCAATATTCATAATACTCATTTAGTGAATAAGGACCCTACTAAATCATTCCATTTGGAGAAACAAGCTATCAAATAATATTAATGGTATCTCAATTCTTGTGATGAGCCCAATTGGAAAAATATCATCAAAATTTTTCTTGTTTAGTTTGGCCCTAATGCTTATGGGGGTTTTACTAGTGCTCTTACTAGGTTTTGTTAAACTAGAATAATTTATGAATATTAGATGAAATTTGAATAACTTGCTAGTCACACTTAGGGCTTATTTTGACTAGTTTTTTGCAAGATGAGTCATTACTAAATTTAAAAATTTAAGCTTCTCTGAGGTTAAAATTTTCAAACCAAATGACATGATCAATTAGATGCTAAGAAATTATAGTGAATAAGGCCCCTATTAAATCACTCCAATTGAAAAAGAATCTATCAAATAATATTAATGGTTTCTCTCTAGACATTCTTGTGATGAGCCCAATTGGAAAAATATCATAAAAAATTTCTTGTTTAGTTTGGCCCTAATGCCTATGAGGGTTTTACTAGTGCTCTTACTAAGTTTTGTTAAACTAGAATAATTTATGAGTATTAGAATAAATTTGAATAACTTGCTAGCCACACTTAGAGCTTATTTTGACTAGTTTTTCACAAGTTGCTTCATTACTAAATTTAAAAATTTAAGCTTCTCTAAGGTTAAAATTTGTAAACAAAATGACATGATGAAATATTTGGGTTTTAGACAAAAAAATCATGTCTTATAATCATTTTTCAAGTTCAACTCCCTTCAGGAACATCACATCACCTTGTCTTCTTCTACCATAGCCATCAAAAAATATGACAAGGGGCCACAAATGTGTGAAATATAATTTATATCTCCTCAATGTTTAGATACCTCTAGATGCTAATTATTACAAAAATGGTTCAAAAATGAAAGAAGAAGAAGCCATTGATTCTTCTCCATGGAATCCCATCCAAAAATTCTATCTATGCCCTAGTAAGGGTCACCACTCCTCAAAATATGAAAGTCAAAGGTGTTTCCAAAAGATTCCCCTCCTTACTCTCATTGGTTTCAATAACATGCGTAACTTCATTAATACATGGATCACTAAACAAGTTGATTTCTTTGGGTATTCCTCCTTTATATTCAAATTTATGATGACTAATGGTCATATTTTACCTTGTAAAGGAGAATATTAAACTATTTTTATTTATATGTGGGACTATAAAATTTGTTCAAATATGTTTATCTTACCCTTGGGTGGCTATAATGTAGTTCTTAAGGACGAATGACTACATACCTTAGGTCTAGTCTCATGATATTTTTATAAAATTTGGATAGTTCTTTAATAATGGGAATACATACATGCATTACTACATAGGGGGGGTTTAAGACAATTATTGAGACAAATTTTGAGTAAATTGTCTTAACTTGAGATAAAAAAAACTTGTGTATTATCTTAAATATTGTCCTTAAGAGAGTATCTCAAATTATTGTCTTAAAAAATTGCCTCTGTAAAGACAATATGAAACAAAAATATTTTTGTCTCCTTAGAGACAATAGTTGGGACTAAAGAAATATTGTATCTCTAGAGACACTATGTCTTTAATCCCAACTATTGTCTCTATAGAGACAATATGAAAAAATGTATCAAGAAAATAAACACTTTATTTTAAATATTTTTTAGTGTGGTTTTCAACATTCAATGTTTCCAGATTCTCGTCATCCTCCTATTTGCTAGAATTTTTATTTTTATTCTTCCAAATGCGGTGGAAATTTGATCTGTGTATTGAAAAATCATCCTCATCTACACAAAATAAAGAAGTTAAGCAGGTCCAACTAGATAGTAGCACAACTTTTCCAATTGTACCACCTCTTTTGCAATCTAAAGCTCAGGAGACACTAAAGAATATTTCAAATGGAAAAATTTGTAGAAGGGAAATGGTAATAGAAGGGAGCCATGATTATACATACCATCAATCTACCTTTCCAGGAGAAAAAAAATGAACACTAGTTTGGAAAACCCAAATAACAGATTCTAAAAAGGAAGAAGATCAACAAAGGTAAAAAGGCTCAAATAGAAAGTCAAACATTAGAACTAGTTGCTATTCCTCTTTCTTAGAAAAAAATATGAAAATAAAAAGTAGATTCACAATTGAAGATAACAGTGAGAAATGCCATATTAATTATAATTATTTCCAATGTTTTGTATCTTACAAAATGATATGGGAGTTTCTCAATCAAAAAAACATACCATGGATATAGCATAACCATTATTGAATATTTACACTAATTTCCCAAACATATGAAGCAAATATGTCTTTTTTTCATTTGTTTCTATCCATCCTCTTCCTTTGTGTCCTCTTTCTACGAGGCACTATTCTAATTGTGGGTGTTGATTGTTCACCACTTTGAACACCCTCCTCATTATTCTTGTCTCCCACTTGCTGAAATTCACAGATGGTTTCTTGCCGAGGTTCAGGAATGACAATCAGATCATTGTGTGCAACAAAAAATTCATCATGTTTTTCTAGCTCCTCTTCATGCTCACTACTTGATGAGTTTGATTGTTGGGATTCCTATACACAACACAATTTAACTCATTAAAATAACATATTAGACCTTGTTTGCTTGCTTCAAAGAATATAATTTAATAAACCATAAAAATCTATGATTTTTGCTATGTAAGCTGATAGTTATTAATCTTGTAGAAACTCAGATCATAATTTTATCTTTGCTTGTTTCATTTCTCTATGGAAAAAAAAACTATTGTAATTCTAGGTGTATATGTTTAGATTAATATCTGTATCATTTTCTTTGCAATGGAAATGAAAGAAAAATATGAAATTTTATTATAGCCCATCATGCAAAGAACTTACCTCAGATTGATGACTAGTGACTAATTTCTCCCCTTGATCTAGCATATGTTGTCAAAGGCCTTGGGAACCATGTAGTAATGCATATTTTAGGTCATCCTCTAAAGCTTCCTTTTAAAATTGGTGAACCTACATAAAAAAATATAACTAAACTTATAAGGTATAATGAATCATAAGATACAATTAACTTACAAGTTTTCCATGACTTTATTTATGAAATAGAGAATATAATAGATGAAAATATTCACTTACCAAGCCACCACGAATGCTATTGTACCAACCAGATCCTAATTTATGGGATCCAATATACTTGACACCCTAGCTTGGGTTTCTTTTTTGTATCTTGAAGGAATCTTTTAGATCCTCCTCATGCAAATGGCCTATATTTTGGATTATTGTGGGCCTTCCTCTTAAATTTGGCATCTTTCATAAGTTCATCCCATGTCACTTGGTTTGTGATCCAAGCTAGACGTGGATACTCAAGTCTTTTGTGATCTTCGACCTTAAATTGTCTTGTTTAGAGTGAATGTATTTTATTACAATATCTAGAATAATTTCCTTATGAAAACCAAGATTTCCAAATGCTATTATGACATCTTTAAAGAGTTCATCTTTCTTATTATTGGCTTGCTTCCTCCAATCCATTTGAATGGAATTGCCAAATAATTGTTATGCATGATGAAAAATAAAGTGAAATAATTTTAAACCCATTTCATCCTTCAAGACATTTCCTTCTAAGGTGAGAAAGATTGTAACTTCTTACATTCCTTTCATAGTCATTGAGGATATTGTTGTAGTATTAGGGGTTGAGGTAGATGCCCCTATAGGTACACCAATCACTTTGTCATTTATTTCCTATATTTACAATGAGATCATCAAGCAACCATGTAATCACATTTCAACATCATAAAAAAACCATGTAATCATCAAGCAACCATGTAATTATCAATGATGCTTTTACCAGTCAACATGCTATTACAGTGATAAAAGTAAAATATGAACTAGAAAGGAATTATAAGATAATATTTCTAGATAATTTTACTTGTTCATCAGAAGTAAGCCCTACAATCCCCAACAATGTCCTCTCCCATAACTTGATTTGTTTAAGTATTTATTTCCTATTTTTAAAATTTTCAAGAGTTTTTGGTAGGTCGAGCCTTAGTATTCTTGATTGTGATTCAATAAGACTCCTCAAGGAAACTTGTTCAGGTGTTGGTGGGAGAATTCTGACTAAACCCAGACTTGATGGATTATTTATTTGTGATGTACTTCTAATAGGGGCATGCATGTCCATTTCAACAAGGATACTAGGAGCATCCATATTTGATGTAGAGGGCATGCTATGAGGTATTGTGATTGATGCCACTCTTGTCATAGGTGTTTCTGGTCTAGATGTAGAGGGTATGCCACATCTTCCTGAAACATCCTGCAAGGCACAAATATAAATATTAAAGTGGTATAATAGGGGAAATAACATAATAAAACCACACAAACATATGATTGAATCTTACCTTTTGCATAACATTAGGTGTATCAGATGGAATAATCAGATCTTGCATGCCAACAAGATGCATTCTTGGTGGAATTACTCTAGTAATGCCCTATGGCAAAAACACAAATATTTACAAAATATATAAGGTGAAATAGGTTAATTAAAACAAAAGAATCTAGATCAAATCTTACCACTAGCATAATACTAGATGTACTTAAGGGCATGACAGGGGTTGGAACAAATTTAGAGATGACATGCATTCCATAAACATAAATTAACATAATATAATACAAAACATAAGATAATTGAACCTATAAAAGACAATTTTTAAAATTACCTCATGCACCATCATAGCAATGTCTTTCCCTTTCCCATTCCTTAGCATTTCAATTAGACTATTTAAGATCAATGGATCCCCCATAGTAGAATTAGGAGCACCCATAGGAACATTCTTAAAGAAACAAATAATGACATAAAATGACAAAATATTAATTAGATAACATATGCAAGTGATATTAGTAACATAAGTCAAATTCACTATTCGAGGAACTAGAACTGAAGTTGTTAGCTCTGAACAATGAAGAAGGAAAATGGAAAAAGAACAACATTGGGATAGGAGATGATGAAATTGAGGACAAGTACAAGAATCTAGAAGTTGAAGTTGTTATAATAAAAAACAATATGAAATTTTTTGTGGAACAAAACCATAGAATGGCAAGGCACAATGCCATTATCATTAATGCAATTTCTGAAAAGTTGGAAATGTCACAATAGGGTTCGCTGGTTGTTGACCTGGAAGAGGACAAGGATAAAAGCAAGAATGAGGACCAAGGAATATTGAAGAGGACCCAGGCCAACCTTAAAAGGAAAGTGCCTCCAACTTCCAAGATGGTCCAGATCTTAAAGAAGGGGGTTTAGGAGATGAACGACATGGAAGTTGAGACAACGAAATTTTTTAAAGTCCTAAGCTTAGTTGTTGCTGGAGTGTTTTCTAGTCTTTTTTGTGCCCTTTGCTGGCCTTTTTTTGGTGGTTGTTGCTTTGTAATTTTAATGTCCTTTCTACATCCTCTCTGTTTCTGGGATCTTTGACATTTTATCTCTTTTATTTGTAAACTTTGTGGTTTCGGTTACCTGTAAAACCCATTTTTTCCTCTTTCAAAAACTTAAGTCAAATTCACTAGCACATGAACAATAAGATACATAATTTTCATTATGTTTCAATACATAAGAAAAATATAAACAATGCTCAACTTCCAAAGTTTTTTTAGCTTTATGGTATTGTGTTTCTCTTGCCTAGGTGTCAATTGCATAAAGTGCGTAGGTGTTGAATGTGTAAATATTTGAAACACAAAAATGTCTTTCAAGTAAATTGTGAAAGAAGTAAAAAAATAAAATGAAACAACAACTTATCCAATTGAAAAAAAAATGTAAGCTGTATTCATTGACATTACAAACATCCACTAATAGAACACTCAAAAAATTCAAATTACTTAATTTTTATTAATATTTTGTGTATAATTAAAAACATAATACTTAACTTGTAAAGAGTTAAACTGAATCCTCACAACCATCTCAAAGTGAACATGATGATCAAACAATTTCATTTTCACATGAAATATCCTCATCTAATGGAATAAATGCACCATCATTATTGGGCCCTAAATCCATAAATAAATTAATACCATAGTTTTCATGGTCTTCTTCACCTTCAGATATAGGTAAATGAAAATCAATAAATTCATCATCTTCATGGAATTGATGCCCATGTGGTTACTCTTATCCTCCAGACACTTTATTAAACTCATCATGATCTTCATCTTGTTCATACACATCATTGACAATAAAGTTTTCATCATATCCATCTTGGAAATCTATGTCTTCAAGGGAGACTTCTGCATCTTCAAGTAAATCGTGGTCCTCTACATCTTGAAAAAATGTTACTCTTCATCCTCTTATATCATAATCAATAACGAATGACCAACCAAGATGTTCTAAATTTGGAATGAGAAATATCTAGTCACATTGATTTGGAGACACATAAGGTTCATAAGTGGTTTCAAAACTAGATGTATTGATCATATGGAATCCATTCTTGTGCAACAATATAGTTTTGTCTTCACCCACTTTGATAAGATTATACCATTGAATACGAAAAATAACTTTCTTGAAAGATATAAAATCAAGCTCTATAATATCCTCCAACACTCCATAATAGTGAAGTGTGCTTGTGATTGGTTGTCTATCATTTGTATGTGAATGACATTCCACCTCAAATGATTCTGAAATTCCACAATCATAAGTTTGTCTCTTGTGATCATCCTTTTTTATGTGAAAATGATGACCGAAACTCCACATTCCTTTGTAATATGTTACCTAAATTCATATAAATATTAACGATAAAAATGTTAAAAAGGAAAATCACTAAATACCTAAAATATGTTAATATATACGTATCACCTCCCCATTTCTAGATCTTTTAACAAAATTCAGTCGTTGTTGTGTCACTCTATTATTCCCCTTTGTTGCCTCTTATTCAATATAGGTCTTTAGCCAATTCCTTGAGCATCTATCTAGCTATTTTCTTTTATGGCTTGTAGGAAGTCCTTGAGCAGTGTTTTGACCATGTCTATTATATACATTGGTCCATTCCTTTTCATCCTCTAATTTTTTTTGTTTAGTGTACTTCTCCATCCATTCGAACATAAAGTTAGAATTGTATGCAACTTACAAATGTAATGACTCCCACTCCTTAGCATCTACAATGAAAAATAGATTTGTTCAATGAATTAATAATGATTTAAAGTTGTCTTATAAAATTTAAGATAAAATAGTTACTTCAAACATTTTTTTATACCTTTTATCCTCTTTGAAGTCCCTTGACCCTCTAATTTTTCTCTTTTAAATGATTGAGGTTGGTTATTGTGGGTGCCTAATCTGCAATTAACTAACAAAAGACAACAAACAAGTGTTAATCAAGTTAGAAATCCAAACAAAAGCACTCCCTATGAGATTCTTAGTGAAATCAAGATGAAAACATGAAAATGAAAGCATAAGTAAGCTAAATGATAACATGTAATCAACTCAAACAAAAAAACCTCCATCCCATAGGGGGATTGGTGCTCCTTTGATGTGGAAAGAAACCATTTCCCAACCCCTTTGATAAGCTCCAATGATGTAGTTGATTCCAAGTACCTCTGATGATGAAACAAGCTCAAAATTTGATGAAAATAGTGAATGATGTGAGTGAAAATTGTTAATGTAATTAATATTTAATTACACTTGCATAACTTTACTTAGGTAATTATTTAATTCCTAGGTTAATTATTATCATCCTTATCTTGTTGAGCTATCTTGTTGCTCAAGATAAGATTAAGGTTATGCATCTTTGCTTTTATAAGGAAAATCATATCTTGTAATTAAGAATTCCTGAATAATTAATATTTGCACATCTTTATGCAAAGCTCTACTTTCTCTGTTTCTCTCTTCTGTGGAAGGATTTTCTAGTTTGCATTTCAGATCTTGGTTTCTAACATGGTATCAGAGCCTTGATTTGTAACCCCTTCTCATATTTTTGAGAAAATAATTGCAGAGTTTGTTCGGTATTCCTCGAGGGTATCATGCCTTGAGCTCATTTGTGAGGCGTTTTGGATCAGATCGAGCTTCACCATTGGATTCAGAGCACTGGAAAAAGTCAAGATTGACTTTTGTTTTGTAGATTTTGGCAATCGTTTGCCAGATCCATGAGGGTTTCAAGCTGTGAGTTTTTTTGCAAGCTTTAGAGGTAGCTGATTTTTCAGGGCACTTTGGGCACAAACGGAGGTCACCATTGCGTTCGTAGCGGCCAAAAATAGTAAGAATGCCCTTCATTTCATCAAGTTTGGTGCATTTGATTCAAAAGGCAATTTTTTTTTGTTTGGGGGGCCATACTACCTCCCAACACGTAGTTCGAGGCAAAAAAAAATTAAAAAAAAAAATTGATTTTTTGCACAGAAAATTGTGCCTCCAGTTCTAAATGAGAAGCGCCACCACCGCTCAGCCGAGCGGCCACCGGAGGACCACTTAGCTCAGCAGCACCACCCCTCTGCATCGCCCACCACCGCCGGTCCCAGCGCTTAGCCCCCGCGGGCCCCTTGCGCATAGGCCGCAGTTGTATGGGGGACCAGGCACTATGCACCCAGCCCCCGCTCGACCACCCAGCCCTAGCGGTGGTTCCATGGAGGACTAGGGGCTCTGCCCCCAGCACTTGCAATCTATCCCCTGGTCACGCATAGGACCAGGGGCTAATTTATTTAGCCTCCTGGGCTACCTGTAGGCCTTATTGGCCTTTCTGGAGCTGTTTTCACCAAATCGAGCATATTTTTTGCGTACGATCTCCATTTTTTGCAAACAAGATACCATTGGAAAGATGATTCCAACGCCGATCGAGTGGTGTAGGGGTTTTTACCAGATTTTTCTCCAAATTTATTTTTCAGGTCTTTGAACTCAGATGTTGTTGTTTTCACTCTCGAGGGCATATCTTTTGACTCGGTGATCCTTTTTTCGACATTCTTGCGGTGTTGGAAATATGGTTCAGTCCTCTACATAGATCTGAGGTCTATTTTTATTTTCTATTTACTCATGTTTGTATTCTCTCCTTTTAAAATCGTTGGGTTATTGTAATAAACGAACTGAGATAAAGTTCCATCAGGGGGGTTTCTTGCATAATAAATCTGATTAGAGTGTAGTTTTCACTTTGATCTCCATCTTGTTTTGATGGAAACTCGTATGGGTTATCTAGTTTCTTAGTTTCTTTTGGCCACATTTTTCTTTATCTTGACACATATTAGATTCACATTGGTTCACACTTTAGATTGAGAGCCTATGGTTAATGATCCGCATTAGATCCATCTCAGTTTGAGGGCCATGTTTTTATGGTTAATGTTCCAGATTCTTTATGGTACTCCTTCCCATGGAAGAATTTTAGTCTCAGTTTGGAATCGGCATCGAGATACACAGTTTCTAGATTTTGTGATCATTTCATCTACTGTTGCTTCATAGATTCCAAGGTTGTTCCAGTTTGTGATTTTTCTAGTGTTCCGTGGCATCGGGTCTGCTATCACATTATTATGATTTCATTTTTGGTTTCAGTTGTAGACAGAAGTATCTTTCCTTGCTTTTCAGATTGCGGTTCCAGTGTTACTCCACATTACTCTTCCAGTGCTTCTTTGCAACAGTCATCTCATTGTAGGGGGGTTTTGTCCTACTAGGTTTTCCTTCTCTACCTCATTATTGCATTTGTACTCGGGTACCTGATTAGGCCTTGTTTTTGGGACCCATTCATGATTTCTTGCATTCATCTTAGTTTTAGGTGCATGCTTTTTAGCTCCCTAAGTTGCACTTATGGGTGTTAGTGTAATTAATATTTAATTACACTTGCATAACTTTACTTAGGTAATTATTTAATTCCTAGGTTAATTATCCTTATCTTGTTGAGCTATCTTGTTGCTCAAGATAAGATTAGGGTTATGCATCTTTTGCTTTTATAAAGAAAATCATATCTTGTAATTAAGAATTCCTGAATAATATTATTTGCACATCTTTTTGCAAAGCTCTTGTTTTTTCTGTTTTTCTCTTCTGTGGAAGACTTTTTTGGTTTGCATTTTAGATCTTGGTTTCTAAAAAAAATGCCTATAGTAAGAATGCTTCAAGTTGTGGATCCATACTATGTAGATGAAGCCTCTACTTATAGGACTCAAGGGTTGAAGAATAAGAGAAATTGGTGAATGTGGGATAAAAGGGGAGCCAATAGGAATGTGACACTTGTCACAATTCTATTGGATGATGGTGGAGCACAGTTTGGGGAATGTGTAGAGTAAAGGAGATGTAAGAGAAATAAATGAAAATGTTTGAGGATTTGAAAGGATGTAAAAAGAAGTAAATGAATGTGGTTGAAGATTTGAAAGTATGTAAGAAGAAGTAAATGAATGTAAGAGGTAATTATAGATGTGTAAGAGGCTATTTAAAACCTTTTGAGGGAAATTGAATGAGGAGGTAGTTAAGAGGAATATTCTTAGGAATATGCCATTGTGAGGATAAATAAGGTGAATTAGATAATTAAAATAAATGAATTTCATGTGCAACCTAGTTAGTTGAACATGGGTTGATTTAACTCTCGGGGAGTTAAAATCTAGAGCATTTGTTAATGATGATTAGAAAGTGGCTTAGGGTTAATTAATTCAAAATTAATTAACTTGGATGGGTTAGGGGATTATGAAATTTGATTTGATTTATTTAATCAAATGAGAGAACTTTAGGGAGATTTAATTAAATGATTTGATTTAATTAAATATGATGAACATTAGTAAGAAGAAAGGTGAATTAATCTAATAAAGTTAATTATTTGATTAATAGTAGAAATTGATGAATTTAACTAAATAATGCAGATTATTTAATTAATTGGTTAGTGCAAAAGTGATTTAGGAGGAAGTGATGTTAATTAATTAGAATTGGATGCATAATATCAATCAGGACTATTTACGTGTCTACATTTTCCCCCTCTTTGAAGCAATGTACTAGTTGTGTTGGTTCAAAGACTGATGCTGCAAAGATCAAAATTCAAAAAAAATCTAATTTTTTCGGATGCCCCACTATTTCCCCAATAGAAGGAATTACGCTGCTACATTGCCCCCTTGAGATATTGAGTGGAAATGTCAATTTTTTGATCGAGATTGCGATAAACAATATGAGAGGAGTGGTTTTGTTGATTAGAGGATGAAAATATAATTCTTTAGAAAGATTAGATATTTGATGTAGACAGTTTTAATGATGTATAAACAGTCATCGGCCATGGGTAGCCTCATGTATGTTTTGATATATCACACATATTCAACACTTGGATAGAATTGTTAATAAAGATAGAAGAATAAGAAGAAAAGGATTGATGGATTAACCATTGATTCCAAGAAGATTCAGAAGTCCAACAAGTCCATGAGTTACCAAGACTTTATTAGATATGGTGATGAGTGATGATGATGTATTCACTTATCTATGGATTGGGACACATACACCACAACTTTCCTTATGTTTGATAACACACATAGACACAATGCATCGAGGTATAGACAACCATGATGGCATGGTATCTAGTGCGATGGAATTTGACTCAACAAATAGATAAGAGTATCCTTGCTCACACCTAACATACAAAACATTGTTAGGATGTACTTTAGATATTCCAAATACCTCAAACCAAACATAGAAAGGAAAAACCTCCCAATGTAATAGTCAACGACACATCCCAAATATCCTCCCTACACACCTAACAAAGCAAGTATCTGCCAAGGTTATATTACAAGAACATCCAACAATGACATAAACAGAAGATAATGATCAATTCCCCAATCCTTTCTCTCTAAATCCATTTTGATAGACATCATTGAGAGGTCATTAGAGCAGGTGCAATAAGATAAATTACAAGTAAAGATTAGGTGAACAAACAAGTCAATGTTCTTCATACCTCTAGCCAAGGGGATGTGTTTTGTTTAGGATAAGTATCCAAAGTGATTTCCAAAGATAATTCCCATTGTAAGAAGGATACATCCTAGGACATGTTAGTGGATGGTGGCAAGTTGATGGGTTGTTTGAAAGGCCACTAATATAAGGTTCGATTGACATGTTTGAGAATGATCAAGAGTTTGATTCTTACATTTAAAGGATTTACTTTTGTTGATTGTTGTACTTGTTTTCTATTTTTTTTCCAAAGGATGAAGGTGACAATTGATTTATAATGGATGAGAATTTATCGTGGGTGAAGAAAAATGAGACAAGTGGATTTTTTCAAATATTTGGATGTTTTTGTAATGTTTTGAGGCTATTTTGGGATTTTCAAGATGTCTTACAAATGTTTTGATTTTCAAAATGTCCAATGTTTTTGGTGTTTTCTAAGATTTTGACCAAGAACCTAACCTAAGGACCTATCCTAGGGGCCTTGGGGGCTGATCAAAGACTATCCTTTCCTACATTATATACATAGAGACCACGTCATTTGATTGACACAAACTCATTTATTGATGAGATATGAACAATTTGATTGTTAGTTTATTATGATGGACACCTACGGATTGACCTGATGCCTCAGGGGCTGATCAATGATTAGCCTTGCCTATGTTCAAGCTTAGAGACAACAAAGTTCAACTGACACAAACTTGTTTATTGATGAAGAAAGAACAATTGAATTTCCAGTTTATTATGATGGAAATTTAAAGGACCTATCCTAGGGGCCTCGGGGGCTAATCAAAGATTAGCCTTGCCTACGTTATACAAACATAAGCCTCATATTTCAACATGGTAACTATGTTTTTTCTACTTTTTCTATTTTTTACCTATTTTTTGGATTTTTTCAATATATTTTGGATGTTTTTTGGATTTTTGGTTTTATGATTTTTTATTTATTTTTTCTTGACTTTATGAATTTTTTGGATTTTTCGATGTGCTGGAAGATTTCAGGATATACATGAATCTAATTTGATGTAGGTATAAGGAAAATACCCCCAGCATGATGCGATAAACTACCTCAATATAGGCAGGACAAACTGACCTAGGAAAGTGTTGAGTAGTACTAGGATGGAACATGATATCAACACAAGATCAAGCTATGATGCAAACACGTATGGGTGATGGAAAGACCAATGGAATGCGATGGGTGAATGTAATGGAAGGTGATGCGAAACAAGCCAAGGAAGCAATGGTAGATGGAGGTGCTTATTTACACAAGATGCCTGATTTCTAGGTTTTCACCAAGGTACTTGCCCAAAGCGCCACTGAAGTGGTTTTCACTAGAGGATGATTTTTTTCTTTATTGTTTTCAATCCTTTTTTTGATTTTTTTGAATTTTGATATATATTTTTATTTTTTTGTAGTTTTGGATTTATACCTTGCAAGCTTAGGCATAATTTTTTTTGAGATGGGAGCTAGATTGATGGGCTCCTATAGAGGCTCACCTTCAAGTGTCGATAGATGATACGCTCTTGATTTGTAAATTATGGTGACGACAAAGTGCCCCAACCAATTGGGTTCAAATTTTCCCTTGTTTGGATTTGGTACATTCTTCTAATTTTTCTTCAACATGAGCTTGTTAACTTGGAAGGACCAACTTTTGATCTTTTTATTATAGCTCTATTTGAGATGGTTCTGGTACACCTATAGATGGTTCAAAGCATCCATGCACTGATCATCTAGTAATTCCAACTCATTCAACTATGATACCTGATACTCCTCATCAGTGATAAGGCTTTGCAAGGATATTCTCAGGGATGGGAGCTTGAACTCAATAGGCAAGATGGCTTCTGATCTGTAGACCAAGGAGAAATGGGTTGCACCTATAGGTGTGTAGATGTTGGTTCAGTAGGCCCATAGGGTAGGGTTTAATTATAGCTGCCAATCACGACCAACTTCATTGACTATTTTCTTTAGGATTTTCAAAATGGTTCTATTTATATCCTCAACTTGGACATTACCATGGGGGTAATATGGGGTGGATAAGTGATGTTTGATATTGAATTTTTGGCACAACTCACAAACATCCTTATTTTTGAAAGGGATCCTATTATCTGAGATAAGGGCTTGGGGAACACTATAACAACAAATGAGGTAATTCAAGATGAATTTAGAGATCTACTTCCCTTTGATATAGGTCATTGGGATGGCTTCCACCCACTTTTCCAAGTATTCTATGGTAGTGATAATGAACTTGTGTTCATTAGATGAGGTGGGTGTGATTTTTCCAATGATATCAAGCCCCCATTGTGAGAATGGCTAAGGTGTGATAATTGGTTGGAGCTCTTGAGTTGGTGCATGGATGAGGTGCCCATGTTGTTAGAATTGTATACATTTTTTGACATAGTCATAAGCTTCTTTCTCCATCATAGGCTAGTAGTACCCTATTCTCAACAGTTTCTTGGCCAAGGTCATACCACTAGAATGTGAACCACAAATGCCATCGTGTACCTCTGTTAAAGTATTCAAAGCTTCCTCGGGGTTAAGGCATCACAAGAGGGTTCCTTCAATACTTCTACTGTAAAGAGTGTCACCTAAGATGATGAAACAAGATGACTTTTTAATAAATTTTCTCTTGAGATTTAGGGTGATGTCAATAGGGAGAACTCCTATTTTCAAGTATGTGAATATTTCATGGTACCAAGGATCATTAGTACCAATTATTTCACATATAAAAATTATATTTTGCTACCTCAAAAGATGGTACGAGAAGCTGCTCTATAAGGAATTCATGTTTGTGGATGTTCCTTGGGATCTCTAGCAAAGATTTGATTGTAGCCATAACATATACTGCTCTATTGTTTACCCTTGATATCTACTCAAATGTTATGTTGATGAAGAATTCCTTGAGATCCTCCACCAATATTTTATATGGGGTAAGTTTATCATCCTTAGTTTGGTATTCATCGTTGACTTGATTGATAATCAATTGTGAGTCGCCATAGAATTTGAGTGCCATGATTTTCCATTGTATTGCAATTGAAAGTCCTATGACAAGGGCTTCGTATGCTATAATGTTATTAGTACAAGGGAAATATAACCTATATGATTTTTGGATACAATGATCCCCTTGTGGTGTGATAAAGAGGATTCTTGTGTCTGACCCATGTTGTGTGTATGATCCGTCAAAATATACCTTCCAATGGTCTACAATGTTCATGTTGAAAATGGACTCATTTGGAAACTATGATACAAGTGGGTTTTTGGCATATATAGGTGCTTTAGCCAATTGATCTACAATTACTTGTCCCTTGATGGCTTTTTGTTCCACATATTCAATTTCATATTCCTTCAAGATCATGACACACTTAGCTATTCATCCTTTGAGCGTTGCTTTGGAAAGTAGATACTTTAGGGGGTCTATCTTAGCGATGAGCTTTATCGGATGAGCTAACATGTAGTGTCTAAATTTTTGTGAGCCAAACACTACTGCAAGACAAGCCTTCTCGATGAACGTGTAGTTTAGCTTGTGTCCCACCAAGGTTCTACTGATATAGTAAATGACTCTTTCTTTCCCTATTTCATCATGCTGAGCTAGAAGAGCCCCAAGTGTTGCCACTGTAGCTGATATGTAGAGGATCAATGGTTTTTTCTGGATTGGTGGCATGAGAACTAGTGGTGTTAGCAAGTATCTTTTGATTTGGTTAAATTGCTGATTGCATTTCTCATCCCATTTGTAGGTCACTCCCTTGTGAAGGAGGTGAGAGTATGGGATGGTTTTATCTGCCAACTGTGCTATGAATCTTTGGATTGATTGTAACCTTCCTTGCAGACCCCTCAATTGTTTTAGTGTATGTGGTGCTTCCATATCAAGGATTTATTTTACTTTTGTAGGGTGTATCTAGATTCCCCTTATTGACACAATATATCCTAGGAGCTTTCCCAATGTGACACCAAAGACACAGTTCTTGGGATTGAGCCTTACCTTATATTCTTCTAGTCTGTCAAAGTTTGGACCCAACATTGATATGTGGTCTTAATGCTTTCTTGATTTGGCTAGTATGTCATCCACATAGTCCTCTCTAGATTTGTGGATCATTTCATGAAAGATTAATCATAGCCCTTTGATATGTTGCTCCATCATTTTTGAGTCCGAGTGGTATCATATTCCTATAGTAGGTGCCCCATGGACAAGTGAAAGTTGTTTTATGTTGGTCATCCTTTGCAATCATGATCTGGTTGTATCATGAAAACCCATCCATTAATGAAAACATTTCATGACTAGTTGCCAGATCTACAATCATGTCTATGTTGGGGAGAGGGAAATCATCCTTAGGGCATGCTTTGTTTAGGTCCTTGAATTTAATGTAGATTCAAATGCCCCTAGTGGGCTTGGAAATAGGTACAAGGTTGGAAACCCATTCTAGATAATCAATGGGTCATATGAAGCTAGCATCAAGGAGTTTCTACAACTCAATTTTGACCAATAAGGTGATCTGTGGATGCATCTTTCTCAATTTATGTCTCATTGGTTTCGCCTCTGGATAAACTATGAAATGATGGACTACTACCTCTAGATCGAGGCCGAGCATGTTGGTGTATGCCCATGCAAAGTTCACTTTCCTTTCTTTCAGAAATGTTGCTAGGTTTTCTTGTTCCTCGGTCGAAATTGACTTGACATAGAAAGTGATGTGCGGTGATTCTTCAGTTCCAAAATTGACCAGATTGCACTTCTCTGCTAGGACTACTAATTACTTTTGATGGATGGCACTAAGGGGAAGATTGAATCCCTCATCATTTGGTGCCTCAAATATTTTTTCACCATCGGATACGTCCTTTCTTTTTACTATTTTGGGATTAGAAAGTGCCACAATGTGGTTTTCACTTAAGGATCTAGACGTTACCCTTAGATTTTCTATTTTGTGACTAAGAGATTCAATTGTTTCCCCATAGTACGCATGTGTGTCCAACTCAATATAAAACCCTAATTTGTGGTCTATTTGTGGTAGATCATCCCTTAGTACCATGAATTATAAGAGAGCCTCATCATTTTTGAACATGTCTAAGATCAGTTGTCCTCGTTGGTAATAGTTGATGAGTTGGGGGTAAATGAGCTGTAGTTTGGTGACTTGGTTATTTGGCTCAAATGACATGGTGGTTATCATAAAAAGGGAGGAATCCTCAAATAGCATGGGTAGGTCTGAGATGGGATCCTCAAAGCGACTATTAAGCAATATGGGTACCGACGGGGAAGCTTTGACCATTTTAATAGAAGAACCTTTGCCAAGTATGGTTATCTTCATAGGGGTAAATCTGAGGCCAAGATTCTTAGGGAAATTCTCAAGAATGATGGGTTCAAACAAGCCATTGTCATTTTTCCTGAGCTTTTCAATTTTGTTGTAGCCCCAGCCAAAAATTAACTATTGACCTTTGTTGTTTTCTTCCATGGGAAAATCTGGTACGAGTCTTTCATCTTGATATAACAGGCTTGATACATCCTTTTTTTCTACCACCTCTTTGCTTAGGTCTCCCCACTTTTTGAAGGTGGTGGGTTCTTCTTTGAAGGTCTGAGATGTTGTGTTGATTGGTTGTGGTTTTCCGTGAGATGTAGGAGATTGATGTAACTCTCCTATCACAAAGGCACTCTTTTTCATTTTATAGTCCCCACACCCATTATCTTGGATTATAGCCTTGACATATATGATGTTCTGAATGGTAGGTGTCTTTTTCTCAGAAATGGGGGCTAAATTGGATGGATCGACATAGGGGGATGTGGGTCCTTCATCATTTTTTGGAACTTGGGGGATCTTGTAGTATTTGGATTCCATATTTTTGGAATAATAGAATGGTTCAGGGTCTCCATGAATCGTGACTTCTTGATTTTGGTAAGGAAATTTTACACATTGATGGAAAGTGGATGTGATAGCTTGCATCCCATGGATCCATGGGTGCCCTAGGAGAATATTGTAAGGGAGTTCAAGGTCAAGGACATGGCAAGTAGTTTTCATGACTATTGGCCCTACTTGGATAGGGAGTTGAATGGTTTCTTGAGACACTCGCTCTTGATCATCATAGGCCCTGATGGTGATACCTTTTCCCTTTTCAATGAAATCCTCTAAAAATCCCAAATTCTTTATTAATTGTAAGGTGAAAATATTCAAACCTGCACTCCCATCCACCAAGACTCTTTTGATTTTTTTCTTATAGACTAAGACTTCAAGATGGAGTGAACGGTTATGAGATGGTTGGGTTGGGAGATCATGCTCAGAAAATGTGAGGTGTGGTGTAGTGATGTCCTACCATAGCTTGAAATTGGTCTTCATCAAGGTCTTTGGGAATGGAGGATGCAACTAATGCCTTCTCTAGGATGTCCCTATGTGGAAGCGAGATCTTAAGCAACTCCATGATGGAGATTTGGGTGGGGGTCTTTTTCAGTTATTCCAAGATGCTATAACCACTAGGGTTTGATTTTAGATTGTCAAGTGGTGCCTTGGGTGGTGGTGATGGTCCTGGGATAGAAATTTTGTTGCTACATGTGGTGACTCCACAATCAGCCCTAGGTCCTTTGATATTGACAATTGTTACCCATTCATCAAATGATGATACAACATGGTCATAGATATGGTTCACATTGTGGTAACTTTTTCCTTTACCAATGTTGTTTCCTTTATTATGATCTGGCATTAGATTTGTGTATATTATGAGATATTGATTACATGTTGGTTGCTCAATTGTTATAACTTTATTATCAATGAGATCTTGGATCAAAATTTTGAGTCTCATAT
This sequence comes from Sequoia sempervirens, assembly GCA_007258455.2. Lineage (NCBI taxonomy): Eukaryota > Viridiplantae > Streptophyta > Pinopsida > Cupressales > Cupressaceae > Sequoia > Sequoia sempervirens. The sequence continues at coordinate 12,296,408 of VDFB02000363.1, read as the reverse complement.
AACTAGTTGTCGTGTGTCCCTTTATTTTGTGAAAGCCACAAAGGTGCTTCTCATTATACCATGGTGGTTTAACTTGAGGCTCTTGGTAATTTTTGTAAACTGGAAGTTTGATGAGATTTTCCTGTACTACCTGTTGCATGACATATTCAATGGGTTCCCCAAGTGACGTATATTTTCTTTTTGGGGGATATTTTTTATTTGGGGGTGGTCCCCCTTGAGAATTTACATTGTTGACAGTTTGATTGTTGGGTTGTTGTTGTGATGGGCTGGTTTGTGAGGTTTTTTATGTGTTGATATTTGGTTGTGGGTATGTTTGTTGTTGTGTATTCTGCCTTGCGGCGCTCATAACAACCTTGGTGTCAATGGCACCATCATTGGTGATGTTTTTAAATTCTCAGCCCACATGCAAGGTTTGTCATTGTAACTTGTCAAAAGTTGATTATCTTAGTATACGGGTGTTCCCCCTTATGCAATGAGGGATCTTTCGATGTTGAGCGCTTTGGGGATCAATTGGTAATATGTTGTTATACATTGCATTTTTAGATGGAAGAACAAGCTCCCTTCAAGGTTAGAGATAATGGTCCAGATTTGTCGTTCCTTTGGCATGGACCATTTTCTCTTGCTAGTTATGGATCTCCATCTTTGTAAGAAATCCACAAATGTTTCTCCCTTAGATTTTTTGAGGCCAGATAGTTCTTCTAGGTTTACCTCCATGTGTAGGTTGAAGGAGTAGTTTTCTATGAACAAGTCCATAATTTCCTAGAACTTTTTGATTCTGGGAGGTAAGTGGGAGAACCATTCCATTGCAGGGCCAACTAAGCTTCAAGGGAAAATCCACATAAGATAAGAATCATCATAGTACCTCGATGAAATGTATGTGAAACTCTCTCATTTGGTCCTCAAGATTTCCATTCCCACGATATTTGTCAAATTTCAAAATTTTGAATCTTGGTGGGAATGGAACCATAACAATGGTTTAATCAAACGAACAGGGGCACAAATTCCCTTACGTTTGTGATTTTTTCAAATTTTAGGATTAGATGTCTTGTATCTATTGTGAGAGCAATTTGACCTGTGTGGAGAGGTCATTTTGCAGATTTGGTGATGGGATGTGCATGTTTTGGGATGGAGTGTTTTGTTGGATGGAGGATGGGGTGGCTTGCATATTTAGGTTCAAAGCATTTTGTTGCATGTTTGTGGGAGGTTGCTAGAAGTTTTGTTCTATGAACAATGCCTATTGGTATGATTTTTGTTGTTGTTGTGCCAACAACACTTGTTGTTGGGCTTGTTGTTGTTGTTGTTGTTGTTGTTGGGTCAATAACACTTAGTGTTGGGCCTATTGTTGTGTTGCTTGTTGCTATTGTACTATCAATTCTTGTTGTTGTGCATGTTGTAAGGATTTTTGGTAGGCTTGTTGCTAAAATAAGGCTTGTTCTTGTGCTTGCTGCACTTGGTATTGAGATTTTTCTTGAGCTTAAGTTTGAGCTTGAGCTTGTGCTTGTGCTTGTGCTTGTTATTGTACCTGCTATGCAGCTTGTTTCCATTGTAGTAAAGCTTGTGCTTGCACTTGGGCTTGAGCTTGAGCTTGGGCTTGTGCTTGAGATTGGAATCGATGTAAAGCCTTTTGGTACGCTTGTTGTGCTGCTTGTAATGTGATACTGTATTGATTTACTACACTTGGAATTGGAGGTGGAGGTGGAGGATTTTGTGGGATGGTTTGGGATGGTGTGATGAGAGATTGTTGGGGTGGTTGTTGAGGGGTTTTTTGAGTGATGACAAGGAGTTGTGTGGTGGATGGTATGGTTGATATGCTTAGTCCTTGGGAGACTATATTTTAGGATGTTTGGGGTGTTGTAGATGATGTGATGATTGGCTTAGAGATTTGGATTGGTGCCACTTGGTGTTGTGATATCAGTGGCATGCTTGGAGGATTTGGTATGATAGATGTGTTAATTTGATTTTTTCTTAGGGGGTTGATTTGATTCAATTAGTTTTGGATTGATGTGTTGGATGAAGGGAGTTTCCCCATATGTTGAATTGGTGTGGATGATGATGTCGAAATAGGGAAAGGTGGGAAGATTTGTGATGTGTTCCCTTGTGGAAGTGAGGATAAAGCATTGAAAGTACCCACTTGTCCAAATAAATCCACTTGTCCTTGTGACACAGTGGGGAGAGAGATTTGTGTATCAAGAGGGTATGTCAGTGTTGTGGAAAAGGTGGAAGGGTAGTTTGTATCATGGAAAATGAGTGTTAGATATGGATGTTTAGGATCTTATGGGACAATGCTAGGCATACCCAAGATCACGTTGGCCTCTAAATTTTGGTTGTTGACAAGTGGGTGCCCTTGAAGGGCTTGGAGTAATGAAATTCCCTTGGTGATCATTGGTTGAATTGGAGCATGTCATGATGATGGTTGAATGATGGGTTGGATGATGCTTGGGAATGAAGGTGTGAATAAACTTTGTGGCATGTTCCCAAAATTTTGTTCAATAATAGTGCTCACATCAAAACCGGAAGTGAGTTTAGCCCCTTCTTTTTCCAATGCCAACACGTATTGTGTGGGATTTAGCCTCATAATTGTGTTGACAAGCTTGTGTATTTCAAGATTTTGAACTAGTTCTATTATTTCATCTTGGGACATCCCTTGGAAGTTGATGGTGACATCCTCCACTTGGAAACCTCCCTCTTGAGGATCTTGTGGTAGTTGAGGGGGATTAAGTGAAGGGTTGATAGATTACCTAGGGTTGAACTCCAATGTTGTTTGAATTAAATCACTTGAGGTTGATGTTTCTTTCTTTTGCTCCATGATCTCTTGTGTTGTGATCTTGTTTGGTACAATAAAATTTGGATCAACTTTTAGAAATATAGGAAGTAAACCTCTAACTCCTTTGGTTGATCTAAACTTTAGGTACAAAAAGAAAATATAGGATGTTTAAGGATCAAAGTGATGATGATGTGAATTAAAAGGGGTGGATGATATGGATGTTTGAATTTTTGACAAATTTGGATAAATACTAGACCTTAGGATTTTTTGATTTTGGTTTTGATTGATTTGATTTGGATAATGAACTTATAGATCCCAAGATGTTAGATGTGATCTTGGGATTAACTTGTCCAAAAGGGGTGCTAATTTAACTAAATTATGTGTGAGAAAGGATTCATTCACACACACCTAGCCAAACAAGATTATTTTGATTTTGATTTAAGGATTTACCAAAAGTATAGTATAGATTATTTTTCCAAAGTTCTAAAAGTTGTTTGTGAGATGGGTTTTGATGGGAATTATGAAAAATGAAAGTGTTGGTTTTGATCCTAAATGAACCTAGAAAGACTTTGTTTATGAGACGAAGGTGTTGAAGAACATGCTAAACCTAAAAAGTTTTTCAAATCTTATGATCCAAGTAGATGTTCATATTGAGCATACATGTCTGGATTGTTGAGTGTAATAAGTCTATAAAACCTTGTTACCTTCTTGCTTATTTGTGGTATTGTCTTAGGTTACACTTTCTAATGTATCTTCTTATGACCTTTTGAGTGTGACAACTAAGTTTAAAATGACAACACAAAGAATTTTTCTTTGGAATCTTGATTTTGTGGGAAATCATGAGAACAAACACATGTGAGGGGTTCAATAATCTTTTTATCTTGATTAAATGGATTATTTTTATCACATCAACACATCTTGTTTAAATTCCAAACTAAGTGTCTATGTCTTAACTCCTTTTCATTCCACAAGGTATATTATGTGAAAATCAAAGATTCAAGGCCATAGTTTCCCTAGATTGACTTTGAAGAGAGAAAATTGAGATATGAGCTGAAATATATAGAAGCCTCTGAGTATAAAATCCCTAGGGACAAGTAGTAATAATTGGATTCCTTAAGGATATTCACTCTTTCCAAAGGGTTTGAAATTTTGATGAATTGTTAAATGTTTGTTTCCAATGTTTGAGATCCAATAAATGTGTTCAACTGACTTTAAAATTGTACAATCCTAGGTTGCAAAGATACTACTTGCTAAACCCCCACTTGGATTTCTCAAAACATCAAGACAAAGCAAATAGTTAGAGATTTGGTGACATTGGCTCCCTTCCACGACACACACTTATTAGGACCACCAAATCTCAAAATTTGGAAGATTCAGAGATCCTAAGGATTTTCCCATTTCTACTTTGAATAATGCAAATGTGGGGCGGCTTCAGAATGACCGTTCCTACACCAGCAAGCACAAAGGTTTTTGGTTACTAAATAAATGGTTTGTAATAAGGGCTTTTGTTCAAGGTGTCCATACACACAACAAGATTAGCTCAAGACTATGGTCAGTCAAGAGGCCTCCTAGTCCCTTCCTAAGAAGAGATTTTGATGTATCACATAAATACTATGGGTGACACTTGTCAGTATGACATATCTACACCTGTTGCATATGAATTTCATCACACACACATTATTTATATATCGGCTTGAAAGAGCTTGGATTTAGCTTGTTTCCACTTGGGTTGTTCCCTCCTTTTGAAGCAGGGAGGTAGGCCCTCTAAAGATAGAAAAAATCAAGGAAGTACATTTATAGTTCGATCACCTAGATCACGTAAAGCACAAGGAGGTAACACACATAGTTCATTTTCCTTACACTCGCATGGGGTTCATTTTTAGATCCAAATTGAAATATGTAGGTGATTTAGACAACCAATGTCAATGGAATGATTTTGATTCTAAAGATCAATGAGTGGCGCGAGAGAAGTGCATACACATTCAAATGACAAGAATTACAAACCACAAAACAAAGAAGGCACAAGTTCTTTTTAATCCCCAAAGTAAAGGTGAGTTCATTTTTTAAGCACCAAAAACCAAGTGTGAATTTTCCTTGTTTTATTTTAGCCCATATTGCAATGTTTAATGAGTTTCTAATGTTCAATTTTATTCCAACTTGAAAAAATAAAATCAATGATTAATTTTAAACCCAAATTGATCTAGTTGGCCTACAATAGAAAATAAAAGTAGAAAATGGATGCTCTAGAATATTACAATAAGCATTTAAAAATGATTTTTCAAGTTCAATGCCCACTTTTTTCACTGAGATATGTTTGTTATTTTCTAGATTTTCTCTGTCTTGCTACTCTATTATCTTCAAGAAATCTGCAAATCAATTATCAACATATTCATATTTGCCAATAAAATATTGATATTTTCAAGAAACATCTAAAAATAGATCACTATAAAAACAAATGTTAAGAAGTGATAGTTTTCTAATTTGTTAGGTTGCTAATCCTACACTCAAAGAAAATAGATGTTAAGTCTCTACAATTTCACAAAAAAATTGATTTGGGAATAATGCCTAGCATGGATAAATATTCAAAAGAAGTATCCATCTGCAATAAGCAAGATCCATAAATCATTTTTTTTAAAGTAATAAATCTTGTTAAAAGACACATTGACTAAAATGTAATAACACATGAAACTAATTGAAGGATGATATTGATCCTCAATAAAAAAACACCTATTGCAGCTAATTTGAGAAGATACCAAAAGCTGTAGTCAAGAGCACATAATAAAGGACATTTGATCAAGTTAATAGAACATAATTCTTTCAAAATTGCAAACGTGTAAGCTGCAGATTCATTCCTGAGAACATCTGATAACATTCCACAAAGTTCCACAAAATCAATTCTTTATTCTACTTACTAGATTGCATTCATGTATTTAGTTGGAAATTTGTGCCACTCCAGGCAATTCACATACATTAGGAGAGTGGTAATTAATTCTTATAACTACTAAAGTGAATGCAATCAAGTGGGGAGTGAAGAGATATTTTTTTTGAAAATTAGATGTGTATTTAATCTGATTTTTTACTCTTTGCAATATATGGTGGACAAATTTGAAGATATTACCTAGTGGTGCATTTAATCAACAATCAAATCCACACACATTTACCCAATGGAATTTCTAATCAAAGATATTAGAAAAGAAGCACACCTCACAAATGATGTTGCACCCGCATAGATTCTAATTGATCATCAGAAGCCAAATAATAAACTCTAAACATGAAGACAGTGTAATTCAAAGCCCATCTTTTCCTCAATCAAATCAAGAAATTGATTAAATACACTAAATGACAAATTTGTACACGTAAACAGTCCTCCATGATCAACAAGTGGGTTTGAGAGGTGAGCATTAAAGAAAGTGAAGAGAGTACATCTATTATTGTGTAGATTTTTGTCCTCCTTCTAACGCCAAAATGTGAGTTCCTACTCTGCAATTAACTAACAAGAGACAACAAACAAGTGTTAATCAAGTTGGAAATCCAAACAAAAGCACTCCCTATGAGATTCTTAGTGAAATCAAGATGAAAACATGAAAATGAAAGCATAAATAAGCTAAATGATAACATGTAATCAACTAAAACAACTAAACTTCCATCCCATAGGGGGGTTGGTGCTCCTTTGATGTGGAAAGAATCCCTTTCCCAACCCATTTGATAAGATCCAATGATGCAGTTGATTCCAAGTACCTAATTTAATGAAGCAAACTCAAAATATGATGAAAATGGTGAATGTTGTGAGTGAAAATTCGTATAGTAAGAATGCTTCAAGTTGTGGATCCATATTGTGTAGAGGAAGACTAAGTTTATATGACTCAAGGGTTGAAGAATGAGAGAAATTGGTGAATTTGGGATAAAAGGGGTGCTAATAGGAATGCGAAACTTTTCACAATTCTATTGGATGAGGGTGGATCACATTTTGGGGAATGTATAAAGTAAAGGAGATGTAAGAGAAATAAATGAAAATGGTTGAGGATTTGAAAGGATGTAAGAAGTAAATGAATGTGCTTGAAGATTTGAAAGGATGTAAGAAGAAGTAAATTAATGTAAGAGGCATTTATAGATGTGTAAGGAGCTATTTAAAACCTTTGGAGGGAAATTGAATGAGGAGGTAGTTGAGAGGAATATTCTTAGGAATATGCCATTGTGAGGATAAATAGGGTAATTAAATAATTAAAATAAATGAATTTCATGTGCAACTTGGTTAGTTGACCATTGGTTGATTTAAATATTGGGGAGTTAAAAGCTAGAGGATTTTTTAATGATGATTAGAAAGTGGCTTAGGGTTAATTAATTTAAAATTAATTAACTTGGATGGGTTAGGGGATTATGACATTTGATTTGATTTATTTAATCAAATGAGAGGACTTTAGGGGGATTTAATTAAATGATTTGATTTAATTAAATATGATAAACATTAGTTAGAAGAAAGGTGAATTAATCTAATAAAGTTAATTATTTGATTAATAGTAGAAATTGATGAATTTAACTAAATAATGCAAATTATTTAATTAATTGGTTAGTGCAGAAGTGATTTAGGAGGAAGTGATGTTAATTAATCAGAATCAGATGTGTAACATCAATGAAGACTATTTACATGTGTACAGTTATAATCCCACAATCTAGGAACTTCAAGATGTAATTTAGGTAAGTATTCACACAAATGAACCATTGTCTGGAAAACCATGTGCCCCTCAACCATGGACCCTTCTATTCGTGCCTTTCACCTCACAAATTGTTTTAGAACCCGTGGACACAAAAATTGTACTCCTTTGTAGATAGTACAATCTGTAGTCTAATTTAGTCATATTTTAGACACACTTGCATCAATCACCCCTTAAAAACTACATTTATAGGCCCCTAATCCTCATTATTTTGGAATTTAAGGCCTATTCCACTCACAAACCATAAAAATCCTGACAAGCAATATTCAAACCACTCAAATTTCATGAAACCCACCTCAAAAATCCCTGGTGGGACTAAGTCGCCCAGGGTGGCGACTTAGTCCCTTTTGAGGTATTTTTCACTTTTGAGTTGGAAAATTACCGACTTAATTCAAATTATTGATGTATGTCAGCTTGTGAAGTTAAAATAATGAATAATTCAGTGTTAATGCCTATAAATACATGTTTTTAGGTCATTTTTCACAACATTAAGTCATTTTTATCAAGCAAAATCAAGAGTCAAGAGTCAAATATCTTTCATAAGAAGATTCATTAGTCTTTCTACAACAAAGTTGAATCTTTAGGGCAACAAGTTAGGGTTTTTATAGGTCTTCAAGCTCACTTTTTGTCCAAGATCTTACATTGTAAAGGATTGATTATGGATGCCTATGGTGAATTATGGAGAAATCTAGGTTGAGGAGATGCAACAAGCCATCAAATCAGTCCTAAAGACTTGTTTTCAAAGTGATTACATCTTCCATTTTCTCTCTATATTCAGCCTAAGGAGGGTTTGCATGTCATTAAGATTCATCTCTAATGTGATTTAGTGTCTCTTAGAATGAATCTTGCATTGTTCTAAATTCATTTATGCATCTTATTCTTGCACTTTAGAATAGGGTTGCATCTTAATTTCATACTTCCTATCTTAGATATACTTAGGGATAGGGTTTTATGCATATTTTATCTCTTTGAAGGTTTAAATACCAACTAGTGGTTTGACCAAGGAAAACCCCCCATTAGAAACCAATGTATACTCTATTTTACATGTATTTTTGCAGATCCAGATCTGGGTTCCAGTCAGAAACTAGAATGCAGATTGTGGGCTTCCATTTCCACTTTCATATTTGTAGACAATCCAAAGTAGAGTAAGTCACCAATAGTGGTGACTTAGTCCCACTGCACTAGTTTTTCAAAAAAATTAACAGTTCCAGATACCCTTTTGGAAGAAACAGATTTTTGGGTAGTTTACTTGATCTGGGACTAAGTCGCCTAGCTTGGCGTAAGTGTCCCAATAGCTAAAAAGTTAAATTTTCTAGAATTTCAGAGGCATCTGCAATCTCCATTCTACCCTTCATCAGTTTCCATGTGCATAGTTTTTTTTCATCATCTTTATTTTGTTCTCTATTGCATTCATTTTATCATTCTGCATATCATAATGTGTTTTCAAACAACTTGCATTTCTTAGGTTTTACATTAATAACTCATTTCTTTTATCAATTCATTGCATTAGTACATTTTATTTAGGCATATTTGATCCATCCTTGCATTGATTTTGATACATTGCATTTTGGCACATATTGCTCCTTTTAGGTGAAAAACCCTAGAAGTGCAAGAGAGTCCTTGGAAGTTGAAATCTTTATTTACAAAACCTTTATATATTTCTCCACAAGCCACATTGTCTTAATATGGATAGAACCACACTGTTTAATCTCTTCTACTAGGTGTACAAGGTAGTGCTATTAAGAATTGAAGAAGCTTGGTGGGAAGTACATTTAAATATCACAAATCAAAAGTGGAGCATTCCTCTTCCAATAATTCAATTCATCATGATGTATCTCTCTAGATGAAATCCACCTACACATATTAATGTGTATTATGATAAAGACATATTATTTTTAAAAAAATAAAGGTATAAACGTATATAAAGGCATAACCAATAATGCACTTCAAAGCATAAGAGTCATGGAAGAGTATAAATGATGGATTCAAAATACCTCAACTATTTGGATAATTTGTAAATAGTTAACATGAAATCATGGTCAAAGGTGCTCAGTATTACTGTGGGAAACACATACAACATGACCATTAAAAAAAATAATGTTAAAATATGCATGAAATTCTGTTATCACTAAGATATATAAATTTCTAATTATGTTGCAACAAATTTGATGTTCCACAAAGTTACCTTTATCCAATTGTGTTAATCATGTGTTTTTATCCCAAAGAACTTTGACCCATCTCTTGTGAATAAGTTTTTTAGTGTCACACTAAAACCAATAGGAAATCTTATGCTTTTCATTGTATCAATGATGTTTTCTTTCTCCTTTGACATAAAAATCTATGGATCATGAATAAATGAGTTGTTTTCATGCAACCATATGTTCAACATGATATTGGAAACTTGGAGGTCTTTTCATAACTTTATTTGTGCTTCAAGGTTGGTTCAATTTAGATATTTCAATAAACACTGCCATATTTTTTGCAATGTGCATAGTATCAAATAGGTAGGCTAAATTGGAAAGTTCTCATAATATTGTAGTTTGTACAAATTAGAGTCTTTTCATTCCTAGGGGAAAGCCTATCCCTTCTTTTTTGTCATATAGTGCTTTCCACCTAGCATGGTTCATCCTGTTGGTGTAATTAATTATTTAATTACACTTTACATAAGTTAACTTAGGTCTTGCATTTAATTAATTAAGTCCTAGGTTGCATAATTAGATAAATTAGTTAATAATGGGGTAATTCCCCCTTTCTTGTTTGTTGGAGATAAGATTCCTTCTAGAAGATGAGTTGTCCTTCTAGAAATTATCTCTATCTTTTTATCATTTCCTAGATAGGGTTCACATGTTGTCACATGTAGTGTGATTTTAACACTTGGCAACATCTTATGCATTTTAGGTTTTCATTCATGCCTATATATTCAAGGAATTTTGTACATTTTTAATCATGTCATATTCAATTTGGCATCCTTGCATCTTAATGATAGCATGATATTTCTGCCATTTCTCTCTTGTGGAAGTTATTTTGTCTTGCAGGTGATTTTGGGGTGTTTGACGAGTTCACCTAAAATCTTACACATCCTTCTTGGCTTCTTCATTTCCACTTCCTTTCCATTAAACTTGTTTTTCTCATGCACTCGATAGTGATGATTTTGTGATAAAAAATATCTATACTCATCATACACAGTTTTATTGAGATCCTTTGACTTCCTATACAATATTTTCCACCCACATGATGGACAACCATGTTTCCATTTGTTTATAGCCCTGAAATAAGAATGGAAACCATATTTAGTAAATGGTAAAATGAACAAAATAATTATAAATGTAATTTATAATATATTACCACAACAAATAGAGAGTCTGGGGGCATCATGAATTGTCTAGGTAAGGATCACATGAAAGATGAAGTTTCTATCATTGATAGGTCTTGATAAATTGTACATATTTACAACATCCCATAATTCTTGAACCTCATAAATGAAGGGCTCCATTTATGCATCCATATCCTTTACCTGATACTTCCCTAAGCAAACAAAAAGTTCTTTATCAGGGTATAGTTGTAGAAGTGGTAATAGTGGATGTAATATATTTGATGAGAGGGGTTTTAGTTGATGTAGATGTATTTCAAACATGTTAGTAGTGTTGTTGATGCAGTTGGTTCACCTGGTTTCCAAGTGCTTTTGAGAAAATTTGAATAAAAGAGAGTTTAGTGTGACATAGTGGTCTTCAATGTTCTGCTCCATATTTCTTCATGGTTAAATTTATGCCTGCATGGTTTGGATATGATAATTAGAGGTGTTCAGAGGATTTGTATCTATAGTTTTAGGTTTTGGATCACTCAAAAGTAAAAGTTGTGTTTGACAGTATGTTTGTCTGGTGAAACAGGGTATCTGGGAAATGAGATTGCTCTGTATTTCTGTATAGTTGAGTTTCATTTCTTGTTGATCTAGGAATTTTCTTATATTGGCTATACCTACCTTTTCTTGAGGTTTCAGTTTTTGTGGTTTTCTGCAAGGTTGTTTGGTGTGTTAGATGTCTGTGCTAGTGTGTTTAGTTGCATAAAATGATCGTGTTCTCAGTTTCAAGTGGTTGTGGTAGAGTTACAGTAGTATATTTTGAGAGGTGGTATGAATATTTTGGAGTGTTGTTATGTGATTTGTAAAGTTTTTTTTGAACCTATTTAAGAATGAACCTAATTGTTAAGGGTGTTAATGTAGGTTTGGTTGACCTGGCTTGTTAGTGCTAATTGTGGAGGATGATTTTTGTTTGTGGAAGTATTAAGAAGCGTGTTGATAAAGATTTGGGTTCGAGTTAAGTTGTGGAATGTTTTTCCTTCACTTCTTTACATCTTGAACTGTTTGGTGCCAACCTATTTAATGTTGCATGGTTGAGGTGCATATGTTTCCTTAAGTTTGACCTAATTGATATTTTTTAGTTTGTAGATGGTACAAATGTAGGGCGAGTTATTGTGTGGAAGGAGTAGAGAATTTATGTCATGTGAATGATGAAAAAGATGTAAAAGTGATTAAGTATGGTAATCTAAGTGTGAGCCTTAATGCCTATGACTCCCAGATGCATTGAGTAGAATGTGTGTACATTTTAGTTTGGGTATGTGCGGGATCATCATGGAAAAAACAAGCCCTTAAGTGGCAAAATTTTTAGAAAAATCAGAGTTAGGAGACTTGACGTAAAAATATGAATACGTTATCTATATTATTTCAAAAATATGTAAGAATAAAATTTGTAGCAAATTGAATGTAGTTTCTAAACTATTAGGTTTATTTAAAAAATAAAATCTATTTGGTGAAAATTTGAAATTTCAATGCAAGTACTAAAATTTTAGGGAAAAATAAGAAGTAGGTGTCCTGTCTGACCACCCTAACCACAATAAAATGATAATATTTTTTATAAGATTTTAGATATAAGTAGATGAATCATGTCCTAATTTGATGCATATTTATTTATTTTTTTTCCTAAGTAAATAATTAATTATCAATTTTTTATTACAAATTTTAAAAATATAAATACCGTGGTGTCTAGACCACCTTAACTTGGTCAAAAATTTATGAAATTCATTTTCTTTTTTTAATCCTATAGTATGTAAAGCATAGAATGTGACGCATGTTTTGGATTCAAAAAATGTGATACTGTTTGAAAACTATAGGTGTTTTCAATCAACCTATCAATCAAGAATTTATTCATAATTCAAATAGAAAATGAATAATAATTACTTATTAAATTCAAAGTAAATCATAATTTATATTGGTGGAAAGCTGGGAATCTCCTTTAAAAACCCTTCTCGTTTCATCAATTTTGGGTTAAAAAAAAGTCATCAGCCACATACCCTACACATTCCCATCATATTGCCACTTTTTGGCCCATCATGATCCTGCACATACCCGTTTCTTGTATGAGTTTTTTGTGCTTCATTGGAACTATATCTAAAATAAGAGAGATGCATTGTTAGTAATTCAAATTGGTAGTGAGCTACCCCTTATTCTATCTTCTTTCTTCTAGATAGTGAGTCCTTTTGGTAGTGAGCCCTTCTTTCTTTTGGGCAGTGAGCCTATTATATTTAGTGTTTCTATTACTTTATATTGTGAGCTAATCCTCAAGACGGTTTTTCCCTTCTTTGGTTTTCCACATAAATATGGTGTTCCTATGTGTTTGATGTGTTTTGTATTACTATTTCTCATGATCAAATTTTTTTAATTCTTAATAAGGGTTTAATGATTGATTTAAGGGTTTAAAAATATATTGAGGGATTTAATGTATAAAGTATACAAATAATTCACCACTCTCTCAGTTTTCCTATGCATCTAAAAATTGGTATCAGAACAAGGTTCCTTGGTTGAAGCTTAATCTCTTGAGTTAGATCTAGATGACACATAGGAAGGAGGCTCCCTTGTTTTATGGGACAAATTATGTATTCTAGAAAACCAGGATGAAAGGTTTCCTTGTTTCCCTAGGGTTTGGATTTTTTAGAACTCAATTACAAATGGATATACTATGCCCACTAATGGTCCAACAATTGATGATGAGATCAAGGAATATGAGAACAATGGGAAAGAAAGGAATTATATTTTGAGTGGTCTTGTTGATTTAGAATTGTGAAGGTTATGAGCTACAAATCTGCTAAAGATATTTGGAAGAAGTTGGAAAGTGTCTATGAAGGAGATGATAAGGTCAAGCAAGCAAATATGTAGAATTTGAAGACTAAATTTGAAACCTTAAGGATGTTAGAGGATGAAGATATTGCAAGCTACATGCATAGAGTGAATGAAGTTGTCAATTTCATCAATGGCCTCGGTGGAAAATTGGAAGAATATGAGGTGGTAAAGAAGGTATTAAGACCTCTTCCTAAATCTTATAGTCATAAAGTTTCTACTATTGAGGAAGCTTGAGATTTAGATCATTATTCTAGAGACCAATTTTTTGGTGCTTTAAATACTTTTTAGTTGAGAGAGTTTGGTCAAAATGATTCAAGAAAAGAGTTTTCTTTTAAAGCTAGAAAAATAGATAAGGATGATGGATCAGATTTGGATGATATTGATGAGATAGAAGCAAATTTTCTTAGGAGATTAAAAAGGGAACTAGAAAATATAGAGGTAAGTTACCTTTAAAATTTTTCAATTATGGAAAGATAGGTCATTATCCTTCTATATGTCCAGCCAATGTTTCAAATGATAAACATAAGGATAATAAAGGTAAATCTTTCAAGAGAAGTTTCTAGCATATTTGATGATGAATCTGACTACCCAGATGATGAAAATGATGAATGCTTGTTCATGGCTCTAAATGTTGGAAATAATTCTACTAACTTTGAAAGATGTATGAAGGAAATTTCTTTGGAAATAGGTCAAAACATCAAAGGAACTATTGTGACTACTTCTACACTAGAGAGGAGAAAAGTCATTGGATAATTGACAATGGATGATGAAATCATATGATAGGTGATAAGAGTAAGTTTGTTAAACTTGAAAAATTTGAAGGTGGTCTTGTTAAGTTTGGTGATGATACATCTACTAAGATATGTGGAAATAGTTTAATTAGTTTTGATGGAAAGCATAATACATATGGTGTTTTTTATTTCAAGGGTATTTGACATAATATTTTGAGTGTAGGAAATATTTTTTAGCAAAGGATATAATATTGTATTTTAAGATGGTGGTTATGAAATCAGAAAAGGAAGCTCTATAACTCTAGTTGCTATAGGAATAAGGATAGATAGGAATATTTATCAACTCAAATATGCTAATGGTAAGTGATTTATGACTCAAATAAAATAAATTTGGAAATGGAATAGAAGAATGTATCATGTCAATTTTTATAGTTTAGTGAGGATCAACTCTACTCAATCTATGAGAGATCTACCAAGGATTACAAAGCCTATCAATGTAGTTTGCAAGGAATGTCAGGTTGGGAAGAAAATAAGAAAGAGGTTCGATATCAAAGAATATTCTACCTCAGAACCTTTGGATTTGGTGCATATAGACCTATGTGGACCTACAAGAACAAGAAGACTTCAAGGTGACATGTATTTCATGTTATTGATTGAAGATTTCTCTAGAATGACTTGGGTAACTTTTCTTAAAGAAAAATAAGAATATCTCGATAAGTTTAAAGAATTTAAAGCTATGGTTGAGAATGAAATTGATATGAAAATAAAGTTCTTAAGGTCTGTCAGAGGTGGAGAATTCACCTTCAATTATTTTAATATTTTTTGTAAATACTAGATGGAATAAAGAGGCATTTGTTAGCTCCTAGAATTCCTCAACTAAATGGAGTGGTTGAGAGAAAGAATAGGATAGTTCAGGAAGTAGGAAGGACAATGATGAAGGAAGAAAATCTACCATATGTCTATTGGAGAGAATCTAATCATACTGTAGTATACATACACATTAGAGCACAAGAAAAAGTAAATAGTTCAAAGACATCCTATGAACTATGGTATGGAAGAAATCCTACTGTCAAATATTTCAGATTGTTTGGAAGAAAATGCTATATTAGAAGAGATGAAGACAACTTGGGGAAGTTTGATGTAATCTATCAGATGAAGGAATCTTTCTTGTATATTCTACAAGAAACAAGTCTTATCAGTTCCACAACAAGTGGTTGAAGAAGATAGCTGAAAGTGCAAGTGTCAAAGTAGATAAAGAACCACATAAAATCTTAGTACTGATAGAAGGATATGAATATGATGAGTCTTCTTACAAAGAAGAAGGTAAAGGAGATGAAAAGAAAAAGGAGATGTAGGTTGAAGAGGAAGAAGATCATATCATTGGTGATAAGATCAGAGGTGTGTTGATAAGAAGAAATGCTACTATGATTGAAGAACAAGTAAATTTGTGTCTACTATCCAAAGCAAAACCTCAGATAATGATTAAGGCATGCAAGGATGAGAATTGGACCAAAGTTATGGAAAAAGAGTTGATGCAAATTGAGAAGAATCAAACTTGGGAATTAGACCCAAGAACAACAAAAAAATTTATAAAAGGAACTAAATAGGTATTTTGGAACAAGCTAAATGAGAATGGAGAAGTTAGAAAATAGAGAGAAGGCTTTAGGGGAAGAAATCGGGTTATTTTCAAGGAGCTTGATATCCATATGGGTAAAAATGGGGGTAGGGTTTATTTGGGGGTAACATCACACACATATTTATAAAGGGCATAAATTAGACCTTGATGCAGGGGTGATGAGGCTCCTTTTTCTATGCGTGTGGTTAGGGAAGAAAGGAGATAAAAATTCTCATTAATCCAATCCCTCTCATGCATATGATTTAATAGAGGAAAATGATAACCATGTATTGTTGCATATCTTCCCTCAAGGGTAAAATAACAAATAAAGTGATTTCTTAACAAACTATAGGGGGAGGCATCTTCTTCTAGTCATAATTATTCTATAGAAGAGTAGGTTTTTCACCTTCCTCAAAAAAATTATCCTTGAATTTATGGTATTATCAATTGTGAATCTTCACCACCTTGAGACCTTTATGTTGAAGGCCTGTAGCTTTTGCAATGAGACTACCAATAACCTCAAATTGAATTCCACCAATGACAACCTTTCTAGCATTACAAGAGTTAAATTTTTTTGAGGTTATACTATCATCATGCCCTTTCATTGCTTGAAAGAAGGGAGTGAGGCCCACCTCCTAAAAAATTCTCCACAAATTGACATTTGGTTGCAATGGGATGCAAGAAAGAGGTTCAGACCTTTTTCTTAAGCCACCCATTCTAGCACTAGAAGCCTTACTCAAAGACTAAGATAAACCTTCACAATAAGCTTAATAGAAAGAGTAGGATGGATGGGGTTTGAAATGCACAAGTAATTATTGAAGAATGAGTAGTCGATTAAAGAGGAGAAAATATGGCTCATGTCAAGCATTCAGATAATTATGGCCCTAGCCTATAAAGAAAGCCACCTTTTGAGGGTATTGTACTTAGGGGAAATTCATACAAATTAAAACTCAATAAAATGGAGTGGGGAGATTCCTGACTTGTGTTGCCAATTTGGAAATATTTCATTTCCATAATTACTCTACTTTCCAAAAAGTCAATAAGATTTGGAGCTTGAAAAGACATTATTTGCAAATCTGAGAAGAAGATCATGATAATTCCATGCCCATGATTAGGGACTAATTCCTCATTCCTAAATTTTATATTGTTAAAATCTAAGTCTATCCTCTTCGTATATGCCAATAATAAATCCTTTTAAACATTGTACTTATTATGGGTCCACCCACACATCTAAGGGGGATAAATGATAAATAAAATTAGAAAGATGAGAAACATTAAGGACCTTAACAACTTATGAGGTTGAAGCATTATGAACTTTGTTATAGATGTTAGATGACCAACTATGGTCAAGTCTTTCATTTGAAATAATTTCCTTAATACTAAGAGAGATATTTTGAAATCCCTAGTAGACCCAATTAGGATAGGAGATGTCAACATTAGTGATGTAGAGCATGGGTATGCAATATAATAACACACAAAAGCAACCACTCTTTCAAACCCTTAGTCATCAACTAGTGGGATTTCCTTCGCAAACCCTCATTATTACTAGTAGCCTTTCAAAAAAGGAATTTTTGGACATATCTCTTAAACCAAAACTAATCTACAAAAAAGGAGGCCTATTTCAGATACCCATTTGGCCATTCTCAAACATATTAAAAATATAGGTAGGATTCCTTTGTATGAAAGGCCTCAAATATTGATTGTCCTACTTCTTGACTAGGCATTTTTTTGAAAGATCTAATAGTGGGAACAAAAGTTATGCCATTTTTCCCAAAATAGATAAGCCTAGGTATAGATTCAGATGAGTTTTAGTAAATTTGAAATAACTTTCAAAATACTCAATGAAAAGGAACCAAACCAAATGAAAATAAAATTTAGTTCATCCCTCTATCAAACAAAACCAATTTGAGGACCACACAAATATACACCATGCAATGGAACAACAATATTGCAGTTTGATTACATAGAAAAATGCATAAAATTGTGTCTAATTGGTGTCTTATTCCTCCAAACTACTCTCCAACCTTGGGATTCATGTTTACATCACCATTTTATGCTATTACAATCACATTTTAGCTGCCCAACTGATCATAACTTCTTTTGTTAATACTAATGATAATTTTACAAGATTTTTTGCATTTTGACAACTTTGCAACTTTTACAATTTTGAAAGTTTTTAACATCTTTTGCAAATTATGACTCCAAAACATTCTAAAATGGTCTAGAATGACTCCAAATGGTCTCATATGACCTTATTTACCTGAAACAACAAAAAACAAGACAAAAATCAAAATTTTCCTCTTGTAGACATCAGGTCCTGAGGGTGCTCCTACACCAATTAGCCATCACATCAATTGCCATCTTTCCTTCCCTATAAGAGTGTCAAATCTTATATTGGTGAAAAATGTTAAGATAATGTTTACAATATTCCATCATGTCACTAATCATCCAAGGCTCAAGGAAAACTTCTTTTAATATGTTTATAATGACCATAGAATCACATTTGATAATAACCCTACTGCATCCTTTTTATTTTAGTCTCCTATTTCCCCACCAAACCGTCGTGGCTTCAATGACATTACTAGAGAAAACCCCAAGGTTATTAGCATATCTTTCAATGAGGATACCTTTATGGTCCCTTATCACTCTCCTGCAGTAGCCATTCCAAGGTTGACTTTAGAACAACCATCAAAGTTTAATTTAAACCAACCTTCCTCAGGGAGAATCCACTTGGTAGCTTTCCTACTCAGGGTTTTGTCCCAATTGATTTGAGAAAGATAATTTATAATTCCCTATACTTATTTAATTCTAATTTCTTCATAAGAAGGAAAGGATTTTGAGAAACCATAACTAGTCGAATTAATATTTTTCTAAAGTTATTATTTTATTGAAAGAAAAAAAATTTGTGTTGTTTCTTCTCTGATCTCTAAAAATTCGGTTATTTCTCCCATTACACAAATTCCAAGAGATCACTGAGGGAATTTGTTTCCACATATAAAAAATGATGGGGTCAGAGAAAGCATAGTAGTTCCAACTATTAACAAAGTCCTTGAAGGATGAAGGGAAAACCCATCAAACTAACAAAGAGTTAAGAGCATTATTCTTGACTTCCTTTGTAAGGAATAGTTTAATAGGAGGTGGTCTACACTTTCAACATCTTCAAGGAATAGAGGAATTTTGTTAATATATTGAAACCCATGCCTATTAAGGTTGTCCATAATAAGAATGTTACCATGAATAGAAGCCCACCAAAAGCAATTAGTTTTGGCGAGGATTTTTGGAATTCAAACCTATTTGTAATCAAAGTTACTATAGGTGATGATTGGTTGCTCCATCAAAGGGTGATCCCACAATATTGGTTTACATTTTTTGGAAAAATTGGACATTGAACTAATTTTTTTAACTAAATCTTCACTTTTGGGCACATTTAGTGGCTAAACTGTGAGGAATTTGAAGATGATGCAAACTAGTGATTTGTGACATTTTGTTTGTAGATTCTAAATATATTTTTCAAAAAATTTGGAATTAGATTGCACTTCTTTTTCTATCTCCTTCGAAAACTAGTTTTTTAAAAGTAAACACCATTTTTAAAGAGTGACACTACTGGCTAACACATAACTTTTTTTCTATGAAGGGTAAAATTCCATTTTTTTCAAATTTAGATTTGTAACTATGATATCTAGTGCATGGAATTGGTTTCATAACATTTCATTGAATATTTTTTTATTAATTAAGTTTCAAAGTCAAACTAGTTACAATTTATACATGATTTACTAGCTAAAACATAACTTTTTTTGTATGTATCAAAATTCAATTTTTTTTCTTGTTGGATTAGGGACATCAATATCTAGTGCACTGATATATATATTTTGATAATCTACTATTTTTCCACATGTGCAGAAAAGAGAGCTTGATTTTTGGTGAAAAACCTATGTTTAATCAAACTAAAATAAATACATAGTAAAACTAAAACATATTAAAATAATATTTGATGGATAGCTTGTTTTGAGAACTACCATCATTCAGTTGGGTCTGCGAAGTCTCCTCCATTTTCATCCTCAACCCAAGCTTCGAAAGGAAAATTTTTGTTGAGACTTAGTAGAAGAGGGGGAGAAGGGGGAAAAGGGGGGTTCGAATGAACCCCCCTTGACCATTTCGAATGAAGGGGGGTTCACTCAAAAGGGGGTTCACTCGAACCCCCCTTTGTTTTGAATTTTACCTTTGTTTTCTTAAAAAAAATGTGTCATAATATGGTTCGAGCGAACCTGACATGGAAAAGGTGGTTCACTCAAACGAGGTGTTTGAGCGAACCATTTTTTGGGTTCATGCAAACCCCCTAGTTCGTGCGAACCCTTTAAAACCCAAATTTTTGATTGTGGGAGTGTTTTTGCAATTTTCCTTCCTCAACAAAATTGTGAACCAGTTTTATGGGTTTACCCCAAATAGTAAGCAAATTTAGCAAAAAATATTCCAAAAGGATTTTTTCTGCAAATACAAGTGTCGATTTTATTCTAGGAGAAGAAAGTATAGTCCATGATTTAGTTTCTTTTAAATCCTTCATAATTTCTTCATCATTTTAGTTGTTTTCCTCCCCTTAGGGATCTACCCATAGTGATCTGATCATAAAAATTCTTCCATTTCAGGGTAGCACCACTCCAATCAATATAGTTATTTAGAGAGACACCATAAGCCCATATTATCTTAGTTTTAATTTAGTTAAAATGATTTAAGGAGGAAAGTGTTGGGATCTTAAACCAAATATCTTCCCAAAACCCTGTATTTAGGAAATTGCCCACTCTTTTTCTAGTCCCCTACTTAAAAATACCTCTTATTTTTATGAGGTTATTCTAGATAACTAATCCACATTGTAAATCATAATCCATAAATTTATTTTGATTCTTATTAGCAAGGCATTTCACTTTCAAACCAAGTCTTTCTCTTTAGTCAAAGGGAACCATCCAATTTTGGAAAGAAGTGATTTATTGAAAATTTTCAATCTCCTAATATCTAGACCCTCAACCTTTTTTGGCATGCAAAATTTCTTCAAGATGCCAAGGAAATTATAAAATTCTCCTCCATTACTATCCACAAGAATTTCCTTTGAAGTTGTTTAATTTTTTAGGCTATACAGGAAAGAACCTTGAATAAGGAAATGAAATAAACATAAATATTTTGAAGGGAGGCTTTAAGAAGTTAAAGATTCCTCACATGGCTAAGAAACTTAACATTCTAGCCAACAATTTTCTTTTGAATTATTTTTATGATGCCATTCTGGTAAGAAATTAAAGGCTTCTTGGTAGTTAAAGGAAATCCAAGATAAGAAGTTGGGAGGGGAGAAAATTGACATCCTAGAATCCTAGTGACTCTTTCTTTAATTAGTTGGTCAGTAATGAACAACTAAAGCTTACTCTTTATGAAATTAATATGTAGACTAGAGGCTTGAGCATATGCATGAAATGTTTTTTTCCAATAAGATGCTTCCACCATCAAGGCCACATCAAAAAAAATTGTTTCATCAACAAATTGTTGGTGGGAAGTAGGTGGAAGAGTGGAAGCAACTTTAATTCCTTTAAGAATCTTTCTATCTAGTAGTTTATAGATATTCCTTCCAAGAAACTTAGCCACCATAATAAATATGGGGAGAGAGGGCCTCCTTGCCAAAGGCCACAACCACTAGAGAAGAATCTGTAAGGAACTCCATTGAACAAAACAAAGAAACTTGGGGAAGTGACACAAGATTTAATCATATTCAGAAACTTTCATTTAAACTCATATTTATGTATGACAACCATCAAGAATTGGCAAGATGCTCTGGAAAAGGCTTCAAAGATGTCTAATTTGAGTGTCATAGTGGGTTTATTACTTTATTCCATTGAATATATGTACTCATGAATTACTAAATCAGAGTCAAAAAATTTCCTTCCGAGAATAAATCTCTTTTATTGAGAGGGATCATTTTATGTAGAAACCCTTTCAGTCTATTGATGATTATTTTAGAAAATATTTTATAGAATGTGTTACATAGACTAATGGGTCTATAATCCATCATAGTGACATAATCCCTATTTTAGGAACCAAAAAAATGTATGTATAGTTCAATAGCTTTAACAACTTGTCTGATCTGAAGAATTCCTTGGAAATAGTAAGGAGGTCAACAATCGTTATCTCCAAAAAATATTAAAAAAATGCAGGGGAGAACCATCAAGGCATGGGTCATTGTAAGAACCAACTAAAAACACATCTTTGAGTTCTTGATTTGACAAAAACTTCACCAAAGTCTTAAGATCCCGATCATTGATCTCATTAGGAATAATATCAATGAGATCTTCTAAATTTGAAACATCCAGATTATGGCTTGCCAAGGAGTCTTTAACGAAAAAAATAGCAGTCTCTGCTATATCCATATCCTCAATTAGAATAGTGTTATAGATTACCAAATTATAAACTTAATCCTATTTCTTCTTTTATGTCTCAAAGTAGATTGGTGAAAATTTTTAGTATTTTTGTACCCTCTCTTAGGTAGTGAACTCTTGATTTCTATTTCTTAAAAAATTCCTCTCTTTTTGAGAGCCTAATCCATTCCATTTCTAAGTCCTTTTCTTTGACTAAGGTCTCATCTTCTCTACCTCCTTCTTCCTTTAGTATCATAAAATTGCACCCCGAGAAATTTTACACTACATAACCCCCATTTAGCTTAATAAAGATGAAAATGTAATTCTCCCCTTCACCTACATTTAATTTTGTCCTTAAACCCCTTTGTTTTTCAGTATTCAAGTAAATTTTTATCTAGGACACTAGTGCAACACATTTACATTTCCACACCGCATAAACATCTCGAAAAGATTCCTAATTCTATGGCCATTGGGATTTTACACTTCTATCTAATTGTGAAGTGTAATGCTTCTATAGTTCCAAATGCACCTAAAAATACCTTCTTGCATGCACTATTCTTTCACTCCTTCACCCATTTTTCCATTCTCTCAACTCATTTTTGCAATCTTTCATTTTCAAGCCCATTTTCTCATTCTACACCATTTTTCTCAATCTTTATTGCACATTTTGGCTTCTACATCAATGTCTTGTCTCTCTCAGCTCATCTAGAGTGTTATACTCATGGTCAACATTATAAGCTTGCTAAAAGGAGGATAATCACACTCTCTTTCTTACATTATCATATTTTTTTTAGTAGCATATTGTTACTCTAACGTGTTTATCTTTTTCATCTTATCTATCTATTTGTCTATTGTCTATTTTCTTCTTTATTCATATTCTTAGTTTTTCATGGAGGTGGAAACACAAAAATGGGGGTTTGCCTAAGGAAAACCCTAAGATAGCTGAGTATGCGTAGGATCATGATGGGCCAAAAAGTGGTGATATGATGGGTATGTGTAGGGTATGTAGCTGACAACTTTTTTTACCCAAAATTGATGAAACAAAAAGGGTTTTAAAGGATATTCTCAACTTTCCACCAATATAAATTATGATTTACTTTGAATTTAATAAATAATTATTATTCATTTCTATTGAATTACAACTAAAGAATTATTGATTGAAAAACATCTATAGCTTTCAAAGCGGTATCACATTTTTGAATTTGAAACATCGTCACATTCTATGTACACTATAGGATTAAAAAAATTGAATTTCATGAATTTTTACCAAGTTAAGGTGGTTAGACATGTTTTTATATTTTTAAAAGTTGTAATAAAAATTCATAATTAATTATTTTCTTGAAAAAAATTACAAAAAATATTCATCACATCTAGACATGAGTCCTCTACTTATATCTAAAATATTATAATATTAAATTAAATTAGTTGGGTGGTTAGATAGACACCTACTTATTTTTTCCATGAAATTTAAGTACTACTACATTGAAATTTTAAATTTTCACCAAATAGATTTAAAAAAAAAACTAGTAGTTTAGAAACTACATTCAATTTGCTACAGATTCTATTCTTACATATTTTTGAAATAATATAGATAACCTATTCAAATTTTTACGTCAAGTTGCCTAACTCTGATTTTTTTGAATTTTTTGCTACTTAAGGGCCTATTTTTTCCATGATGATCCTGTACATACCCTACCCTAATATTTTCCATTGACTCCATGTGTGCAATTTGTTCATTTGGAGTGTTGTAGGAGGTGCATACTATTGGACTTCTTGTGAGTTTTTTCTTCTATTTTCTATCTCATTATTTTATTTCATTTAGTTTAATTTATGCATGTTAGTTTCCTTCTCGTTATTTCCATCATTTTAAGAATTCTATTAATTTGGAAAAAATATTAGATTCTAGTTTTGGGATAGTTAGAAGACTCTCTATGTTTTGATGAGCTTGTTTTGTTCTTATACCATACAAAACTATAGCACTGTGAGGATGTCCACGTGTCATGTTTTCATCCTTGGCTAAGAGCCAGTAAACTTGCTTCTGAGACCTCTAAAGTTTGCTCTTCCAGTCTCTGAAATACTTATCTCCTAAAACATCATAAAACATAAAATATAATTAAAAATATCCTTTTCCTTCCTTTTTCACTCGATCTTTCCCTTTGAGGTAGTTGAGGACTATTTTCTCCTTGTAGACTCTTCTTGTCCCAGAGACTTGTGAGTAGCAAATCTCCTCCTCTATACTTCCATTTTTTTTGAATGAATTGTAGGTTGAATAGGATAATTTTATATTCTTGAAAAATGTTTTTGAAAGATATTTTGTTCCATCTCTTCAATTTATCCTTAACCTATTTTAGTTTTTGGACTAGATGAAACATAGGTGTCCCCGAGCATGACCAATTCCAAAACCTTTGAATTTATCTTTGAATTTGGGATGCATAGCCCTCATCATTTCATATTTGAAGGGGAAATGCTATTTAAAAATAATGTCTTCCTAGTCAAGGAGTATGGCATTATGGTCTGAACCAATTATAGTGAGGGTAGAGAGTTAACATAGGAAAGATATTCTAATTGTTAGATATCAGAAACCTATTAAGTTTAACCTCTATGTGATTGTTTCCATATCACTTTTAGATTAGGTGAATAAAGACTCAAGAGTAGGTCAATGTCAAGAAAGCCATTTTCTAAAAGGAAATCCATGAGGTCCATCATACTATTCAAAAAATCAACAAAATCCACAAGCTTCTTAGAGGGGTATAAAGGAGTATTAAAATCCCCCAAACATCCAACAATCCCCCTTATGGTTTGAAATTATAGAAGAAATATGATTTCAAATAGTAGCTCTTGCAGGTTTATAATTTGGTGCATAGATATTGACAAGATTCCATTTCAATAAATAATTTTTCTTCCACATGAGTAACAAGGTAAATTTTAGAAAAATTACCTTTGGAATCTTTGATCGTAAGAGGGTTCTAGAGATTAGAAATTCCTCCTGAGGTCCCATCAACATCATAGGTGGACTAATCAACAAATGGCCAAATATTTTTCAAACTTTGATCAAAGGAGGATTGTTGCATCTTAGTTTCCTAGAGAAGAAGAATGTTATTTTTGTAAGTGATGAAACATCATTTGATAAGATGTTGCTTGAATGGGTTGTTTAGAACTTTGATATTTCAAGATAGGATCCTCATAGAAGCAAATAAAAGTGTCAGTGGTGAGCTGTCACTAATAGAAGGGGGAAGGCCCCTTGTGAAAATCATTTCTTCTATTTATTTTGTCTTGAGAGACCATTCAAAGTTTTATGTTTCCCCTAGGTGACATCTCAAGAAATAACTTTAATCCTAAAATCCCTCTGAGAAGGTCTTATAAGTTTCATTTCTTCCTATAAGTCTACTTTATTTTTCTTTTTCATTTTACATTAACTTGTGTCTAATCCTCCTCCAAGACCTCAACAAAGGATTTGCAAGGAGAGGGGAGGAATTTATCACCAAATCCCAACAAAGCCATGGAGTCATGGTAACCTATGGGAATGGAACCAAACTTATATAGGTACCTCAAAAAATTTAATTTAAGAGGGTTGTCAATTCAATTTCAATTTCCCCTTCCTAAAAGAAGCCTAAGTTATAAGGATGGAAAATAACCTTGGGATTTTTAGCCAAATGAGGGCCCTCTCCCATAGGATAGGGGTCTGATGACTTGATAGTAACAATAAGGGTGGGGGTCTTGTCATCATCAACAGAAAGAGGTGGTCCCCCTTAGAGGAGGGATCCAGTGACTTAAAGCCAATAATAGGGGAGGGAGACTTTATAAAGACCTAATATTTAATGGTTCTTTGTCAGCCTTAGGAAGGTTAGCTATTGCAGGGTTTAGAACACCAATAATAGACTAGTTAGAAAGAGAGGCATCCAACTCCTTTTATAAAGTTGGGAGATCCTTTACTGCATTCCAACTCCGTTGATTTGCGGTCTCAACACTCCTTTTAGGTGAGTTAGTTTTATAAGTCACTGAGGTGCCCAAAAGTTTTATAAAGCTGACAAAAGATACCAATTTTCTCATATTCAATAGGTTGATTATGTGAACATAAAATTTCCTCAAGCTCCCTCTGGGTGGTTTCTATTTTTGCTAAGTAGTGGCCTGCACCCCATCTATTTGAACAACATTGGGCCCCTTTTTGAAGAACTTTATCTACTGCTGCAACATGCCCGCTAGGCGCTCTTCATAGAAATTCCTTCCTTCACTCTTCTAATGGCTCCCGCCATGCTTCCATGTGTCAACACCGCGGGCACTTCAATGTTGCTTCCCTTCACTTTATAATAAGACCCCTTCCATGTGCCACATTGCATCCATCCACGTACACCTTTGGGTATGTGCAGGATCATGATGGGCCAAAAAGTTGTAATATGATGGGTATGTGGTTGATGACTTTATTTTTACCCAAAATTGATGAATCGAAAAGGGTTTTTAAAGGAGATTCTCAGATTTCCACCAATATAAATTATTCTTTACTTTGAATTTAATAAATAATTATTATTCATTTTCTATTTGAATTATGACTAAAGTCCTGATTGATAGGCTGATTGAAAAACATCTATATCTTTCAAACGGTATCACATTTTTTGAATCCAAAACATGCGTCACATTCTATGCTTCCAATACTATAGGATTAAAAAAAAGAATGAATTTCATGAAGTTTTGAACAAGTTAAGGTGGTTAGACATACGAGTTTTTATATTTTTTAAAATTTGTAATAAAAAATTCATAATTAATTATTTACTTGGAAAAAAATTACAAAAAAAATATGCATCACATCGAGACATGAGTTCTCTACTTATATATAAAATATTATAAAAATATATTATCATTTTATTATGGTTAGGGTGGTCAGAAAGACACCTACTTCTTATTTTTTCCCTAAAATTTAAGTGCTACTACATTGAAATTTCAAATTTTCACCAAATCAATTTTTTTTAAAAGAAACCTAGTAGTTTAGAAACTACATTGAATTTTCTATAGATTCTATTCATACATATATTTTTGAAATAATATAGATAAATTATTCAAATTTTTATGTCAAGTTGCCTAACTTTGAAATTTCTAAATTTTTCACCACTTAAGGGCCTATTTTTTCCACGATGATCCTGCACATACCCCTTTGGTGGACCCCACAGTCAGCGCTAGTAGTGAAGGATTCCTCCAAGTGTCTTCACTGTGCATGTTTTCATTGCAAGGAGGGAGAAATCCACCACAGGCTCTGACCTACTGCCACGTGTCTCCTCTGTAAGGATTCTATCAAAGGGAAGGAGAGAGCGAGCAATGTGCCCTGCCAGATTGCCACATGTTCTAACTGCCTTCATGGGTGAATGACACATGTTTGTAGAAGGTTTTTTGGGAACACTACCATCATTCACATGGGATGCATTTGGCTTGAGTGTGACCATGTTCATGGATCAAATATTTTCTATTGCAATGGCCAAGGGAAATCATTGCTCCAAGCATCATTGCTCGTAATACAAAATCTTTTTTGTTATTTTCCACTAGGCGGTAGGATTTTCATCTATATATATTGTGTTTTCCTTCTAAAAATGAGTTTAGAAGATACATAAAAATTAGGGGAAAGACACCAGGCATTTTGTATTACTTTTAGATTATTGTATAAGACTCTCAGACTATGCCATTGTTCGATCTTTCTATTTTCTTAAGCCATTTGATAAAACATTATACTATTCCATTATTGTCGTGAATTGTTTATTTGTAGAAATTCTATGATTTAAATACAAGTTTACTGGTTTATACCATGTCTTTGACTCTTCTTTTTAGTAAATGTGTATGAGAATTATTTTATGTTATTGGATAAATTATTTAGGTTTTCATCTTTGATTTTTGTTATTCTGGGACATAGTAGATTACTGAACGAGCCCTTAAATCGCATCCAAAAGATAGATTTATCATGCCTTATATCTAAATGTTGGTGCATCGCCTTAGTTAGATCTTTATTTTTTTATATTTGCTTCTTTTTCCCATTCCAAAACACCAAGTACAGAAGAAGCCAGCTTCTTTTAAAACCTAGAGGTCACTCAGTTTAACACAATTGGTTCCCCCATTAATTGAGTTTCCCATAAGGATGTTACCTTGTCAATTTTTTGCATCAACAGTTTCTTTTTTCTAGCACGCCTAGTGGGACTACTTAAACGTACTTAAATCTAAAGTGGGTGTATGAGTCATCGACCGATTACTAGATCCCAAACAGTGAATAACCCCGGTTTGTTAGTACCGCCACTAGGAACAATACATGTTGGAACCCATATAGTGAATGTTTTGTCCCCTCTGCTAACCATGTTTCCAATCACTAACAAAAATTATGTGGCGTGGAATGCCGAAAGTCCCCTTGTAACACCAGTAGCAACGGCCGTTTGGGCTCCTATCTCAGTCTCCACTTTGAAAGATATACCTAAATTTATCGGAGATGGCTCAAGAACACCATTTGAACATCTTCAAGATGTGGTGGATGTATGTTTGGTGCATGAAGTTACCGACCAAAATATAGCACTAAGATTGATTGCAGACTCTTTTAGGGGTAAAGTGCTAGATTGGTATTGCACTCTACAAGCTAACACTATCGCTACTTGGGATCAACTCGGAGACCCTTTCTATGAAAGATTCTCGAATGATGAAGACATGTCTTCACAGTATCATCAACTGTTAGTCATAAAGTGGGTGCCATATGAAGCGATGACTAACTTCAATACTCGGTTCCATGTAAATTGGCAGAGAACTCAGGCTACTATCCACCCATCGGTTGAGTTGGCGTTCATGTTCTTGTTATCTCCTAGAAATGCACCCTATGCAAAGTTATAAAACTAAGCTTTCTAGAGAAACATGGGATCACTTCAAGGTTGTGGGTCACCTAAAGTTGAAATGAACCTCCGGATAAAGCTGGCTCCTAGCTTGTTATCACTCTAAAACTACTGATTCTTGAGAGGAAAAGGGAGAAAGATTGCATAAAATGAAAACTACCTCCTAATGTGATACACCATAATATTACTTGGATAATGAAATTTAGAAACTTTAACACTATGTTTCAACTGATAAAAACTAAGTTTGCACAATTTATTTCTGTGTGTTTTTTCATAAGTGCTTCACTAAGAGAACTGAACACAAAAATATTAGCTAAATGGAAGGTTAACTTCACAATTTGCAAGCAAAAATGTATTTATGACAAAAATAGTAAACTGCTTAAACACACTATTTGCAGAAAGGTATAATTTATGAGACCAAGCTAGACGGAAATTATGAATGGGTTTCACAAAAAGCTTAATCGAATAATTTAATATACACAAAGCTGCAAAGAATAAAAAGGCAAGAATTTTATTACTAGTAGTAACCAAGGTATCATATGTTTTTCATATCCAAAGTGAGTTACAAAGCATGCTAGTATGAGAAAGGACTGTAAAAGTCACTAACTTCTGAAAAGCATTACCATAACTGAGTACATTCAAGTCACTAAAGTGACTTATCATAATCTCTCCAAAATGAATCCTCAAAAAGAGGTTCTAGAAACTCCATAACTCAGATGCAACCATAAGGCCTCAAATCTAGCAATCAGATTTCACCCAAAAGAACTCCAAAGTGTTGAAAAAGTCAAAACATGACTAAGCCTACCAAGATGATTCATAAAACTGACCTTAAAAGGCTCATAAGAGCAATAAAAACCTCCTAGATGCTCTCCTAATGTTTGTGAACTACAAACAACCTCCCAATATGCTTTCTCAATCATAAATGAAAACATATCTTATGTCTTCTCCATCAACCAAGTTATCCATATTGCATTTGAAGATTAACAAAAAGACTAAATAAGGCTTATAATTAAACCTTATAGTCAATTTTTTTACAATTGATACTCATGCAAAATCAAATGTTGAACACAGTAAAAGAATACATAAGCATGTTGAGGTGGCATCTATATATATGTAGTATTGAATTATGGTATCATATTTGCTTAAGGCCAAAGTTGCCTTCATGAAGCCGCGGACTTGATATTGATTGATATTTATTTTTTGTAAATAATGTGATAAAAATCACATCTTTCTAGTCAGATTTTTAGGGTGAGGAAAACCCTAAACATATATGACATCAAGCCATTTGTATTTTATTCTTTTGGTGAAACTTCTGGATGAAGCTTGGTCCGCCATCAATAAGGATTTTCTGTAGAATACTTCAATGAGATTTAGGTAGATCTCCTGAGATTTGAGAGGATTTTTGCCAGATTCTTGCACAAAGCAACATGTATAAACTCTTTGTGAACAAAAAATCTTATTTTACCCTGACTTTTTGTCATGATTGCAATCCCGATTTTTTATTTCTATAGATCATCTTGTGCTCCCTCTGTGAAACAATACTTGTATAGGTATTAAAGGTTTTAGTTTATCTAAAGGCCACCATGAGTCAATACATAGAAAATAATAGATATTCCTGCATTTTTTTCTATTCATTTTCCATGTAATTTATGTACATTATTCTGCACCTTTCTAGAAGATTTCGTGTAGTCTATGAACAATAATGGTGATATTGGCCACTGTCATGAGGGTTCAAGTTGATTTTTCTAGATCTGATCACCATGAGTTCTTATATCTGAACCATTTTTTGAAAGAAAGAGCTTGAGTCTGAATAGAATTTGTTGCATCCCTCTTATCCTTGTAACTCCACCTTGCTTTAATTGCTTACAGGCCATGGGCTCTTCTGGGTAGCCGAGGAAACTTGCATTTTCTCTACATTTTTGCATTTCTGTAATATTACCTTTTGTAAATATAGAAAATTTAAATGGCTGCGACCACATGATTTCTGGAATCTTCTTTTGTATTTCGATACATCTATGGCTGTGCTGGGAATATCTTGAGGTTTTTCTGTATATTATTTGTATCTTTCTCTTTCACAGACAAAAGGTCTCATTCTGAGTTGAAAGTTTAACTTTTGGCATCTGGCGGTACATGTCTATTCTTGTATTCCTATAGATCTTTGCCCAATATAAATTATGGTTCGGCCTTAAGGCTTTTCTTATATTCTCTATTACTTCCATGCACATTTCTTTCTCCTCACTAGAATATTAAAAGGCCTTTATTTGAACAGTTGCCGCCTCAAGGGTTTTTTCCATATTGCAGGTAAAGGAGTCTCCATACTCGAGCTTGTCTGTGAAATTCATGGTTTATTTAGTTTTGGAGCATCTTCTTTATGTCGAGGGCCTCACATTCCTATTTCTATTTCAAGTTTTGGAACTCCTCATATGTAATTCATTTCATGTATTGTGCTGCCTTTGGCATCTATGATTGTTTTCCTTTAAAAGGTTAGCATAGATCATCAATATATATTGCACCACTATAAGAGACATACTAAGCTCGTTCCTCAAGACAATATTCCCAATAGGTTGTGCTTCTTACAAGAATTGTAATCCGCCATTAATGATTGTGATCATTATTCAAGCATTAGTATTTGGTAAGGGTTAATATTCTGCCATCTTTCATATAACCTGTATTCATGCATATCCATGTCTTTTAAAAGGACTGCCCTACCTCTTTACATTTCACACTCATAGGAAGATTGATTTTAACATTTGGTGATTTTGAGATACACTTCCCTATCCGTATTAAGCACTTCATGGTTGTCTTTATTTTTGACCTTCACTGCTATTTCATGCGAGATCTGCTCCATGGATCTTTAAATACTTGTTGTCTTCATTATTCTGAATTTGCACAATACATTGCTATTTCTGAAAACTTAAATAGATTACATTCATGAAATGACATCCTCTATAAATTCATTTTGTTCACATCCTTTTGTTGATATATAGTAAATTGTTCTTGCTTAGCTCTTTATGCTTTTGAATAAAGCTGTCTCTGATGAGGATTAACAATTTACTTCAAATTCTTAATTCTGCAACAATGTGTATCATCTTTGTAGAAAATGAGTCAAATCAGCCTGTTTGTCTTATGTAGAGTGACCTTTGAGCAGAAAACAAAACAAAATTCTTAATATCAAATGCAATAAACTCCTTCTGTAAATTCTATCTTTTGAAATGATAGTTGATTTAAAACTTTTGCATTGACTATCCCTATATGTTGAAAGTATCTTGGAGACATTGATTACTTTGAATAACTCATGTGCCTCTTTAAATGACTGTCACTATATATTGTACTTTCAGTTTACATCTCAAAATTTGTTGTTAATAAGATCCTTGACATGGAAATCTGTTTGAATGCACCAAGTACCTAAAAGATTGTGCATATGAGCTAGGCTCAACCCTTGTGGGAGCCACATTTATCTCCACTCATTTGTTCTGAAAATATTTGCACCTGTAGCTACACATGGAACAAACAAGTTAGAAAAAATGACTGTCTTTTGTGTGTATGTTGACCAAATGGTTTTCCTAGACACCTAAGGCATTCATTAATTTTTTAATACACATGGAGATGAGTTAATACATGCATAGGTGGATGATATAAATGATCATGTATGGTTATGACCCTTCATTGCTTAGAGTACAACTCTAATACATTTCTTGACTACTGCAGGAACATGAGTGCATGGAAATTAGAAGAAATGAGGACAACATCGAAGCAAGACAAACACTAACCAGTCATTCAGGAAATGACTGGTCATCCCTCTTACATGCACATTTATTTTCCTTTATTTATTCATGTATTAATTTGTCTTTATTTGTATGAAGGAAAAGTCAGTCTCACGACTTGCTGTGTGAGACACATGTATCTTATTACATTCAATAAAGATTATATTTTCAGAAAGATTATAAAAATATTTTGTCACATTCACTTGTATAATGTAATACTTTTGTATTCTTGTAATCTTGTAAAGTTGTTTCATTTGTATAATTGAATGTAACATAAAAGGTTTAAAATGTACCATTCATTTTGAAACATAGATAGCTCATCCTGATTGAGCCTATAGGTGAAAATATGGTAACAATTCTACTTGAAATCCATCAATGCCAACATCTCAATGATGATCGAGTCTCTTGGCAGAACCATAATATCAAATGCATACAACGTCACAATCAAGGTGCAGAACAATCTGATAGATGCTGGGAAGTTGCCACCTTAGCCCATCATGCCTATATTTCCCAAAATATCAGTTCCTGCCTAGGAGATTCCATTTACCAGTACACCCACTCCTCCCTAGTCTATGTACACATATCTGGGCACACCATAGAATATTGCTTCTAAATCTGGCTCTTCAAAGGATGAGATGAGCGACGTCAAGAAAATGTTGTGGACCATCACCAACAAAATATCTGTCATCAAGTAGAACTAGTCTATGCCTCCGAAGCCAGCCTATCAAAATTATCAAGGATGAAGATCTTCTTACCATCAAAACCATTTCTGAGGAGGCTCGTGTAAAAATTTGTAGGCCCAAACAACTAATCAAATAGTACTAGTGCCTTCTCTGTTGTAGAGTGCAAACCTAAGCTCGACCAAAGAGTTGATAGTAGGGAAAAATAATTTAGTCGATGACATTAACCCCTTGTGCTTCCCCTATGGTGACACACATATGCCTCGAAACTACTTGCATGACAATCTACAACAAAAGGTGGTAGAACAATGCAACCAAGGTGCAACGTTAGACCATGGAGGTTATGTATATGCCTCTTTGCAAATGGAAAACATGGTACTTATCACACAAATGCAAGGGATTTCCTTGGAGCAAGAAACAAATATTGCTCTTGATCACGTGCTCTTCTTATGGATGGAAGAAGAAGAGGCAGTGTTTTCCAATGATGCATCCACATTGAAAACCCCACAAGTGTAATATGATTATAACACTCGTTCAAAGAGGAGATTCACGAGCAAACCAAACCCATTGCAACTAGTCAGTGTGCATTCCAAAAGTGCTTCCGACTAGACACCTAGTACCTCCGTAGTTATACATCTACGAAGGGAAATTATTATAACTAGAGCTAAGGAGCAGAAGCCTTCAAATCTTCTAGCATTCAATGTGGTGGAACAATTGAAAAAATAATTCACTAATGTGTCCCTTTGGGATATCTTAGCTATTCCAGAGCAGGAAACCTTGCTGTAGAAGGTTCTCTAGGAAGATCCAATCATTGAGCCAACAGAGCAATCACCTAAGGGAAAGGCCATTGATCCATCACCTCCTACCAAAGTTCTCACAAATAACATAGAGGAAGCCTCTACTGAGGTTAGAGATAAGCTGAAGCTAAAACCATTTTTCCTAACTCTTATTGTGGGGAAGAAACTACTACATAATTCCATGATTGACTTTGGCTCTAGCACCATAGTCATACCCAAGCAGATAGTTGAAGCGTTAGGACTTATCTATGAACCTTTAAAAAGGGGGGTTATGTGGCTTGATGGGAACAAGGTTGAAACCATAGGTGTCATCAAAGACCTCCCCTTCACTCTATTGTCCTGCTCTAGCATCACAGTTCCACAAGATACTGTGACCATAGACAGTCTTCCCATGTTTGGCCTCTGCCTATCCTAGGAATTCACTTCAAAAATAGGTGGGTATCTTTCTTTGGACTAGTCACACTTGATCCAAAGGACCAAGCACAAAGCTAAAATGAAGATAATATCTGAACCTCTACATTTGGAATAGGTAGCCAATGAAGCCATGATCAAATTTGAGGTTGCCCATACCTCTTTCACTAAAGAGGAAATGTATTGCACCGAGCTATTAGAAGATGCAAAAGTGACTAGAGATCAGACTGATCAAGAAGAGGTCCTCTTGAGTAAATACATAGACGCTGATCCTTTCGAAAATGATCATGCTACTGGGTTAGGCACCTATGTCATCTATGATGAAGACCAAGAGATTATGAAGGTCATGAAGGAATCTGAAGGGGATTAAACCTTGGAGCTATGGAAGTTTCACTTTGATGGAGAAAGATGCAAGGTTGGCACAAGAGTTGGGATATGTTTGATATCCCCACACAATGAAAATACACTCTAGTCTTTCTACTTCCAGTTCACTTGTTCGAACAACGAAGCTGAATATGAAGGCCTAGTGCAAGGTCTAAGCCTTGTGGAGTGTATGTGCATCAAGCAATTGATGGTGTTTAGAGATTCCAAACTAGTAGTAAATCAAGTCTAAGGGATTTCCATAGAAAATAATTTCCACATGAGGTCCTATAGACATAGAGTCTAGGACCTGATCGAGGGTTTTGAAGCCTTCAATATTTAGACAATTCCTAGAGAACAAAATACAAAGGCAGATCGCCTGGCAGCAATTGGATCTCAATTTGATCCTGCCTCCAACCTAATTCATAACAAACACTCTATATAAGTGATATTTTGACTGACAATTCCAGATAACGATCAAATCTGGCAAGTGTTCGACAGTGATGAACACATTGCCTCATTCATCCAACAGTTAGGAGAGTTTGTTGACCAACTCCAACCAAAGATTGTTGAAGCCTATGATGGGAAAATCATGAACATGTAAGGTCTAACAAGCTTCCAAGTGGGCTGGTAACTCTCAAAAAAAATTTCAATTGTGATGATGCAAGGAATGATAAAAGAAAGTTTGTAGCAGACAAAAGCGACTATGTAGACCTTCAGGTCAGAGATGGAAGAAAGCTCAAAGTTGGGAAGGATGTTCCACATCATGATAAAGAAAGGCTCATCAACTATTATGAGAAGTACAAGGGAGTAGTGGCTTGGTCATATGATAACCTCAAGGGATATGATCCCAACATCATCCAACATACAATAGAGATGACGAAAGGAAAAAAACCAGTCTACCAAAAGTAGAGGCCAATGAATCCAAAGATTGAGGCACTAATGGCGCAAGAGCTAACAAAGCTAATTCAGTCTTAGATCATTTTATCGATCAAGCATAGTGCATGGGTATCCAACTTGGTTCTAGTCTGAAAGAAGAACAAAGATATACGCTTATGTGTTGACTTTTGGGACCTAAATAGAGAATCCCTAAAGGACCACTATCTGTTGCCTTCCATGGAGTCAATCTTGAAAATAGTGGCAGGATCTGAAATGTTTTCCCTACTAGATGGCTTCTTCGGTTACAACCAGATCTAGGTCAAAGAGGAGGACCAACACAAAATGATATTCACCACCAAGTGGGGAACATTTGGATATGCTAAAATGCCTTTCGACCTCTCAAATGCAGGAGCTACTTTCCAGCGGCCAATGGATATCGCTTTCAATTGATCAACAAGATTATCCTAATATATTTGGATGATCTGACTGTATTCTCTAAGTCTAAGGATGATCATTTTGATCACCTAGAAATGATTTTCAAAAAATTCCAAGAGTTTAGGGTATCCCTGAACCTAAAAAAATGTGTTTTCAGAGTACTGCAAGGAAAATTATTGGGACATGTAGTGTCCAAAGAAGGAATTGCAATTGATCTTGAGTAGGTGAAGGAAATTAGAGAATTTCCCCAACTGGTCAACAAGAAAGGAGTCCAGTCTTCCTAGTGAAGGTAAATTTTGTGAGCAAATTCATTTCGGATTTTGCAAGAATAATTAGACCAATCACCCTAATGCTAAAAAAGGACCAATTATTCAAATAGATGAAAGAAGATAGAGAATCCTTCGAGAAGGTTAAGGATGCTATTTATTTAGCTCTCGTGCTATTAAATCTAGACCTATCAAAGGACTTTATAATGTATGTATTTAGTAGCAAGTCAAGCATCACTACTGTCTTAACTCAAAAAGATGATGAAGGAAAGGGAGAAGATCCGATAGAATTTCACTCCTAGACCATAAAGGAATTTGAGACGAACTACAAATTCATCGAGAGATAAGTGTTTTCTATTGTTAAGGGACTCAAGAAGTTTCAACACCTAATATCTTACAACAAGGTGATTTTTTATGTTGCACATTCTAATGTGCGCGAGTACATCATGGAAGGAGAAATCATCGAAAAGAGGGCCAATTGGATCACTAAAATCCTTGAATACAACATTGATGTCAAGCCTACAAAGACTGTCCAAGGAAGAGGACTGTACAAATATCTGGCACACGACAAGGAATGATAGCCGAAGGAGAGCAATTAGAGCTAGTTCCAACAAATGAGTCCAAGTCCAAAGGCTACTGGTTGGTGGATAGAGTAAGGTTTATGCATACTAGAAAATATCTGTCAGGCATTCCTTCTTAGAAGAGAAAATTCTATAGACTATAGAACAATGGATATGCACTCATCAAAGGGGTCCTTTTCAAAAGGAACATCAATGACATTCTATTGTAGTGTGTCACCACAGAGAAAGCAAAGAGAATTCTTGATACTTTCCACAATAGTCCCACGGGTGGAAACTTGTCTGCGAAGACCATCGCCATCAAAATCATGTGTGCTAGGTACTTTTGGTGTACGCTATTCAATGACTCATACTTGGTAAAATCCTGCAAGGAATGCCAATTTTTTGCGGGAAGAAGGAAAAATTCTACAATGCCTCTCAATCCGATAATGGTTGATGAGCCATTCGCACAATGGGGCCTTGATTTCATTGGGATAATCAATCTTTCCTCCAGTGCCAGACACAATTGGATTCTAACAGCCACAAACTACTTCACCAGATGGACCGAAGCCATGCCCCTGAAGAATGCAATGAAGGTGGAGATAGTGGACTTCCTTGAGGAACTACTAAAGAGATTTGGCCCACCAAAGACTATCATCTCTGACAATGCCAAGGCTTTCCTAGGATCTAAGGTATGTATATTCACACTCGTGCATGGCATATTCTTGAAAACGTCATCAAATTACTACACACAAGGGAACGACCTGGCTGAGTCGACTAATCAAAATTTAGTACAACTCATTAAAAGAATCAAGTCGGATCATCAGAAGGAGTGGCACAAGAACATTTAGGCAATGCTTTGGGTAGACCATGTAACTCCCAAAAAAGTCCTCAATACTTCACCGTACGAGCTAGTGTATGGAAAAGAAGTGCTATTGCCTATCTCATTTGAGATTCCTGCGTTACAACTACTCAAGTCCCTGGAAATTGAAGAAAATGGAGTCATGGAGGTTTGATTGGATAAGTTGCTGGAAGTGCAAGAAAAAAGAGAAAGGGACCTAATAGCCATGTCTAACCACCAACAGGTGGTTAAAAGATGGTTTGATAAGAAATCTTTGAACCAAAGTCTAAAATGTGGAGACTTAGTATTAAAATTCAATGAAAGAGTTGTGAAGCCAGGCCAACACGAAAAGTTTGATAGTTTGTGGGAAGGTCCTTTCAAAATAATTCAATGCAAGCAACATAATGCATTTGAATTGGAAAATATGGATAAGGAAGCATTGGGTATTTCGGTTAACGAAATTCACTTAAAATTGTTTAAATAAGCTTCATTATTATGCCATCAATGTAAATATGTAAGTATTGTAATTATTTTCCTTTGTGTTTTTTGTTGGCCGGTCTTTCATAATTTCCATAGTGTGAGGAAGTAGGAAAATAATGGAACCCATTATTGCAAGAAGTAGAGAGAAGTAACTTGCAACCCATAAAACATAAAAATGAAAACATATGTGTAGAAAATTTAAAATGACACCCATATGCAGAAGTGAAGAAAAGAGAATCCATATTGTAGAATCAAAAGGCAAAGGAGACAAGGGTTTATAATAAGTAGTATATTCATTAAATATATACTTTGATAAATACATTTTCAAAATGGCTCTATGGCCATACTTTTAAAAGTATATCTATATATATATATATTTTGCAACTTCTTCATATATATGTATGGTAAAGCCCTTTTCTAGGCATGTATACAAAATATAGATTAACATAGTGTTTATTTCTTATAACATAAAAAGGTTTTTTCCCTCGAGCAGGAGCAATGGAAGCATCAACAACATCTGGAATAACTTCATCAACAAGAATGGCAATAAGATCATTAGGAGTAGCAACATCAACCAGACCAATGTCCAGTGGCAGAGGGAACACCAGATTCTTGAAGTCGGTATACCAGTCAACATCGTAGAAGGGCACCACATTGTAGCAACAAAATAGGAAGTGGCAGGCGCAATTCACCCTTTGAAAATGCTCTTCATGTGACTAGATGTGGAACCTACTTAGAAACGGAACCCATGGTACCACGACATATTCTTCAATATACTTTCAAAGGTCTCTCAATGTTAGAATGCCCAGACCAAACACAACATTCGCCACCACCTCTCCAAGACCACCTAAGTAGCACTTCAAAAATATTTCAAGCACCAGATGAAGGATCATTGGCTTGGGAACCCAAATATCAAGTAACAAGGCCACAAAGTGAGAACATACATCAGTATTGACTAGGTATTTATCCTCGTATTCAATGTATTCCCTCCCCAAAACCCATATCATGACTATGATAGCTAGTGAATGCTTATTCTTGGTCATTCTTTTCAGTCACCTATTCAATATTTCACCTAGAATGTTGTCTGGGACTTGTTACAAACTAGCCTAATGGGAGTATTCATGGTGTCAAACTCTATCCAACTACCTAATGCAAGCTCCATGCAACTATCTAAGTCTAGCTCTATGCAACTACTAATGCTAAATTCTACCTAACTACCTAATGCCAATTTTTCTAAAATTGCTAAGTGTGATTTTGCTATTGCCTAAGTGCCTATTTATAGAAATAGCTAGGATATGCATGGTAATCTATGTGCCATAAGCATGATGCTAATCAAGTACCAACTCAAAAAATCCCATGGGAGCTTGCTCGAATTTCCCACCCCATTGCGTCTGCTAGGTAAAGTTTGCTGCATGCAAAATTAATAAGAGCTAATTAATTAGCATAAGCTAGTGGCAGCCCTCGATGGTAGTCTGCATGACCAAGTACTGAGGTGTCGCATTGCAATCATTTTCCAAACTCCAAGGAAGAACAAAAATATTTTCAAGTACTTATTGCATATTTTGGCTTAATCATTTCTTTTGGGATATTAATTGCCAAAGCATGCGAAAGCTTAGGCTGCCTTCAATCATCAGCTCAATTTGCAAGAAAATTGCATCGTAGGACATCATTACCAAATGTCATTATGAATTCTTTCATTTCAAAATAGCATAGAACTCAATTTGAGAAAGCAAAGAACTGGCGGTATATACCAAATTTAATGCTAAAAGGAAACCATTGTTGGGTACCCCAAGAAAGAAATAGCCAAGTATTGCATGCAAGAAGCTAACATTGTGAAAGATTTTTGAGCACATTACCTAGACCAAAGAGTTTTGAGCATAGACATAGCCAAAGTGAATTGCAGAGAATTTGAGCATAGTAGAAATCTACAACAAAAGGGAAAATGGTTGAGAGTTCTCAAACAAAAATGCAAGGAGAGGCAACAAAAAGCTTGGTTGATGCCATGTGTGCAACACTAGCCACCTATATATTTGAAGACATCTCTTACACTTCGCCTAGGATACCAAAGAATTCGGAGAGGGTAAACGTGCGGGCCTCAGAAAAGAAAAAAATCCATAGAGACTAGAGCCAAATAAAGGAGGAATGGGATAACATTCATGATCCCATCCTCATAAAGAACCCTAAGACTCTTAGGTAGGTGGCCTATGAGAGGATGAAGAAAATTAGTGACCCATATTCTTTGGCGCAGAAGCAATGGTTCATCGGGCTTCCACAATATATGGTCTCATTTGTGAACTATTGCTCGAAACTAGTCATTAAGGCCATTAAACATTTCAACCTAGACACCAACACCATCGAGGGCTGGAGGTGAGAGTTAATATCTGCCTAGAAGCTATCTGGAACATGCTATGCATCCCTGAACAAAGATACAAAGTGGAAAAGATGAAATAATTTACTCCAACAAAGGGGGATGAAATATGGAGAACCATAAATTTGGCTCTATATTTTTATAACAAAGAAACCAAAAGGTCTAGGGAAGATCATAGAAATCCATCACAGATTCCAACAGCACATAATGCTTTCCCCGCGGACCTACAGGATGCCTTCTCAATGATGGAATTTGTTTGTGGCCTGAAGATTGACAGGTATGTTCAAGAGTTTCAGTTGGGTCCAAGGTTTAAGTTGTGTAGGAAACATTCCTTTTTCTGGTATGACTTCACAAAACTCATTGTTGAGGAGATGTTGAGGAAAATAAGGGACTACAAAATGCAATAGAGGTTCAAGTTTCCTTCTTTCCTCGCCCATATGTTTTTGCATCAGAACCCTGATTTCTTCAAAAAACATGTGAGGCTGGCTTTATTTGATGAGAAGGGAAGAAGAAGGCCAATTTCTGTATGGACTCCACTCCTCTCCTCAACTTATTATTATTATGCATTTTCAGATTATTTCTTGACTCCAATTCTGCAAGATTTGAGTGAGGATGGCGGTCTTTACCAACTCACCTTGGACCAGATCGAGTATATGCAAAATTTCACTCCAAAATGTGTCTAGTTTCTTAGAGAATATTTCACATTTATTCAGATGTGTGGCTTCACCAGGGAACCATTTTGGCTTCCAGCATGTCTCACAAATCGGGTGCTGGTCCTTGAAATATTCTGGCAAGTATCAATCATTGACTATAATTTTTGCAGAGGACTAGCCAAGAAGAAAGGATTTTTCACTTGCCCGCTAAGCTTTAAAACAATGGTTATGGCCAAGAAGAAGATGCATAAGCTTCTAGAGGTGAAGCTAGCTCATCTAGGGCTAGTGTGGATTTGCAACAAATGGCAATACAACCCCGACAATGACTTACCAAATGAACATGTCAAGGTAACGCACAAACCCTAACCTTATTGGGAGAAGCAGCGAAACCCACAGAAGGACTAGGATGAGCTATTGGTTGACCTAGCTCATATTCCAACCAAGGATAGTAGGCCGTCATGGCTTAAGTTCTACTTCCCTATGGGGAAGTATAATGAGAAGTGTTAAATTAGGGCCACTCTTCACAATAATTTGATGAGGAATTTCAACTAGAGCGAGGAGAGAATTAAGGATTTATGGATTTACTGACAAGAAATCCAATGCCTTGATGCCCCTTATTAGAGCATCGAGATAGATGAAAGGCTTGATAAATCGTGGAGGGTATGTGCAGAATCATGATGGGCCAAAAAGTGGCGATATGATGGGTATTTGTAGGTTATGTGGCTGACGACTTTTTTTTTACCCTAAATTGATGAAATGAAAAGGGTTTATAAAGGAGATTCTCAGCTTTCCACTAATATAAATTATGCTTTACTTTGAATTTAATAAATTATTATTATTCATTTTCTATTTGAATTACGACTAAAGTCCTGATTGATAGGCTGATTGAAAAATATCTATAGCTTTCAAATGGTATCACATTTTTGGAATCCAAAAAATGCATCACATTCTATGCTTCGTATAATATAGGATTAAAAAAAGAAAAAATGAATTTAATGAAGTTATGACCAAGTTAAGGTGGTGAGACATATGAGTTTTTATATTTTTTAAAAGTTGTAATAAAAAAATCATAATTAATTATTTATTTGGAAAATAATTACAAAAAATATATGCAACACATCCATACATGAGTCCTCTACTTATGTCTAAAATATTATAAAAAATATTATCATTTTATTGTGGTTAGGGTGGTCAGATAG
This sequence comes from Sequoia sempervirens, assembly GCA_007258455.2. NCBI lineage: Eukaryota > Viridiplantae > Streptophyta > Pinopsida > Cupressales > Cupressaceae > Sequoia > Sequoia sempervirens. Next base: position 12,253,484 of record VDFB02000363.1, on the reverse strand, counting down.
ACACCTACTTCTTATTTTTTGTGAAATTTAAGTACTACTACATTGAAATTTCAAATTTTCACCAAATAGATTTAAAAATAAAAAATAAACCTAGTAGTTTATAAACTACATTCAATTTGCTACATATTCTATTTTTACATATTTTGAAATAATATAGATAACTTATTCAAATTTTTACATCAAGTTTCCTAACTTTGATTTTTCTATTTTTTTTGCCACTTAAGGGCTTGTTTTTTCCATGACGATCCTGTACATACTGTGGAACAACACTTATATTGATTCTGACACAAGTGATGATGAAGATGTTGACCTGGAGGAGGCCAAAACATATATGGGCAAGGGAAAGGAGAAGTAAATAGAAGCACAAACAACCCTAGTGCAACCCAAGGAGAAGGAAATGGAGTATCCTCACAAGGTTTCTCCAGATGTGCGGGTAAGCATATCGTGTGCGAGGGCCTCATTGACTCGCACCTAGACCGCAAAAAGAACTAGAAAAACCTCACAACAATAGTCAGTGGAAATGGAGGTGGAAGATTCCCCACCTATCAAACGATAGTGCATAGAAGCAATTTTTAGAGAGAGTTCACATGAGGCTGTAGCAAGCCAGGATCCCGTAGTGAGCTAGGGACCACAATTATCTAAACACTAGGTAACTTTCGCTCCTTCTTCTCTTGTTTCACAATCTTTAGTTTCTCCTGCTATGTCCACGACACCCCTCACCTCAAGTATTGGCCCCTCTTTTTCCAAATTTTTTACAATGGTCGCGGGAGGTTTCTCCGAATTCTCCTAGGTGAGACCATTTACCTTGACTCCTCCATGGACCTTTCCACCTTTCTCCTTAGCCTAGTCCGCTTCCACTATCGCTTCGCCTTTTACCTTCATGGACACCTTGGATACCCCTCTTCTACTACAAAATTGGCCCCTACCTAGTCTGCCTAGCAGATGGAATTAGCCATGACTCTACTACCACCATAACACCTAATGAGTCCTCCTGCTGGTTCACAAACTAGGCATTGGAATATTCCTCCATTCTCCCCACTTACAGTCAATCTTCTAAAGAAGAAAAAATATGGAACCACTACCCTCTCGTTCCCTTTCGCCCTTCCTCCCAGTGTACCTTTCGTAGGTGGGCTAGTTAGGTTGCTAACACAATTTATGGATATGGAACCACTACCCTCTCGTTCCCTTTCGCCCTTCCTCCCAGTGTACCTTTCGTAGGTGGGCTAGTTAGGTTGCTAACACAATTTATGGTAGAGGGTGATAAAATAAAACAAGTGCGGGCTATCAGGGTCCAGAAGCAAAAGGCCAAGGATTCTAAGAGGCTGACTGAGCCAAAGGTACAAACTATTTTCAATGAGGCTCAGGGTGATCCCACAAAGCTATTTTACAATTTCTGGGAAATTCTAATTTTTGCTGGAATCACATATTTTTAGAAAATATAATGATTTAATCCTTAAAAATTTCCATTTAAATCATTCCAATTAAAGAGGGTTTGATCAAACTACCTTAGATCAAACCCCCTTGGATAGAACTCTGCTAGTTTTAAACCATACCTATAACGGTCTCCTTTACACCTATCAAAATGTTGACAAAAAACCACTTTTGATTTACCTTTTGGAGGATCAAATGAATTCATTTAATTTTTTTTTTTGTGAATATGTAGTCCTTATTATAATCTTCCCAAAAAGTATAATTTTAAATAAATTTAATTTAATTATTATATTTATTTTTTATTTCTTGTGAATGTAGGGTTTTCACCAAAAATTAAGCTCTCTGTTCTGCACATGTGAAAAAATAGAAGATTATCATTTAAAAAAATAAAAAAATGAGTGCATCATATATTGAATTCCTTGATCCAACCAAAAAAAATTGAATTTCGATACGTACAAAAAAAGTTGCATTATACGGTCTGCCTATGTCTGAATTGTAATTGGCTTGAATTTGAAACTTGATTAAGGAAAAAATATTCAATAACACACTATGAAACAAATTGGAAGCACTATATATTGTAGTTACAAATCTACATTCGAAAATAAAAATAATTTTATCCTTCATGGAAAAAAAGTTGTGTTATATGGTGAGTGTCACTCCTTAAAAATGGTGTTTACTGAAAAAAACTAGTTTTCAAAGGAGATGGAAAATGAAGTGCAATATGATTCCAATTTTTTTGAAAAAACTATATTTAGAATCTACAGACAAAATTTCACAAATCACTAGTTTGCATCATCTTCAAATTACTCATGGTTTAGCCACTATAGGTGCCCGAAAGTGAAGAATTCGTTAGAAAAAATTAGTTCAGTGTCCAGTTTGGCCAAAAAATGTAAACCAGTATTGTGGGATCACCTCTCAAAATCACTACATTTCACAACCATGTATCTGACCATCATCAAACCATAGGGAGAGATGTAGCCTGATGATTACAACATGTATGCCATAGGACTCGATCTTAGCATAGCCCGACCGCAAGGTAAAGTTGAGCTCATGAAAGAGACACAGCGGGTGGTGACCACCAAATTCCTCAAGTCCGATCGCTAGCTGAAGAAGAGAGAAGAGGAGCTAAAAATTGTTAGGGAGAGAGTCGAGGTACTGTTGGTGAAGGACAAAGTGGGGGATGCAAAATTTTCACACTTATCAGAAAAAGTGCAGATTGATCCAGGTGGGTCTAGGAAACCTAAAAATTTTACAGTCTCAAAATCTCATGGAGTTAGTCCCATTTCATAGAGCTCACTGACACGATCCCGACACAACTTGAACCGCGTCAAAAGAAGGTCATATGCAAGAGTTATGCTTAGTCAAAGATTGGTCAAACTGGCGAACTAGGGGGCCAAAAAAAGGAAAAAAAATGATCATCTTGGAATTTGTCAAAATTAGAGTCAAATCAAAGTGCTCGTCGAGATGATTCCAATGATGTTCATTTTGTCGAAAATGAAGCTCGTACGCGAGAGATATGGAAGGTCAAAGTTCTCAGTTGACTAGGGTTGACCGGAAGGTATAGTTGATGATGTCAACATTCTGTACAGATGACGTGGCATCCACGTGGAAGTATGGGTCAATGATGATGTGGCATGGTCGTACATCCAGTCAACATCCACTTGGCAACACTGTCAACCTCTGAGTCAACATCTGAGTTAGCTATGACAGTGAATCATGAGGTGACACGTGGACCAATCGGGAGGTGCCACATGTCACCCCAGAGGATGGTTGAGCGGTTTCCAAAAAAATAGGGGGATTTGACCTCGTGACCTCCATTATAACAACCCACCGTTCGAGCCGTTACACCACGCAGCCCATGCCTACCTAAGCAATAATGTCGTTTCATTTTGTATTAAATGACCGATGTGAGTGGTAATATGTGGTCAGCAGGGGTTGAACCACTGACCCCTTGGTTGAAAAAAGGTTCATTCACCATTGCGCCGCCAAGCTTATCAATGATATATATAGGCATGGTTATATTTAATGGCTAGTTAAGCTGATTTAGTAACTAAATAACCTTCAAAAGGTTATTAATTGAGGTTTTTGAAAACAATGGAAGAGTTATTTTGTCAGAAGGTGTTATAACATGAGGTATAAGGGGGAATATTAGTTATTTATTAATTATGGATGTTTTGGCCCCATTATGTCAAATTTATGTATAAAAAGAGGGGTGTAGGTGCTTGAAAATAATTCAAGTTTTTTGAGGGAATTTTAATGTCTTTGTGAGAAAATTTTGGAGAGTGTTTGGAGGAGAATTTACAAGGTGTTTTTGTACACCAAAAATTGTAAAAAAAATGAGAGTGAGAGATTGTGAGGAGTTTTATGTAGGTTTTGGAAGCTTTATATTGTAAGAAGGCTTTTGCTTGGCGATCTCAATAAAGCGGTCCAACATTGAGAAGCAGACCTAGAGACGTAGCTCAAATTGAGCGAACTCCGTTATCAAGCGCGATCAAGCTCTATTCTTCTCTATCGTTTATCATTCTCGTCAGTATTTTGATTCATTGAGTTTTTCTAATTAAAAAATTTAAGTGATTAGTTTATGTTTCATTGATTTGGATAAAAAACAAGTGAATACTAGTTTTCGTAATTTCAATGATTAAGATTCCTAACCACGTAATTCTATTGGATCGAGGTAAAATTTGTAGTTAAGAGTAAAGTGAAAATTATTTGTAGCTCCTTAATTACAGATCAGAGATCGAGTAGGCTAAGCTCCGAGAGAAAGTTGCAAAGTTCCAATCCAATGATTCCAACCTGTTTGTTGAGCTACGACAGAAAAATGAAGAATTACAGGGGGTATGTGTAGGGTCATCATGGAAAAAATAGGCCCTTAAGTGTCAAAAAATTAAAAAAAAAATCAAAGTTAGGCAACTTGACGTAAAAATTTGAATAAGTTACCTATATTATTTCAAAAATATGTAAGAATAGAATTAGTAACAAATTGAATGTAGTTTCTAAATTACTAGGTTTGTTTAAAAAAAAATCTATTTGGTGAAAATTTGAAATTTCAATGCAGTAGTACTTAAATTTTAGGGAAAAAATAAGAACTACGTGTCTGTTTGACCACCTTAACTACAATAAAATGATAATATTTTTTTATAAAATTTTATATATAAGTAGAGGACTCATGTCCAGATGTGATGCATATTTAAAAATAAATAAATTTCCAAGTAAATAATTAATTATGAATTTTTTATTACAAATTTTAAAAAATATAAAAACTTGTATGTTTGACCACCTTAACTTGGTCAAAACATCATGAAAATCAATTTTTTTTAATCCTATAGTATGCGAAGCATAGAATGTGACACATGTTTTGGATTAGAAAAATGTGATACCATTTGAAAGCTATAGATGTTTTTCAATCAGCCTGTCAATCAGGACTTTAGTCGTAATTCAAATAGAAAATGAATAATAATTATTTATTAAATTCAAAGTAAAACATAATTTATATTGGTGGAAAGTTGAGAATCTCCTCTAAAAATGTTTTTCGTTTCATCAATTTTGGGTAAAAAAAAGTCGTCAACCACATACCCTACACATACACATCATATCACCACTTTTTGGACCATCATGATCCTGCACATACCCCAAGACCAATTGGCTCGGGTGGAGCAGGAGATGCAACTAAAAAGTGAGGAGTTTGAGCATTAGTGCGCTCAATTAGAGAAAAAAAACTCAGTAGAAGGATGCGGACTTTGAGGACCGAAAGGCTCAATTGGAGAATGAAGTCTAAGACATAAAGTATTCCCTTGAAATGGAATCAACAAACAAAAACTAAGCCGAAGAAAACTGGTCCGCAAAATTGAGAACCCTGCAGGGACAACTTTTGGCTGCAAACAAAAGGATTGTAGAGCTGACATATGATGTTAGTTCAAGGCATGTAGAGATCAGCTCTTTGAAGAATCTTCCCCAACCCCCTACTGCCTAGTTGGATCTCCTTCTGGTAGCTCAATAATTATATATCTCATACTAGTAAAAAGTCAAGGTCTTTTGCTTGATTCTTCAGCCGACACTCCAATTTATGGCAGAGGCAACAAGTTTGGGTAGGGAAGTGCATGGAGTAATTGAGCGAATCCCTCAATTCATTACAAAAAAGGCTCCTGAAGCAAATAATTTGTTGGATAAGTTGTACATGGTCTTGGATGAGGACTTAGCAAATAGAGGGATCGGGGACCAAAAAGCTATTTCCAAAATAGCAAACAGGTTCATCCACTACTATGTACCCATCCTCCATGCTAGCCAGTGCGCCACCACACTGGACCGAACCATGAATAACATGTGGGCTAGGTTCTCCCAGCTAACTCAGATGGGCTTACCCTCCCCATTTCTTGTGGATGAATCGTTGGCTACTGTAGAGGAGATCACAACGAAGATTGAAGAGAAACAACATGACTCATTTTCTTTCAAAGCTTCAGCCAACCCCCTACTATAGAGGACATCGATGGCGTCACTCACCCAATAGTGTGACTGCTCTTCCAACTCGAGTCTGGGGTCGACATATCCATGATGCTTCCATACAAAGAAATGATCAATTTGCATGGAGTGCAAGAGAATCTGCATGACATATCAATTCCATCCAAGGCCAATTGGTTGCCTCTACAGACCACTCTCTCCAAGCTTTGATTGCATCACCCCATGGATAGGAAGTTCTAGTATGTGAATTAAATTTTTTTTGGGTTACTCGCTCCACAGGTGAAACACCCCTGACAGTCACCAAAAGCTGTGGACATAAAATTTCCTTGAGCTCCCTTCAGGTGGTTTTTATTTTTGCTAAGTACCAGCCGTGTCCCATCTATTTGAACATCATCAAACCCCTTTTTGAAGAACTTCATCCACTGTCGCCATGTGCCCGCTAGGCACTCTTCTTAGAAATTCCTTCCTTCACTCTTCTAACAGCTCCTGCCATGCTTCCATGTGTCAACACCACGGGCACTTCAATGCTGCTTCCCTTTGCTTTTCAATCGTGCCCCATCCGCATGCCACGTTGCATCCATCTACGTACACCTTTGGTTGATCCCACAGTCAGCGCTGGTAGTGAAGGATTCCTTCATGTGTCTTCACCGCACATGCTTTCATCGCAAAGAGGGAGGAATCTACCATAGGCTCTGATCTGCCACCACATGTCTCCTCTGTGGGGATTCTATCAAAGGGAAGGAGAGAGTGAGCAGCATGCCCCGCCAGATTGCCACATGTTCTAACTGCCTTCGTGGGTGAATGGCACATGTCTGCACAAGGTTTTAATGCGACCACTTCCATCATTCGCAAGGGATGCATCTGGCTTGAGTTCGACCACGTTCATGGTTCATATATTTTCTATTGCAATGACTGAGGGAAATAATTGTTGCAAGCATCATTGCTCATGATACGTAATCTTTTCTATTATTTCCCACCAGGTGGTGGGATTTTTATCTATATATACCACTTCTTTCTTCTAAAAATGAGTTTGAAAGATACAACAAAAATTAGGGGAAAGACACTAGGCCTTTTGTATTACTTTTAGATTATTGTATAAGACTCTTAGACTGTGTCATTGCTTGACCTTTCTATTTTCTTAAGCCATTTGATACAACATCATATTATGTCATTATTGTCCTAAATTGTTTATTTGTAGAACTTCTATGATTTAAATACAAGTTTACTGGTTTAGACCATGTCTTTGACTTTTCTTTATAGTAAATGTGTATGGGAATTATTTTATGTTATTGGATAAATTATTTAGGTTTTCATCTTTGATTTCTAGTATTCTGGGACATAGCAGATTGCTGAATGGGCCCTTAAATTGCATCCAAAAGATATATTTATCCTGCCTTATATCTAAATCTTGGCACATCACCTTAGATCTTTATTTTTTATATTTTTTTTCTTTTCCCATTCCAAAACCTCAAGTACAGAAGAAGCCGACTTCTTTAAAAACCTGTAGGTCACTTAGTTTAGTGCAATTAGTCTCCCCATTAACAGAGTTTCCCATAAGGTTGTTACCTTGTTAATTTTTGGCATCAATAGGTTTCACACCCCAAAACTAGATCTAAGGGATACAGATTAAGGTAAGACTTAATTTACTTCCACATTCACGTAGATATGAGCAAAGAAAAAGTTCAAACTCTACAAAGTAACTATAACAATGAAAAGTAGACAACCAAAAAAACTTGCGATACCTTGGAAAACCTTAGGGTTTCAAAATTCAAGGGGAAGACCTAGTAGATAGATCTAGGTTGGGGCAACCACCACTAGATTTGTTGAGGGGTTGAAACCTAGTTTCCATTCACACAAGGAAGAACAATTTTAATTTTTTTATCAAACACCCAAGGACCTCTTATAAGGACTCTGAGCATATCTTCATGCACATTGAAGCTAAACAAGAAAGGGTGTAATCCATTGCACTAATGGAAATGATACCTTTTAGGGTATGTGCAGGATCATCATGGAAAAAACAGACCCTTAAGTGGCGAAAAATTTAGAAAAATCAGAGTTAGGCAACTTGATGTAAAAATTTGAATAAGTTATCTATATTATTTTAAAAATATGTAAGAATAGAATTTGTAGCAAATTGAATGTAGTTTATAAACTACTAGGTTTATTTAAATATATGTATATATATATATATTTGGTGAAAATTTAAAATTTCAATGAAGTAGTACCTAAATTTCAGGGAAAAAATAAGAAGTAGGTGTCTGTTTGACCACCTTAAACACAATAAAATAATAATATATTTTTATAAGATTTTAAATATAAGTAGAGGACTCATGTCCAAATATGATGCATATTTTTTTGTAATTTTTTTCCAAGTAAATAATTAATTATAATTTTTTTATTACAACTTTTAAAAAATATAAAAACTCGTATGTCTGACCACCTTAACTTGGTCAAAACTTCATGAAATTCATTTTTTTTTAATCCTATAGTATGCAAAGCATAGAATGTGATGCATGTTTTGGATTAAAAAAATATGATACCATTTGAAAACTATAGATGTTTTTCAATTAGCCTATCAATCAAGACTTTAGTTGTAATTCAAATAGAAAATGGTTAATAGTTATTTATTAAATTCAAAGCATAATTTATATTGGTGGAGAGATAAGAATCTCCTTTAAAAACCCTTTTTATTTCATCAATTTTGGGTAAAAAAAAAGTCGTCAGCCACATACCCTACATATACCCATCATATCACCACTTTTTGGCCCATCATGATCCTGCACATACCATTTAGCTTCCAAGAAAATTTAGACCATTTCCTACTTGGTCAATATTAGGTCTAAAACCAAGGAACTTACCAACTAGGGAGAGTTGTAGGTCAATAATTGTCTTGTGCATTATGTCATCAGGAACAACAACCTCAAGACTGCCCACTGCATAAGAAGCCCCTGAGGAAGGAGAAGTCCTAGAAAATCCTAAATTTAGGGCTTTACTGCCAATCAACTTTCCACATAGGAAGAAGGGTCTTCTACAGAAAGGAACGAATCTAAACTAAGAGAAGAAGGAAATGATTTCTCAGAGGGTCGAGGTTGGGAAAATGGTGAGGACGAGGACAAACCTTTTCCATTAGAAGCCCGAGGATCAGAAACTGACAAAATCCTACTTTTACTAGCCACAACAAGGATAGTGGATGGGGAAACCTGTTGGGACCTCCACCATTTGGACACATGGTGGATGAAGGAGCCAATGATGAAATTTGAAAAATTCTATAGGCAGGAAAGTTGCAGAGTAGAAGCTAGTATCTCTAATAACACCATTTGCTACTAATAAACAAAACAGTTAGATCGGTAAATATGTCTTCAACATGATATTTATGACATCGTCCATTCATGTAAAAGATAACAGAAGGAAAAGTTATAAAATAAAGAGAGAAGAGCATGGTTTTTAATGTGATGTGAGGTCATATAAGAAAAATAACTATATTATAAATTTTAAAATTATTTGATATTATAAAATCTTTTGAAATTATTGTTATTGGAAAAGAAAATTAACTATTGTGATTTTTCTTAATAAATATTAATATCTTCTAAATTTATAACTATTATATATTACAAAAACCTTTACAATTATTGTTATTACAACTATCTTTAGTTTTTGAGATTTTACTCAATAAAAAATATATCTTCTCTATTTATAAGACCACTATTTTGTGCTCCATTTTGTTAATATTAATATGTATAAAATTGTAAATCCAAATTATTCTGAAAAAAAACGTCCTTAAATAACATGTCTTATAATGAAACTGAGATCCTTTGACATATCTCTCATATATTTTAATATGTGAACTGCCTCTATCTCTCTTTCCCTCCTAAATTTATAAAAATAATTGATTAATGTTTTCTTCTTTAGATGTCAACCACACCCCTTTCAAATGCTACCAACTTTAAATTGAAAACTTCTGTAATATCTTCTTATGTAATTTCTAAAATCAATGACTAATCTTATCCTCACTAATGAATGGTTGTTGATTTCGTGTGATTTTAAAACAAGTAAATAATGTCTCTTTCTCTCTTTCTTTTTTCTCTTGCAACTTTGATAGATTATTATTAATTGATGGTGTGAATATCTTTATAAAGTTTGTCCATAGTTTTGGATAAGGCATAGAGAACAAAGGAGATCAAGAATGAAGCAAGAGAAGTTTACATTTGACCATCAAACTGGCGGGCCACCTTCTTTGCTGGTAATGAAAGTCAATCGTTGACATCGAATAGTCAACATGTACGGCATGATCTAATTTATACGTTGACATTTATCAGCAAAAACTTTAATTTTCTTGTAGAGGCATTCATTGGTTACGTTGCACTTTATACGCCATAATTCAGTGCGTATTTCTCTATCCCAAGTAATGAGCAAGCGAGGCGGATTTATCGGTAGCTGGAAAGGTGCACTTCTTTCTATATTCTTATGGAGCGCGCCCCGCAGAGGTTCGGGAAGGCCAAGAAGACCAAGTCCATTGTTATGAAGAAAAGTCTTACCATCATCTGACATTGGAAACTTGTACAAAACATTTTGAGTCTTGTTTATGTTCATGAGATATGGATTTGTATATATCATTATTTATTATAGATGAATCAATGAGTTTGACCTAAAAATTATACAAGTGAATATTAATAAAATATTATGATTTGATCTATTATGAAAAATAACTTCTATTTGTCATTGGATGATCTAAAGGAGTTCTATAATAAATGGTTCATAGGACACAATATTTGCTAAAGATTTTTTAAATAGAACAGCAAGCTAAGTAGGTTTGATCTTTGGGGGAAGCTCTTTCTTATATAGATTCAAGTGATCATAGTACTGTTGGAAGTACCAAGGTTCTGAGAGGGGGGGTGAATCAGAACCTTATTAACTTATTTCAAAACTGATTACAATTCTTGCAATTAACAATCCATAACTGAATATATTCAAACTATGCTGGAAAAATGTAAACATTCACCATGAACATAAAGAATGATAACTCACAAAATGAAGAGACACCAAATTTGTGCCAAGTGGGAAACCCTCCAAAACCTCACAGTTTTGTCATAGGGAGAAAAACCACTCCATAAACCTGTATCCTTTATTGATTTCCAATCCTTTACAATCAGCAGAAACTACTGCTTAGAGAGTTTAATCCTTTTCAATTCTATAAATACATCTCATATACATATACAAATGTGTATATGTCATTTATATATGTATACAAGTTTGTGATAAAACTTTCAAACTTCTCATCCTCAGATGAATACATATGTCTTTTTCACACACACTTTTCTGAAGATTACAATAGATCTATATATAGAGATGAAATTCAACTTTGCTAAGTTACACGAATCTAACTGAACCAGTTAGGGTTGTTCAAAACTTCTTTTAAACAGTTGTTTGAGAAACTAACTTCAAAACAGTTTCAGTTACGGATTTGTTTCTGTCTCAAAAATCTAATAATCATTATAATCTTCCAAACTAAGCAAGAATATTTCGAGTTTGAGATCCTCAAGAATAGTTTTGCAAAATGCCATTTTGCAACCAAATATTATACAACTGAAACTGCCTGTCATCTTTTCTTTTGTTTTGTACAAAAATAGTGCATATAGTATTCTAGATTTAATACCCACAAAAATTTATTCAGTCTTCAAGAGAAATGCTATAGTGACTGTTCATGCATATTGTCTTAAAAAACACTTCACTTTGAAGATATTATTTTAAGACTCTTTCTGAAAACCATAGATAAAATGCCTCTTCAAACATTTTCAAACAAGTTTCACTTGTGCTCTGTCATAGGATAGAACTAGTCAAATTTCTTTTTATTTTGCAATGTCAAACAGACATACCTGCACTTTTAAAGAATACCTGTGATGGCCTTTTGGTTTTGAGATTCTGCCCAATTCCTCATGCTGAATGCAATGACCAAGATTTGTGTTATGAACAATCTTTGTATGCAGAGAATGACTCCAAGGCAGCGATCAAACCCATCAAACAATCAACAAAAGAGAGGTCAGATGCCATTAAAACTAGTAGCAATAGAATCCTCATGCACTGTATATCAACATACTAAAAACCCAAAAAGAACAAATAGACACCTTGCTGAAACTGACGAAGTATTCCATGCACCAGGAGTTAATACAAAATAATTTTAGAACAATGAAATTGCTTTGGATTACAAACTGCCCACAACCTTAAGTCTTTTCCATTCATTTTTGAAGTCCGCCATACAAAATGGATAGATGGCGAAATTCCTTCCAACATGCATTCCCGTCTTTAATCCCTGCGTACCAGCAAGTGTTGCATTGTCACGTCTTTATTTTATGTTGCCGCCAAACATTCTCTTCCCTTTTAAAACCGCCTTTAATTAATCTGTGCCGTATTCACAAATTTCAATGCATATGCTAGTTGATTTTATCTTTGTTTTTGCCACGTAGTTTCCCAATTTGCTAAATGTCATCGTGGTCAACCTGAATTTAAAATGCATTTTTCCAACACAAGAGATGGTCAACAATCTCCCCCATTTTTGATGCAAAAATTTTCACCATCTCATATATACAAGATAATGAACAGAAATACAATGCTGATTTACCATGAAATGCTAATCATCAGACCAACTAACCAAAATCAACCAAAAGCTGATAAATCAATCTGAGAAATCAATTCTCCAATCTGTGAAATGCATGATTAACCTATGATCCAATCGGTGAAATGCATGATTAACCTATGATTGAAATCTGTGATCCAAATCTGTGAAATGTTATGATTAACCAGTGAACCAAACCTGACCAGTGAACCAAACCTGTGGATTAACCTGTGAAATCCTGATCCAAATCTGTGAAATGCTATGATTAACCAGTGAACCAAACCTGACCAGTGAACCAAACCTGTGGATTAACCTGTGAAATCCCTATTAAATGTTGATTACTCCCCCAAAATTTGTGCATCAAAAATCTAACCATCTGCTTTGCATGAATGCTTTCTTTGAAAGAAGCAGAAACCTAACACAGAATATTGAAGAGTAAAAAAAAATCTTATTCCAGCATGGATTGAGAGAAGACTCCCAATTGATTTCTTAACTGTTCAAACAATTCCCTAGGTAGAGCTTTGGTAAAAATATCAGCAACTTGTATCTTAGAAGGTACATGAATGAGAGTGACCTCATTTGATGACATGTGTTCTCGAATAAACTGCAATTTGATGGCAACATGCTTAGTTCTGGAATGCATAACAGGGTTTTTAGAAATCTGGATAGCACTAGTATTGTCACAAAGGATTGTCATAGGTTTTTGAACATGAATACCCAAATCTGAAAGCTGATAAGACATCCAAAGTAATTGAGTACAACATGTTGTTGCAGCAATAATTTCAGATTTAGTAGTAGAAATAGTGACACATTCTTGTTTTTTACTGTGCCAAGCAACTAACCGATCACCTAAGAAGAATGCAACACCACTAGTACTTCGTTGATCATCTTTACATCCACCCCAATCAGCATCTGTATAACCAATCAGAGTAAAATCATCATTTTTGGGATACCACAAACCATAATCCAAAGTACCTTGTAAGTATTTAAAGATACGGTCAACAGCATTGAGATGAGATTGATGAGGAGTTGTTTGATATCTAGCAACTTGACATACAGAGTGCATTATATCTGGTCTAGAAGCAGTAAGATATAAAAGACTCCCTATCATAGACCGATACTCCCTTTGATCAACAAGAGGAGATTCATCAATTTTCATCAACTTACATCCAGTTTCCATTGGTGTGCCAACTGGATTACAAGTATCCATTTGAAACCTTTTAAGCATTTCCTTAGCATATTTCAGCTGAGAGATAACAAACCATGTTCAAGCTGAGAGACTTGAATTCCCAAGAAAAATGTCAAAGGTCCTAGCATAGACATCTGAAATTTAGATTCCATGATTCCTGAAAAAGTTTGTGCTAAATGATCATTAGTAGAACCAAAAATAATATCATCTACATATATTTCAACAGCCAATAAATTTTCATTGTCCATTTTTGTGTACAATGTGCTGTCCACATTTCCTTTAATGAATCCATTTGTAATTAGATGTTTATCCAATCTAGAATACCAAGCTCGAGGAGCTTGTTTTAAACCATACAAGGCCTTTTTGAGATGAAGAACATAATCAGGCTTGTCAGAAGATTTGAAACCTTCTGGCTGTTCCATATAAACTTCCTCCTCAAGGTACCCATTTAAGAAGGCAGTTTTGACATCCATTTGGTAAATAGTGAAATTTTTATGAGTGGCATATGCAAGAAAGATTCTGATTGATTCCATCCTTGCAACTGGTGCAAAGGTTTCACCAAAATCAATGCCTTCTTGTTGTGCATATCCTTTGCAAACAAACCTGGCTTTATTCCTGATCACTTCCCCTTCCTCATTCAGTTTATTGCGGAATATCCATTTTCCACCAATAACATTTTTATCATTAGGCCTGGGAACAAGTTCCCAAGTCTTGTTTTTCTCTATCTGATTTATTTCATCCTGCATAGCATTTTTCCAACTGGGATTTGATAGGGCTTTAGTTACATTCTTTGGTTCAAAATCTGCTATCAAACAAAATTGTTTAGCAATATTTACTTGTTCTCCTATTTTGGCTTTCCTTCTAGTTAAAATTCCTTTATCAATATCTCCAATAACTTGAGACTCAGGATGTCTCTTAGCTATTATTCTAGAAGATGTTTTTAACTTTGATCCATCACTAGTTATTTTAGGATTGGAACAATTTTCTGCAAGTTCATCTTCATCATTAGTTTCAACTTTATCATTTTCACAATTCTCATTATGTAAACTTTCTGACTTTTGAAAGGATAAACCTTCATGTTCTTCTTTGTCATTACAGCATACAGATGTTTCATCAAACATGACATTTATAGCTTCTACAATTTTGTTCAGCCTTTTATTATAGCATTTATATGCTTTGCTATGTGTAGAGTACCCAAGAAAAATCCCTTCATCAGACCTTGAGTTAAAGTTTTCTAGAGAATCATCATTCTTTCTGATAAAACATTTGCAACCAAATATTTTAAAGTTCTTGACATTTGCTGTTTTCCCATACCATAATTCATATGGAGTATAAGCTGTTCTAATTCTGATTTGTGCTCTATTTAAGATATAGACAGCTGTATGAACAGCTTCTTTCCAGAACTTGTCAGGCAACTTTGCTTCATTCAACATGGTCCTGGCCATTTCCTTGACAGTTATATTTTTTCTCTCTACAACACCATTTTGCTGTGGCGTCCTAGCAGTAGAGTATTGTCTTTTTATACCTCATTTTTCACAATACTCAATAAATTCTTGAAAAGTGAACTCTCCTCCCCTATCTGATCTTAAGCATTTCAGTTTTAAATCAGTTTCTCTTTCTACCATCTTTTTGAAAATTTTGAAACGTTCAAAGTCTTCTGATTTATGTTTCAGAAATGTTACCCAAACCATTCTTGAATAATCATCTATGAACATCATGAAATATCTTTCATCATTTAATGAGGCTGTTTTGGTTGGACCACATAAATCAGTATGTACTAGTTCAAGTGGTCTATTTGACAAATATTCTTTTGTTTTAAAAGAAACTCTTGTTTGCTTGCCTTTAATACACTCTTCACAAATAGTTGTAGGTTTAGTTATTTGCGGTAGTCCCCCGACCTTTTTGTTCTTGCTGATTCTAGCAAGATTATCAAAGTTCAAATGTCCCAGTCTTTTGTGCCATAGCCAATTTTCTTACACTTGACTCATAAAGCAGGTATTGACCAAAGAAGTTTCTTGAATAGTTGAATCTATCAGATTATACAGATTACCATTTGTTCTTAACCCACTGGCAATGACTCTATCTTTCCCATTTTTAATATAACATTCTTTTGCATTAAAAGAGATAGAGTATCCATTATCACATATCTGACTGACACTTAAAAGGTTATGTTTCAACCCTTCAACAAAGTATACATCATGTATTGGTGTATCATTGTTTAAGATTATTGAGCCTTTTCCTGTTATATAAGCTCCTGAGTTATCACCAAAACATACAAACCCTCCATCAAAGTTATCTAATGTTTTGAATTTGTTCTTGCATCCAGTCATATGGTGAGAGCAGCCACTATCCAATACCCATGTTGCAGATTTCTGAGCAAATAAGGCTGTTTCAACGATTAAGGACTTTTCATTTGTCCTTACTCGTTTCCATATTTGTTTAGGTCTCAAATTTAATTTACACTGATTTGCATAATGACCATAGTAAAAACATTTGAAACATCTAATAAATTTTCTTTTGCCTTGACTAGTGCTGTTTTTACAAAAGATTGCTTTGTGCCCAAAAATATTACAGTTGAAACAATATCCATTTAAAAAGAACTTTGTTTTCTGACTAGTAGATTCTTCAGATGAACATTGCAAGATGTTCAGTTTTTTATCCTTTTCTTCAAGTAAGAGTTTTTGACTTTCTATAATTAAATTTGCTTTTATTAACTCATCTTGAAGTTTTTGATTTTCAATCTCATGATTTGCAATTGACCTTTTTAACCTTTTAATTTCTTACAGGGATTTTAGAAGTTCTTCTTCAAGATCTACTTCTATATCTAAATCAGATGAGGATTCAGGCTCATTTGATTCAGATTTAGGAGTATGTATTATTTCAGCCATGAACAACTTTTCGCCTTCTTCATCTGCATCACTGAATTCTTCATTTGAATCTTCTTTTGAAAGAAGACTTTTCTTTTTGAAATCCTTAAATCTTTTATTCTGATTCCAAGGCTTCTTTCTAGAAAACTTCTCAGATTTCTCATCACAATCGTCAAATTCAATATTTGGGCATCTAGTAGCAAAGTGTCCTAATTGACCGCAGCTAAAGCATTTAGGTTTGCCTTTATATTTCTTTCTCATTCTTTTAACTAGTAATGCTTCTAAAGCATCAGTTAGATCTGAATCACTCTCATCATTCTTTTCAGCCTTAAAGGCTAATTCTTTTGATGAAGAACTAGCTTGATTGCTAATTCTCATTTCATATGCAGTTAGAGTTCCTTGAAGTTGATGTAAAGTCATTTTTGAAAAACTTTTCTTTTCTTCTAATGTAGAAATTTTTGTTTCAAATTTAGGTAGTACTGACCTAATGACCTTTGAAACAACATCATGTTCTTCTATGTCTTCACCTAGACCCTTCCTGGCATTCACAACTTCCTCAACTCTTAAAAAATATGCAGCAATGGTTTCATCCTCACTCATTTTCATATTGTCAAACTGAGTTTTAAGAGTAATCAATTTAGACTCTTTTACTTTGTCATCTCCTTGATAGATAGTTTCAAGTTTTACCCATATATCATTTGCAGATTTGCAATAAATGACTTTGGCAAAGACATCTCTAGTAAGACCACAGAGAAGAGCATATCTAGCCTTCTTATCCAACTCAAATTTTAGTCTCTCATTAGCATCAGTAGGGACTGATGCTGGAACAGTGTATTTTGTTGTTACTACATCCCACATCCTTACATCTAGGGAATGTATAAATGCTTCCATTTTAACTTTCCAGAAAACATAATCATTTCCATCAAATAAAGGTGCCCTATTAAGGAAAGCTCCTTCAGACCGTGTCATAACTTCCAATATCCCGGGATCAATTCCTAAAGGGAATCCTACGCTCTGATACCACTTGTTGGAAATACCAAGGTTCTGAGAGGGGGGGTGAATCAGAACCTTATTAACTTATTTCAAAATTGATTACAATTCTTGCAATTAACAATCCATAACTGAATATATTCAAACTATGCTGGAAAAATGTAAACATTCACCATGAACATAAAGAATGATAACTCACAAAATGAAGAGACACCAAATTTATGCTGAGTGGGAAACCCTCCAAAACCTCACGGTTTCGTCATAGGGAGAAAAACCACTCCATAAACCTGTATCCTTTATTGATTTCCAATCCTTTACAATCAGCAGCAACTACTGCTCAGAGAGTTTAATCCTTTTCAATTCTGTAAATACATCTCATATACATATACAAATGTGTATATGTCATTTATATATGTACACAAGTTTGTGATAAAACTTTCAAACTTCTCATCCTCAGATGAATACATATGTCTTTTTCACACACACTTTTCTGAAGATTACAATAGATCTATATATAGAGATGAAATTCAACTTTGATAAGTTACACGAATCTAACTGAACCAGTTAGGGTTGTTCAAAACTTCTTTTAAATAGTTGTTTGGGAAACTAACTTCAAAACAGTTTCAGTTACAGATTTGTTTCTGTCTCAAAAATCTGATAATCATTATAAGCTTCCAAACTGAGCAAGAATATTTCAAGTTTGAGATCCTCAAGAATAGTTTTGCAAAATGCCATTTTGCAACCAAATATTATACAACTGAAACTGCCTGTCATCTTTTCTTTTGTTTTGTACAAAAATAGTGCATATAGTATTCTGGATTTAATACCCACAAAAATTTATTCAGTCTTCAAGAGAAATGCTATAGTGACTGTTCATGCATATTGTCTTAAAAAACACTTCACTTTGAAGATATTATTTTAAGACTCTTTCCGAAAACCATAGATAAAATGCCTCTTCAAAAATTTTCAAACAAGTTTCACTTGTGCTCTGTCGTAGGATAGAACTAGTCAAATTTCTTTTTATTTTGCAATGTCAAACAGACATACCTGCACTTTTAAAGAATAAGGTCTGTGATGGCCTTTTGGTTTTGAGATTCTGCCCAATTCCTCATGCTGAATGCAATGACCAAGATTTGTGTTATGAACAATCTTTGTATGCAGAGAATGACTCCAAGGCAGCGATCAAACCCATCAAACAATCAACAAAAGAGAGGTCAGATGCCATTAAAACTAGTAGCAATAGAATCCTCATGCACTGTATATCAACATACTAAAAACCCAAAAAGAACAAATAGACACCTTGCTGAAACTGACGAAGTATTCCATGCACCAGGAGTTAATACAAAATAATTTTAGAACAATGAAATTGCTTTGGATTACAAACTGCCCACAACCTTAAGTCTTTTCCATTCATTTTTGAAGTCCGCCATACAAAATGGACAGATGGCGAAATTCCTTCCAACATGCAGTCCCGTCTTTAATCCCTATGTACCAGTAAGTGTTGCGTTGTCACGTCTTTATTTTATGTTGCCGCCAAACATTCTCTTCCCTTTTAAAACTGCCTTTAATTAATCTGTGTGGTATTCACAAATTTCAATGCATATGCCGGTTGATTTTATGTTTGTTTTTGCCACGTAGTTTTCCAATTTGCTAAATGTCATCATGGTCAACCTGAATTTAAAATGCATTTTTCCAACACAAGAGATGGTCAACAAGTACTAGGATGGGTGACCTCCTTGGTATTCCTATTGTTTTATCCTTGTGAGAATTACCTCGATGTACTGAATGCTAAGTGGACCATTCATGCTCACAAGAGATGAGTTCTTGAGAACAATTACTCATAAAATATGGTCAATCAGTTTGACTCTAAAACTACATAGTTGAATCCTAATAAAGCATCATAATTTGATATACCACTTGTAGCTTTTGAAATTTGACTCTACTAGAGAAAGACTAACTCTCCTTGAGAGTGATCTCAATGTCTCTATACTCAATTAACTAATTGTGTTTGAGCTAACCTACTTCTATTTTAGGGTAGATTGAGCTAATTAATCTTAAGTTCCTTAACTATCAATAAATGTTTGCTTACTAATTGATCTAAAACTCATAAAAGTAATTTCATGCTAGCAACTAGAAAATTATTAACAGAAATCATAAACAAATTATAGAAATAGAAAATACTTAAAAAGAGGAAATTGGAGCCAAATTTGAAAGAAAAAATTGATGAAATCATAAGGAAATGAAGAGGAATAGCTATCACCAAATGTAAAGAAGATGGAATATCCTTTTCTTCAATAAAAAAATTAACTCAAAAGAATAACATGAAATGCTTTTTGAGGTTGTTTGGGATTTTCTTTCAAGTTAAATCCTTATTTTGATAATATCGAAAAATAGAGATAATAAGAACACCCCAAATGAAATAAAAATGTTATAAAATAAAAAGAAAGAAGATTTATAGTGCTATTAATTACAAAATAAATCCTAGATGTCAAAGATTGTTATAATTTTCCTATAGAATAGAGAAATTAAATTACCAATTCAAATTGCAGATCATAGATTTAAAGAACATAACAAAAATTAAAAATTCACAAAAGCACACAATTTTTTTTATGTGGTTCACCCTTTGGGTTACATCCACAAACAACAGTTATTCTACTTTTGATTAAACTTCTAAACAAATATGTAATTACAATAGCTTGTAGTAATATGTTGCATATACAACATCAAAATTATTTTGTGTCTATATTCATTGCATTGTTGTGAGCTCAATACAATGTTTTTGCTACAATTCAACTTGTTGTATTGTGCGTCTGTTTCTCTTAACCATGACTGCTCAAATTCCATTGCACGACTGTTCATTAACCCACTTGTTGTTTGCTACAAGTTCCAACTTCCAACTATAGTGAGAAACTGTTAACTATTTTAGGTATTTTAAAAACTAAATTCAACTAATTTTCAATGGAGATTGGAAAAAAAATTCCTTTATTAAAATTGGCTATTTTTTTTGCTTCAAAGGCGTTGCCCCTAAGCCCTCAGACTCCCACCATGGGCTTCATTCCCCTATAGTCCCTTGTTAATTAATTTGGGAGAAAATTACATTAGGAAAAGTGACCAAAATCTTAACTTGGAGCATGATTAGGCTACACATACCAACAAAGATATCAACATCTACGATGCAACAATCAAAATATAAGAATGGAAGAAGCTAGGACAACAATGCAAGAACAATATCACCAAAAAATTGAAGTAGTCGAGAGGAACAAGTCGGTCTATAGATGTTGTTACCACACCTTTACAAAGATACAGAGCACAAGAATTACCTTCACATTAATGAGAGTAAGCTGGTAATAGTGGAGCTTCAATAACTTTCACAATATGCTATTATGGAGAGATTGAGAGGGAGAGAGAGTTTTCCTAGATGGTTGATAGAATGCAAGAATGAATCAAAAGAGAATTTAATTGAGTAAAAGAGGGAAGTGAAGGTTAGGGTAACCATTTTGAATCTCTTTTGGATCTGGTTATGATAAAAATAAAGGAATGATAAATAATTAAATGTTTAGAAATCATCATGAAACTCAAATTTAGAAAGGCCAAGAAGAAAAATTTCATTTTTATACATAACAAGTCTATCATTGTATTACATTGGAAACTTTACAAAATATTGAGTGTTAGGTGAACTAAGTGGAAAAATAGTAAGTTTTTGAGTCAAATACATTATTATTAAATTTAGTAATTGTTAATTGAGATTTTTATTTTTATGAGAGATGGATTTGTACAAATTTCCTTACTCATTACATATGGATCAATGAGTTTGACTCAAAAATTACATAATTGAATCTTAATAAAATATTATAATTTCATCTATGATAAAAAAATAACTCTTATTTTTCATTAGATGGTCTAAATGAACTCTATAATCAATGGTCCATAAGACACTACACTTGCTAAATATTTTTTAAATAGAGTAGCAAGCTAAGTAGGCTTGATCTTTGGGAAAAAATCTATGGTTAAGTACATTCAAGTAATAGTAGTACTAGGATAGGTGACCTCATTGCTGTCCTAATTTTTTTATCTTTATGAGAATTATCTAGATGTACATAATGAGTGTTGAGTGGACCATTCATGATCATGAGAGATGAATTCTTGTGAATAATTACTCATAAAATATGGTCAATGATTTTAACTCTAAAATTATATAATTGAATCCTAATAAAAATCATAATTTGATATACAACATGTACCTATTAAAATTCAAGTCTACTAAAGAAGGGATAACTCTCCTTGAGAGAGATCTCAATATCTCTACACTCAATTAATTGGTTGTTTTTGAGCTAATTTGCTTCTATTTTAGGGTATATTGAGATAATTAAGCTTGAGTACCTTACCTCAAAAAATATAGTTATTTATTAATCAAGATAAAATTATTAAAAGAAGAAAATTAATGCTAATTACTAGAAAATTAATAACAAAAATAACAAAAATGTTATAGAAATAGAAAACACTAGTAAAGAGGAACTTGGATCCAAAGTTAGAAGCCAAGTGTACAAATTTCTAATTCTTAGTATGGATATTCATGTACTACATTATAGTCCCTTAAAACTAGAATATCTAGAGCATTGGCTTCATAAGAAAAATATTGTAATGCTCCAGGCCAACATTGTTAGAACAAAACCCAACAAACTACTTTTTTTAAAAAATGACAACAATGTCGTTAATGTGACATGTGACACTTGCACAACAACATGCACACAAGTGTTGTGTGCATAACAATGGCACAATGACAACCACAACAAAACAAATTGACCATTGCATAAGAAAGGTGACAACAATATAATACTAACACTCATGGGATAAATACACCATGATGAAATTAAAAGAGAGGGGATAATGTACTTGCATGATGATTGATTATTAATCCACAATCACATTATCTCACAACACCAATCTACAATAGGATGACAAAATCATCAACATCCAATCCAAAAAAATACTCACAACGCTAAACAGAAAGGCTAATTGTAGACGCGTAAAATGTATTGATTAATGTTGTACATATGATCCTGACCACTAACATCATTTCATCCTGAATCATCCCTTGCTCTAACCATTTAATCAAATACCCTTCTTTGATTAAATTCAACAATTTTCCTCCCTTAATTGAATAAATCATTTATTTAATTAAGTCATTCCATTTTGTTAATTAAATCAATCAACCTGATCTAATTATTCCCATTTAATTTAAAAAATCAAATTTATTTAATTAAATATCTAAAGTCTATCCATTAAATTAAATAAATTAAACCTTGTTTAATTTAAACTAACATCACCCCCTTTAGTTAAATAAATCAAAATATTTATTTAACTAAATCTTTAAATCATATTCTTCTCTTATTTGATCCATAAATTTAAGTCAAATAGGTCACATCATTTTATCTCTCATTAAATTAATTAACCTTGATTAATTTAATCTCTTCTCATGTCCCATACTCCATCTTTTTCCACTTGCACATGAAAATAGAGTTATTTAATTTATTAAATCTATATTTTTCTTCAACATGGCATCTTTGGAGAATATTCTTCCAATTTAAAATTCAAATCTAGGTTGACTTTGTCCTTCCAACAAGGCATTGACTCCCTCTTACAAGTCCTTTTGCATTAAGCCAAGTGGCCATAACTCCATTTGACTCTCCCTCCACCTTTCCATTAATACAATTTCAAAATTCAAATATTGACATTTATTGGCACATTCATCAAAACTTGCACATTCCTCAACCATTCACAAGTTGACAAGTGGCACTTTGCCATTGGATGAAATTTAGTCCCACATTTCTCTATTTTGGGCATACTTTCAACTTTTCAATCTATAAATAAAGAGCTCATCCTTCATATTGATCCTACAAAACTTGAGTAAACTTACTATATTCAAATCTTTAGCAATATTTATCCATATCATTGAGTTTATAGCTAGGTTATGCAGATTTTTATCATGGAGCACTCATCACTCTTCATCAAAGTGGATGAACTTTCATCACCGAATCACCATTGCATCATTGGAGTTGGGAAAGGGCCAATTTTCACATCAAATTGGCACCAATTCCCTCAAGAGATTGAGAATTTACTTTCTTTAGAATAGGATTTGATATGTTTTAAGTTTGATTGGGTTCTTCATTTCATTTCCTCTCTCTTTTGCAATTTAAATGAATTTCTTGAGGAATCTATATTCTAGCTTGCATTCGATCTAATTTTTTGTTTGTTTCCTGTGCTATTGTAGGTAATTAGGATCTAGGTTCATACATTTGGCACTAGAAGAAGGGAAATCTCATTTTCTAATCATGTTTTTATCAAAAATTCTATTTTTTTTCTTTGTCTACAGGAAAACTCTACCGCTAGGAGCTTAGCGTCGATGTTTAGCACCGTTGGTTCTCCAAAATCATTATATAGAACCACTGACAACTCCAAACTACGACGCCTCTGTCTTCCCACCTAGAAATTTGAATTCTAAACTACATCATTGTCCCTGTCTGACCTACGAGAATCTTGTAAAAAGACAAACTGCACTGCTAGCAAAAGGGCGACGCCTTCATGCTCACTAGCCTGGTTGTAGAGCGACGCTGACTGGCAAGCGACGCTCTACAACACCGCTGGTGAAATAAAACTACAATTCCTTCGTGGATTGCACCGCTGAAGGGGAGTATGAAGTGAAATTTTATTTATAGCATGTGCTTTTTTTCAAATTATTGTTCTTCTATCTATTTTCTGCTTTTTTGACTTCTATTTTTGCAAAATCTAACTGACTTTCTTGTAGATTGGATTGATCAAAGATGAAAAGGGAAGAGAAGCATGATGATGTCATTTCACAAAAACAAGTGTTTTTAAACACTCTAGTGTTTGTTTAACATTCTTAGAGGACTCACCATTCCTCTTAAGGAAAAATTTGTTACCTCTTTAAGCTTAGGACTTACTAATTTCATTTTGGGCTTTTAAAAAGAACCTTTTAAATTCTTGTTGCAAAAGGCTTAAAAAGAACATTAGGACTCAAATTTACTAGATTTTTTTTTGGGTTTAATAATCGAACAAAGAAAATTATCACACTTACTTTTGTGTTTTAAAACGAATTCACTTTTTCTTTGTGGACTTAAAATGAACAAGTGTTTTCATTATTTTGTGATTACTTATGCAAAGTAATATAATAAAAAGACATATGCGCTTCTCTCGCGCCTCACGACGATCTTGAGAATCAAAAGGCCTTTGGTGACATTAAGTTGCATAGATAATTTCCCCTACACACTTCAATTTGGGTTTAAAATTAAACAAAAAATTGTGCAAGTGTGAGTAAATCTATTGCATGTGTTCTCCCTTCATTTCTAAACAAAGGTGGATTGAACTATGAATACATTTACTCACTATTGTTTATCTTAGAGGGCCTGCCTTGGGAAAAAGTACTCACCCAAGGGAACAACTCAACTGGTAACACTATGAACCCGAGAGTATTTCCAGTTGGGATATAAATGTGGGTATTGGAGTAAACACCAGTATCATGCAGTTGGCTTTGACGAGAAGGGTAGTAATGGTCTCTCACTACGTTGGGTCAACTCGTATGAATGGAAAGTCCAAATTAAAACCCTTGTTATAGAAATTTCCAAAATCCTTGATCTATTTGTTGGTGCAAGAATGGTCGTTCGGAAGTTGTCCCACACTTTTACGGTCTTTAGTAGTAATGGAAAGCATGCCATGGGAGTTTCATGGGTGCTGATGCTTGGCTGCCCCATATAAGTGAGTGTCGTGGAGGGGAGCCAGTGGGGTCAAGCATCTAACCATTCACTAAAGATAAGTGTAGTTGGACTTGTCCAAGTGGGGAATCAACAAATATTGTCTTTCACATCCATAGGGTTGTGCTTATTCTTGGTTACAAAATGTTTTGCTTGTTCGAAAAATTTTTGGAAACAAACACTTAACATCATCATAAAAATTTCAAACCCTTTAGGAGGAAAATACAATTGACCAAATTCATGTGTTATTGCTTACCCTTGGGATTTTATCCTTAGAGGTTTCTAAAGACTTGGATTTACATCTCAATTTTCCTATTAAAGTTAAACAATAGCTAACCCTTTCCTTAATTTCATCAAAGTTTCACATAATATACCTTGTGAAATGAGAAGAAGTTGAGACATTGGACATCTAGTTTGGAAACCTAATCAAATAAGTGTTTGTGGTAAAACAAAGTCACTAAGCAAAGATAACAAAATTGGCTCTCACATGTGTTAATTCCTCATGATTTCCAAGAAAGTCAAAATCCTGAAATGAAAGACCTTGAGCCAAAGTTCAAAATTTAGGAGTCACACCCGAAAGGTCATCAAGAAATACATTAGGAAGTGCAATCAAAAGCAACACATAAAAATAAGCAAGAAATTATTCACAAGGTTCTATATAGACTCATTCCTTTGAACAATCCAGAAATGTATGCTCAGTTTGAACCACTTCTTTGTTGAGAGGTCCTTAGAAGTGTCATATGTTCTTCAATACTGAGGTCTAGTAAACAAGTGTCTTTTTAGGTACATCCTAGGATCAAAATCAAACCTTCATCCATCTTTGAACATCAAAACCAAAATCATCTCATCAACTCTTTGAAAATCTTGAAAAAGTCTTTCATGTTAAACTTTGGGAAAATCATTTGAAATCAATCCAAAATCATCTTGTTTGATTGAAATGTGTGTAGATGCATCCTTCTCCACATTTTTGATCAAATTATCAAAAATTGTGAGCAAATTCATCCCTTGATAAACATCCAACATCTTGGGATTTAGGAGTTCATTATCAAAATCATCTTATTTGGATAAAAGTGTTTAGATGAATCCTTCTTCTCACACCTAGACAAATTAAGCATCTCGTGAATGATTTAACTCTAGGACAACATCCAACCTCTTAGAGTTTATGAGTCCATTAAAATCCAAATCCGAAATAAATCAATCCTAAATCAAGTCCCAAAGTTCAAACATACCCTTCAAAATTTTCTCAAAAGAGTTCCAAACATTCGTTGAACATCCATCTTACATCCATATCGTTGTCATCCTTTGATCTTGGAATCAACCTAAATTTTCTCTTATGTACCTAAAGATTAGATCAATCCAAAGAATTAGAGATTCATCTCCTATATTCTTCAAAATTGATCCCTATTTTATGGTGCAAACTAGATTTCAACACAAGAAGAACATGGAATCCAACAAAGAAACACCCACTTCAAGTGACCTAAGCCAAACAAACTTTGAAATGAATCACGTTGAATCAAGCAATGATCCTTTAACTAACTTTCTCTCATCATCACAAAATCCACAAGAGGAAAACCAAGAAGAAGATCTTACCTTTGGGATGTCACATGAGGAAATCACTGAAATGATTCAAAATCTGGAGAACCATAAGATTATCAATATCATGATGAGACTCAACCCTTCGCTATACATGCTCGAACTAGCAAAACAAGGGGCTAAAATCCCTTCTGATTTTGACGTGAGCTCTATAGTGGAACCATCTTTAGAGGTCATGCTTCCAATTTCATCTAAACTCCCCATCTCATCTACACCCCCATCCCAAAGCATCACTCAAAATATCCTGCAAATCACAACATCTATTACTCCAACTCAACCTAATGTTAATAAGGGAAGTGCATTTCTTAATGCCATTCAAACACACCCGCTTGTCAATAATCAAGACTTGGATGCAAACACCATTTTGGAAAAAATGGTACCCAAAAATTCATCACATAAGTATGCCCCTCTCACTTTCCATGATCTTAATGATCCATCATCATCATCCTTTCGCACAACACCCAAAACCTCCCTCCCCATGACTTCACAAAGAGAGGGTGACATTTTCAGACCAAGGGGCATTTTTGACACTACACCATTTCCTCAAGAGATCACATCTCTCACTTTTTCACCACTTCTTCCATTACCATCATCATCCACACCACTTCTTGGCTTAGGGCTTCCCCCTTTACCAAATATCAATCAAACCAACATCCCAAACATCAATCAAAACATCACACCAAACTCTCAAAACTTGTCATCAACATCACAACATCAGATGACAACTACACAAGTAATCACAACATCATTAACCACCCCCTAACATCTCAAAGCATGGTCTCTCAAAGACCAACCGCATCGATCGCACCATCCACCACTCAAACCCCAAATACAACAACACCTCTCACCACCACCTCCACCACCACCAATCTCCAGTACATCAAATCAAATCAATACAACATTGCATTACAAGTAGCTCAGCAAGCTGCTTATCAAAAGACATTCTTGCAAGTACAAAAAAAAAAGTTGCACAACTAGCTACTCAACAAGTCACACAACTAGCTGCTCAACAAGCTGCTCAAGTTGCTCAAGCAGCCCAAGCTACACTACAAGCACAAAAAGCTGCTCAAGCCCAAATATTATTGTAACAAGCGGCACAGCGCAAGCACAAGCCCAAGCTCAAGCTCAAGCTTAGGCGCATGCCCAATATCAAGCACAACAAGCACAAGCACAAGCACATTATCTTGCACAAAAACAAGTAGCACAACTACAAGCATATCAACAAGCGATAAAAAAATACCAAGATCAACAAGAAGAAGCCCAATTAGCAGCCCAACAATAAGCATTGTTGGCACAATAACAAGCACAAGCTCAACAACAGGAAATTCTGGCACAACAACAACAAGACCAACAACAGGCATTGTTTATATAGCAGAAAGTGCAAGCATACATGGCTCAACATAATGTGAAAATATCACCAATCAATACATCAACCAATCCACCCATCACACCCACCAGTGAACCACCTCAGAACACTTTCATCCCACCTCCTGATTCACAAAATGATGTGATAACACAAATCAGGTTGCTCTCACAACAAGTGCTTGACCTTCAATCAGGGAAAACCACAAAAAAATCTAGTAAATTGTGTCCTTATCCATTAGACAGAAGCCTTGTAATGAAACCATTCCCAAAGGGAGTTGAGATCCCCAAATTTGATAAGTATTGTGGGACGAGAAACCCTGAAGATCAAATCAGGGAATTCCAGGTTCATTGCATGGAAGTCACGTATGACTATACCTATATGATGTGACTATTTCCTAGGAGTTTGGCTAGCCATGCCATGGAATGATTCTCTCTCCTACCTACAGGTATCAAGACATTCCAAGAAATCATAAATGCATTCATCAAAAACTAGATGCATGCAACATCGCCATGGATGTTAGTCTAGAAGAACTCTTAGCTCTGAAACAAGGTAAGAATGAATCATTTTCTTCATTCCTACAATGATGGTGATCCAAGGCCAATTAGAGTAAATGGGTCATGCCCGAGGAACAACAAGTGTGCACTTTCATATCTAACCTTGACAGCCTCTTGGCATTTCATCTCAAGGTCCAAGGGATCACCACGTACGACCAGCTGATTTCCAAGGTGCTCAGCATCGAACGAGCCCTTATGACACAACCTAGAGGATCAACTTCATATCTTGAACAATAGAACAATCACCCACCCACTAATTACAATGAAAAACCTCGCACATCAGCAAGAAACAAAAATATTATGAACGATGGTGTCATCGATTCCAAAGTTGTCATCAGTGCTCCTTGGAAAAACACACCCACACCACAACAACAAATCCAAAACCATAATCAAAAAACCATCATGCAAACACAACAACAAAACAACCAAGCAACCAAGCGATCAATAACGTCAATGACCAAAGAGGACTGCCCCAGTGAAACAAGAACTTCACTAAATGGAAGTACACTGCTCTTAGGGAACCACTCAAAGTCATCATGAAGAAATTACTCAATGAAAACCTCATCAAGATTCCCACCTATGAGAACTAGCAAGAACCAGATGTTAAACCTCCTTGGTATAATGAAAATCAGCTCTGCGACTTCCACAAAATCAAAGGGAACACCACGAACAGTTGCATGAGGATAAAAAACATAGTCCAAGATCTCATTGATCAAAGAATTATAAATTAGGAACAACCAACAAGAAACCAGAACCTCAAAATATACAAGAATCTGATGCCTAACCATAACAATAAAGGGAACAATAACACTGATAAGGGGAAAGGCACCTTCAATTATACGAATCATGTGTATGAAACAGTTGTCACCTCCCTAGATGAATACTGTACAGTAATCACTATCAAAGGAGCTCAAGCCGACTATGGAGTCACCACAAGAGGTGAAAAATTTACTATTGTAGGATCATCTCAACCAAATAGAAATTTCATGCCTAATTCAAGATCCATTCCCAATGGTTACAATGTCCTTGATCAGTTAAAAAGAACACCAACACAAATCTCCATCATGGAGTTATTAAAAATCTCATCCGCCCACAAGAAAATCCTTGAGGAAGCATTGACTTCATCCACCATCCCCAGAGATCTTGATGTGGAACAATTCCAAGCTATGGTCGGAAATATCATTACCCTAAATCTCCTTACATTCTTGAACCAAGATTTTCCCACTCAACCATCTCATAATCATGCACTCCACTTAGAGGTCCTAGTGCAGATAAGTAAAGTCAAGCGAGTCTTGGTGGATGGAGGTGCAGGCTTGAATATTTGTTCCCTCAAATTCATTAAGCAATTAAAAATCTCAGAGGATTCCATCGACAAAGGAAAGGGTATTACAATCACAGCATATGATGATCAAGAAAGATTGTCTCAAGGCACAATCAGAATCCCTATTCAAGTAGGACCAGCTATCATGGAAACCACCTTTTAGGTCCTAGACCTCGACTTTCCTTATAACATTTTCCTAGGACGTCCATGGATCCACACAATGCAAGTGGTAGCATCAAATTTCCATCAGTTTTTCAAATTCACATATGAAGGACAAGAGGTCACCATCCATGGAGATCCTGAACCATTCTCCTACTGCAATAACCTTGAGGCAAAATATTACAAAATACCTCAAGTACCTAAAAATGATGAAGGCCCATCAACAACGCACATTGATCTAGCCACTCTCGCTTCCACTTCTGCGATAGAGACACCTATCACTCCCGCCATCCCTACCATCTCTGATATCAAAGTCATCATCTAGGATAATGGTTGTAGAAACTACATGATTCCCAAAAATGCTTTTGTGGTAGGAGAGTTACCACAATCTCCTAGATCACGAGGACGTCCACAATCAAATGAAGCCTCCACATCTCAAACATCCCCTGAAGAATATCCCAATTTTAGAAGTTGGGGAAATCTCAGCCAAGAATTCATAGAAGAGGACCCATCTCATCTCCTATACCAAGATAGCAGACCAACAACCAATCTACCAATGGATGACAGAAACAAAGTTTTGCAAATGATGCTCACAATGGGTTATGATAGAAACTAGAGACTTGGGAAAAATGACAATGGGCTTATAATAGCTATCATTCCAGAGACATGAATGACAAATCTTGGCCTTGGATGTACCTCTTTGAGTATAACCATATGTGGCCAAAGTCCTCCAGTTAGAAAGGTCAATAATCCTCCTCAACAATCTGTAGCCAAACTTGGCTTACTCGTATCTATAGGTCGAGTCATAAACAACTTCACATTTGACATAACTGATGTCTGTAGTAGTAGTGATGATGAGGATCCCATAACAAACCTAGCTAGGCTCTTCGAGGATACCACCATTCTCATGATTAGCACCTTATCCTTTGAGTCAAACCATCAAAATCATGAAATCTGCCTAGTTTACCCCCAACTCATCGATTATGACCAATGAGGACCACCAATTCTTGATACATTCAAAAAAGATGAGGCACTCTCAGAATTCATGGGACTACAAGATAATATTCCATGTGGGGATCACAAATCTAGATTCAACATTGAGCTAGATACATCGGCATACTATGGGGAAACGATTGAATCCCTCAGTTGCAAAAGTAAAAAATTGAGAATAATATCTTAATCCTTGAGTGAAAACCACACTGTGGCACTCTTCGACACAAAAAAAGTAAAAAGAAAGGACACATCCAATGGTGAAAACCTCTCTGAGGCTCCTAAGGATGGGGGATTCAATCTTCCTTTAGGAGCTCTCCATCAGGGAAAATCAGTGGTCCTAGTAGAAAGTGTAATCTAGTTAATCTAGGAATAGAGGAGACACCACACATCACATTTTATGCAGAGTCATTATGATAGGGTGGGTTGGATGGAAACACTCGCTATTCCATGCTTCTTGGGATCTCATATAGGAAGACCCTATGGTGTCACACTCCACCACCTTAACCTATAGGACCTAATACTTGTGTAGATTCCCCTGGTTCACCTTGCCAACCCAACCATCAAGTCATATCCTGTCAACCAAGCCAACCTTGGGCAACGCTTCAACACTTCCTTAGCCCTTAATCTACCCTAAAGGCTAACCTATCCTCAACACACAAATTGATCTTGCAAGGGTGTAGAAATTTATTCAGTGGCTTCAAACCAACCTCCTAGGGCTCTTGAAGATTCACCAAAACTCCACCTTCCCATTGTTTTCACCAAACCCTCAACTAGGGTTAAAATGGCTACTAGCCCTTGAGCCCCAATTAGGCCTCCATCTCCGAGAAAAATAGTCTTTGCTCAAAAACTTCCCAAAGGACACTCACTCTTTCCTTGAGTTTCTTGGTTCAAATGATTACCTTTCAAGGATTTTTGAGGTCTTAAGCTTCAACTGACCGTACAAAGCTTGAACTTGAAAATGAACATTTCCTAGGGTTTTTTTTTTAAGCCACTGTCTGGCTGCTTGAATCTGTCAACTTGTTCTGACATCAATTTAACTAATGGATCCTTCTCCTTCATACCATAACTAGGTAAGACACTTACCTACCACCTCCAAAAGGAATTTTCCCAAGAACTTGACCCTTGCAACTTTTATGTGCTCTGTACCTCTTGCCTTCCTAGTCGGGCACCATTTTGGCTCGCCTAGGGAAAGATCTTTCTAATAGCTCCCGACCTTTCCAAAACCCTACAGTCTACCATATGTACATGCATGGAGCATAGGAACTATTCCCAAAGGGCTGTACAATTTGTACGGTGGGAAAGTGGTCTAGCACTCCATTCTTTTCAACTTGTCTGGTTCAGACCAGCAACAGGGTGCACACAAAACTATTTACCAACAGTGATTAGAAATGAAGAAAAAAATAAATAATGGCACACAAGACTAGAAGACTAACAACACCACATCCTTCGTACAAAACAGTAATCAATTCAATCCATTAGAGCTCTTCTTGAAGCAAAAATTAGAAAAATGACCCACAAAAACTGTCTTTTCTTCAATTTCACAAAGTCACACTGCAATGCCGATACTTCCAACGTCACATTTAGGTCAAGGCATGTATTAAATATATTTTCAAAATAGTTAGACTCCTTAGGTCGGTCATGTAAGACATCAAATGGCAAAGTTGTAAAACACACTGTGTTTTTTAACTTTTGCCAAATGTTAGCAACCTAAGCAAGTTTTGTTCCTAAACTTATCCATCCTCTTCACTTCTTATCCTACTGGTCACAACAGATCAAGACTTATTCAAAAACCTCAAATGCTAACTAGATGGTCAACATGACCTTCAAAATAACATAACCAAACAAAATTCAAACTAGACTGCTTAAATGCCTAATGTTACCTAGTTGCTCTTGCACCACATTACTATCAGAAGAACAAGAACTCCTAGCATCTTTCTTGAGAGAAAGAAAAGTTAACTTTGCATGGACCTACGTAGACATGCCAGGGCTTGATTCAAAAATTATAGTTCATCACCTAGTAGTACACTCTGAAGCAAAGCCCATTAGACAAAAGCTCAGGAAAATGCACCCTTAGATCGCCCTGCTAGTTAAAATGGAACTAAAGAAGCTATTGGATGCAGGATTCATTCAACCAATAGATTATCCAGAACGGGTGTCAAACCTGGTTTCCACCTCAAAACCTGATGGGGGCATCAGAATCTGCACAGATTTTAGGGACTTAAACAAAGCATGTCCAAAAGATGATTTCTTGTTGCCCAACATTGACATGATCGTAGATATGACAGCGGGACATGAAATTCTTTCCTTGATGGACAGTTTCTCAGGATACAACCAGATAATGATTGCTAAAGAAGACCAACACAAAATGGCCTTCATTTGTCCATAGGGAACTTACTGCTGGAATATGATGCCATTTGACTTGAAGAATGCAGGAGCAACATACCAAAGAGCCATGACATTAATCTTCCATGACATGATCCATAAAACTATTGAATATTATGTCGATGACATACTAGCCAAATCTAGAAAGAGGAAGGATCACATAGCAACCTTTAGTGCCATTTTTGATAGGCTGGAGGAATACAAGGTCTGATTAAATCCAAAGAAGTGCATCTTCGGCATACAATCAGGAAAGTTGCTAGGATACATAGTGTCAATGAGAGGTATTGAGGTAGATCCAACAAAAGTAAAAGCAATCCTTGAGATGGAGGCACCCAAAACATTGAAACAATTGAGAGATCTCCAAGGAAGGCTTCAGTCCATCCAAAGATTTATAAAACAACTGGCAGATAAATAGAATCCATACTCTCACCTACTTCACAAGGGATTAGTGTACAAGTGGGATAACAAGTGTGAATAAGCCTTCAATAAGATCAAAGAATATCTACTTACACCACCAGTCCTCATGCCAGTGATCCCAAGAAAGCCATTAATTCTCTATGTGTCAGCAACAACAACCCTTGTAGCTCTTCTAGCTCAACACGACAAAAATGGAACAGAAAAGGCCATCTATTATATGAGCAGAACAATGGTTGGGCATGAGCTAAATTACTCATTCATTGAGAAAGCATGTTTGGCAGTAGTGTTTGCATCACAAAATTTCAAACATTACATGTTGGCGCACAAAGTCAAACTCATCACCAAAATTGATCACCTCAAGTACTTACTATCAAAGGAAATTCTCACTAGAAGAATGGCTAAATGGGTCATGATACTATCAAAGTATGGCATTGAATATGTGGAGAGGAAAGAAATTAAAGGCTAAGTCATCACAGATCAACTTGTAGAAGCACCAATCTATTCAAAGAATCCTCTCATCTCAGAGTTTCCAAATGAATCCATCTTCAACCTCAACATAGCTGACCACTGGAAACTTTACTTTGATGGCTCATACACGCAACATGGATCAAGAGCCGATGTCTTCTTTATCACCCCACAAGGGGACTGCATACCTAGATCATATAAATTGGCATTCCCTTGCACCAACAACATTGTAGAATATGAGGATTTAACCATAGGTCTTAGAATAGCAGTGTAGTGGCACATCATGGCCCTCAGAGTATATGGAGACTCCCAGCTGATAATAAACCAAGTTAAAAGTGAATAACAGACTAAGGATGATAAGTTCACTCCATACAAGAAATTGGTGGAGACTCTCAAGGAATCCTTTATCGAGATCACATTTGAGCAGATTCCTAGAGAAAACAATAGAGCAGTAGATGCCATGGCAATGATTGGATCCCTACTAGACATCCCTCATAGTGTCCCAAAATATGAATTCTTGGTAGAGCAACTTCTCGTACCCACATTCGAGGTACCAGAATCAGAATTTTTGTGTGAAATTGTTGGTCCCGGTGATCCCTGGTAGCATGAAATTTATAATTACCTCCTAATAGGTGTCATACATACTGACTTACCTTCAACCTTAAAATGAACCTTTGTCAAAAAGGCATCTCAATTTGTCATCCTAGGAGATATCTTGTATCGTAGGAGCATAGAAGGAACCTTATTATGTTGTTTAAATGCTAAGGAGGCATTGATCACTTTAACTGAAGTACATAATGGTATCTATGGTTCACAATCGAGTGGAATGACCCTAGCCAAGAAATTGGTGAGGATGGGGTATTATTGGCCTACAATGGAAAGAGAGGCACATGACTACATTAGAAGGTGCCTACATTATCAGTAGCATGGGGAGCTCATCCATGCTTTAGCTCAAGAACTTCATCCCATCATCACACCATGGCCCTTTTCGCAGTGGGGACTTGATCTCATTGGAAAAATCACTCCCACTTCATCTAACAGCCACAAGTTCATCATAACCGCCACTAAATACTTTACCAAGTGGGTGGAAGCCATACCCATGACATATATAACCGAGAAGCAGATATCAAAGTTCATCCTAAACTATCTCATTTGCTGCTATGGTGTCCCACAAGCCATTATCTCAGATAATGGGACACCATTTAAGAATTAGGATGTCCGCAACTTGTGTGAAAAATTCAAAATCCAACATCGCTTCTCTACCCCATACTATCCCCAAGGCAATGGCCAAGCAAAAACCACAAATAAAACCATTTTAAAGATCCTCAAGAAAACAATCAATGATGCAGGTTGTGACTGGCATCTGTAGCTCAATCTCGCCCTCTGGGCCTATCGAACCAACATCCGCACACCCATTGGCGCCACCCCCTTCTCCTTGGTCTACTAGAAGTTGTACTCCCCATTGAGATCAAGTTCCCGTCACTAAGAATATCACTACAAAAACTCATCATAGATGAAGAGTACTGAGTATCAAGACTGAATGAGTTGGAGCTACTGGATGAGCGACATATAGATGCTTTAAATCATTTGTAAGTCTATCAGAACAAACTCAAGAGGATTTATAACAAGAAAATCAGAAGCAGAACTTTCCAAGTCAGAGAACTAGTACTAAAGGAGAATCAAAAGAACGTCCCAAATCCAAACAATAAAGGAAAATTTGAACCCAACTGGTTAGGACCATTTGTTATCATAGTAAGCTATAATTCAAGGGCATATCAGTTATCAATACCTGAAGGGGAACCTCTGCAAGAGCCCATGAATAACTCTCATCTCAAAAAGTTTTATGCCTAATTTTTTCAAGGTATAGAACTGAAAAATCCAAAAAAATCATAAAATGTCCTAAAGAAATGGTTACCCTAGTGAAAAATTGGCAAATAGGCATCTTGGTGACAACAAAAAAATAAAATAAATAAAAATAAATAAAAATTAAAAAAATCAGAAAAAAATCAAATATAGTAAAGAGAAAAATTGTCCTCTAGTGAAAACCACTTCGGTGGCACTTTGGACAAATACCTTGGTGAAAACCTGGAAAATAGGTTCCTTGTGTAAATAAGAATTTTCCATCCACTACGATCTTTACGGCTTGTTCTACATCATCCATCCATTATGTTTCCATCATCCATCGCATTCAAATCCCCATCCATTACCCATCCATTTGACATTTGCATCATAGCTTCATCCTGTGTTCGTATCATGATCCCTCCTAGTACTACTTGGCCCATTCCCAAGGTCAGTTTGTCCTGCCTTTATTGGAGTAGTCTATTGCATCATGTTGGGGGCATGTTCTCATCGGATTTGTTATATTCTTGAAGTCCTAAAAATTAGAAAATCCAAAAAATTAGAAAATCAAAAAATCCAAAAACATTAGAAAATCACCAAAATCCAAAAACATTCAAAACATATCAAAATCCCAAAATAGGTCCAAAAGTCAAAAAGTCAAAAACAAAGTCATCAGTCAAACTCGAGTCTCTACGTAGGCAAGGTTGATCTTTGATCATCCCGAGACACTTAGGTCAGTCCGTTAGGAGTCTGTCATAATAAACTAACATTTCAACATGTATATCTTCATTTGTAAATTGGTCAAGTCATTAGTTGAACTACGTGGTCTCTGTGTGTATAAAGTAGGCAAGGCTAATATGTTGATCAGCCCCCGAGGCCCCTAGGATAGGTCTTTAGGTTAGTCTCTTGGTCAAAATATTAGAAAACCCCAAAAACATTGGAAAATAGAAAATCAAAACATTTGTAAAATATTGAAAATACCAAAAACAACCTCAAAACATTTCAAAAACTTCAAAAACATCCAAATATTTGAAAAAGCTCATCTGTCTCATCTCACTTTCACCCGCAATAACATCACTCATAATAAACAATTATCATCCTCAACCTTTGGTGAAACAATTAGAAACAAGTTTAGTAGGTGAAAAGTGAAAACTTAAAACATCAAGTCTTAGGTTTAAGTCAGTCAATAAACAAGTTCATCAAACTTTTTGTACCAATAGATTATTAGTCTTAAATCAATCTCATCATTGTCTGATAAAATCATGTCCTAGGATGAATCCTTCCTACAATGGGCACTCTTTATCAGACCAAAACACTTTGGATAAACGAAATGACATGCCACCATCCACTAATATGTCCTAGGATATATCGTTCTGACAATGGACATCATCTATTGGCAATAAGTTTCGGGCCTTATCCTTCAAAAACATAGTTTCCTTTGGCTAGTGGTATGAAGAACATTAACTTGTTTTCTTGCTTGATCTTTTCCTTCTGATTTATCTCATTGCGCTCATTCCAAGGACCTCTCGATGATGTCCAAACAAATGGATTTAGAGAGATAGGAATGGGGCAACGATCATTATATTTTGTCTGCTATACTTGTTGGATGTTCTTGTAATATAACTTGATGAATGCTTTCTTTGTTAGATATGTATAGAGGGTGTTTTGGGCAGCTTGTTGACTATTGCATTGATAGGTTATACCTTTCCATGTTTTGGTCTGAGATGTTTTGAAACTTCTAAAGTGCATCCTAGCAAGGTTTACGCATGTCAAGTATGAACAAGAATACTCCTATCTGCTTGTCAAGTCAAAGTCCATCAAACTAAGTACAACGCCATCTTGGTTCTCTATACCTTGATGCATCGTACCACATGTGTTATCAAACATAAGGAAATTGGCCCTTTGAAAATCCTAACTCCTTGGAAAGTAGTCATCATAATTTGCATATTCATCATCTTATGTCTTCTTGGAATGCCTTCCTTTCTTTCATCCCTTCTTACTCTCCACGCTAACAAATTACTATAATAGTTAATCATCATCATCATCAATCCTGCATCTGCAAATCATTAGCATAACATATCATATAGGAAACATATGCATTGCATCTCCATCATCATGTAAATATGTTATTATAAGCATTTTTCATAAATAAGCACATTTATAAATCATCACATTATATCTATTTTTCATCACATTTCATTCATCACATAAACCATAGCATAACATTCATTTGCATAAATCACTTCATATTACCATCTACTGAATAGTAAAACATAATAGGTACTTGAGCATTATAGATAAACTGTTGCATTATAAGCATACATATTCATATAGACCATCCCATAAAAAGCATTTATTATGTCATCACATGAACATCATAAAGTCATCTCTCACATTACATTCATTTTTGAATAACGTAAAACATTATCATACCACTTTGCATTAACATATCAATTCATATATCACATCACATCACATCACATCATTAATAAATGTATCACATACATCTCACAATCATCTAACACATTTAGGATAATATATATTTGTTATTCTCAGTATCTTAAAAAAATTTAATTTACATCATCAAGGAATATCATATAGAGCAAAACCATTGCATTTACATTACATCATAAAAACATACATATCATCCATCAATCATCCATCTCATAATTAACCACATCGCAATCGTTTTTACATTTCATTTTTTAAATCATTCCATATCATTATAAGCATTCGCCATACAATTAAAATAGGAACACAAACATTATAAAATCCATTACATTAAACCCATACATCCATCGATAATTATAAAGGCATTTATCAATCACGACTCACATATCATTTTGCGTATACAACATAAAATCATCTCCATACCATTTTTGCATATCACATCATAAACATCGTCATAAACACATATCATACATGACAAACCATGTGCATCTATGCATTCATAACCACATAGCACGATTACTGCATCATCATCACCATTATAACGAAAAAAGGAATTGAAAAAGAAATCATTGCATAAATCATCATCACATCTACATCAACATACATAAATTATCATATAGATTATAAGCATACATATCATCCATTCACAACACATATCATATAGATCCATTTTGAATATCATATGTCGGATGTATAATATAGATCTACATCATCGAAAATAAATGCATCCATACATACATCGCATAAATAGAACCATCCATAAATGTAAAAAAATAAACATGCTACATGACATATCACGTCAATATCATCATCTCATATATATATCATCAAAAAATTGTCATAGTACAAAAAATTATATATTGGAATCACTGTACATGTGTGTATGCGTACAAAAGGTCCAATGGGCTATCAAAAAGGAGCCCATAAGGCATAGGAATATACATATAATCATCTCAATCAAAGAGAACCAATCTAACCCTTGTGCTCGTTGCCCTCACCTCTATCACCATGAACCTCTAGTGCTCTGAAGCTAGTCTACTGTGAATAATCAGGGACTCGAGCTACTCTCGGTATAGCCTGGTGGTAGTGCAATCGGTAGTAGTCTGCCTCCTAGACAACTTCTTTGTAGGCTCTAAGTGACACTATGCTACGAGAAGACGAGGTGACCATACTCTCGAATTGCTGTTTGCGACCTACCTCTATGGCTACCTGAAGCTCTGCGGCCTGCCTTTGTAAAATGGCCTAGTCTCTCTCTGCCCTAGCTTGATCCCTCTCTGCTCTCAATATTTGAATCTGAGCCTACAACTATATAATATGTGCATCTCACGGATTTGGTTGTCCTATTGGTTGTGCTTGTGGGGATTGCACGTGAGGCTGATCCTCACCCTCAACTCGTGGTGGTGCACTTGCCTAATCCTGTTGCCTAGCTGGCCCCAGCTCCTGATCTTGCATATGTACATCTGCCTAGACTGGCTAAGCTGGAACCCTGACCGACTAATCCTATCGCTCATCCTCTCTCCATCCTCATCCTCCTCCTCTTCCCCTTGATCTTTGTCGAGTAGAGGGTGCTCCTAGAACTATCAATCGTAGGGGTGATCAGAACCAATCCCTGTATGCTTGAGTGATGCCTAGATTTGTGGGTCCCTGATCATAAACCCACGGTCGGGCCACCAACTATCAAAAGTTATCTATTGCCTCAAAAGCAGGAATATATCACCCCTAGACACCCTGTGATACCGTACGAGAAAATATGGCCACATAGTCATCATCTGGTTAGTCTTATGGCTCATTGAACTAACGCTAAACGTGCCCGGGCATGTATCTCTCCACCATTATATGCTCTTGTCCCTACATAAAGTAGTCCTGACGGGAAAAGAAGATTTGTTGTGCATCGCCAACCCATCCAGGGCGATCAAGGTATGGGCACCATGTAAAAACCTGCATATCATCTAGGACCCTCCTCTAGTGAGGAATCTCGTGCTCACCCATGTGTGTAAAAGACACACCACCTCTGTAATGCCACACTAGGGGATCATTAGGCCCCATAGGCACTAGAAAAACCTTTCGGACAAAGAACAACAATGTGCTCCCATGCCCACACGTGAAGAAGCGTGATGCTTGCTCTGAGTGCTTTGTCAAAGAGGTAGACGTACTTGTGAAAATCCTTGTAGAGGGAGGCTAGAAGAACATGCCCCCAGGCAAAATGAACTGGCCTATCATACATCACCATTCGCTCCTAGTAGAGTCCCCAACCAAGACTGAAATACCAACCTCGTCGATCCAGGGCAACGACACCTGAAATAATCACTGCAACTACCAAGCGAAAGGGTGAGGTCAACACCTTGTGACGCTCGAGCTCTATCTGACCCTCACAATATATCACGTCCTCTGTAGCAAGGACTATGTGACATGCGTCTCATCCAACATCCATATCATATATAACTCGTCGACCATGAATCAATAATCGAAGGATGCGCCACATGTCCTCTAAGGTGACGATAGCCTCACCAGTAGGAAGGTGGAAGGACAAGGTCTCACTATGCCATCTCTCGACAAGTGTTGACATCATCCGAAGGTGGGTATGCATGGGCGTTGTGTATGCAATGTACCACAATCCCATGTCTTGCAGCCGATCCTACTCCTTGTCACTCAAATCTCACAGGTAGCCAAAAATATCATGTGATCATGCTCCCGAGAATAGAGCTCCCTCGTCATGTCCTGCATCAAGAAATATCACCATGTTAAAACTTTTGAGAAATTTTATTCCGAATGTTCAAAAAGCTTTCCCAGTGTCATTATTTGTGAAGGCGTCATAATTTGAATTTCAAACTACGATGCTAGGACTACCAAAGCCTCAAAATGCACCACCGTGGTGCACTTTTCTAAAAGTCGCACATTTTGGTAGAGTCCTAGTTTAAAAGTCTGCCACTGCGTCAAATTTTGAAATGACCCTGCTGGGGGTAGCATATGCGTCAGAGTTTGAAATTTGGTTCCAAACTCCAAACTCCACCACTGCGGTGCACTTTGATGATGGCAAGTCAATTTGACCCACCGAGTGATGCAGTTTGAAATTTGAGCAGCGCTATATAGCACTGCTATAGGGAAACTAAGTTTAAAAGCATTAAATAAGCAAGAAAAATGAAAAACAAAGATCAAGTAAGGATCTCTTACCGGTGCACCAATGTCAGGAGGCCGCTGGTATGTCTGGACTCGGTCGGAAATAAGTGTCAGGAGCTGTCATTGCACCATCTCGTCAGAATATCAGAGATCAAATCTAAAAATTAATAAAGGGCTATGAGTGAAAATGAATTGAAAGTGACCCCTCGGAGCCTTTTTTAAGCCTAAAAATTAGGGTTTTTTAACCCTGTTTGACTATCCTGCTAGGGTTTTGAACTCTTGAACCTATTTTTGTCTGGTTGAGGCCTGTTTTACATCGTTTTATTGTGTTTAGACATGTTTTTGGCCCCTTGGAGCTTTTCTGGACCTGTCGGGCACCTTGTCCTCTCTTTTTCATGAGATCACCCAAAAATCAAAATTTTCATCCAATCTCTCGAGGGAGTAGTATATTGGCATGATTTCTCTCACTGGGGCAGCAATGGGGAAAAATTTTGAAAATGAAAAAATTATTGGCTTTGATTGAGACTGTTTATTCTTTGAATAAATGCAACAAGTGCATTGCTTCAAAGAGGGGCAAAATGTAGATGCGTAAAATATATTGATTAACATTGGACATATGATCTTGACCACTAATGTCA
Organism: Sequoia sempervirens; assembly: GCA_007258455.2. NCBI lineage: Eukaryota > Viridiplantae > Streptophyta > Pinopsida > Cupressales > Cupressaceae > Sequoia > Sequoia sempervirens. The sequence goes on along the minus strand of VDFB02000363.1, from coordinate 12,210,878 downwards.
TTTCATCCAGAATCATCCCTCGCTCTAACCATTTAATCGAATACCCTTATCTAATTAAATTCATCAATTTTCCTCCCTTAATTGAATAAATCATTTATTTAATTAAGTCATTCCCTTTTGTTAATTAAATCAATCAACCTGATCTAATTATTCCCATTTAATTTTAAAAAAATAAAATTTATTTAATTAAATCTTTAAAGTCTATCTATTAAATTAAATAAATTAAACCTTGTTTAATTTAAGCTAACATCACTCCCTTTAGTTAAATAAATCAAAATATTTATTTAACTAAATCTTTAAATCATATTCTTCTCTTATTTGATCCATAAATTTAAGTCAAATAGGTCACATCATTTTATCTCTCATTAAATTAATTAACCTTGATTAATTTAATCTCATCTCATGTCCTATCCTCCATCTTTTTCCACTTGTGCATGAAAATAGAGTTATTTGATTTATTAAATCTCTATTTTTCTTCAACATGGCATCTTTGGAGAATATTCTTCCAATTTGAAATTCAAATCTAGGTTGACTTTGTTCTTCCAACAAGGCATTCACTCCCTCTTACAAGTCCTTTTGCATTGAGCCAAGTGGCCATAGCTCCATTTGATTCTCCATCCACCTTGCCATTAATACAATTTCAAAATTCAAATATTGACATTTATTGGCACATTCATCAAAACTTACACATTCCTCAACCATTCACATGTTGACAAGTGGCACTTTTCCATTGGATGGAATTTAGTTCCACATTGCTCTAGTTTGGGCATGCTTTCAACTTGTCAATATATAAATAGAGAGCTCATCCTTCATATTGATCCTACACAACTTGAGTAAACTTACTATACTCAAATCTTTAGCAATATTTATCCATATCATTGAGTTTATAGCTAGGTTATGCAGATTTTTATCTTGGAGCACTCATCACTCTTCATCAAAGTTGATCAAATTTCATCACCAAATCACCATTGCATCATTGGAGTTGGGAAAGGGCCAATTTTCACATCAAATTGGCACCAATTCCCTCAAGAGATTGAGAATTTACTTTGCTTTAGAATAGGATTTGATATGTTTTAAGTTTGATTGGGTTCTTCATTTCATTTCCTCTTTCTTTTGCAATTTAAATGAATTTCTTGAGGAACCTATATTCTAGCTTTCATTCGATCTAATTTGTTGTTTGTTTCTTGTGCTATTGCAGGTAATTAGGATCTAGGTTCATACACTAACCTTCATAGGAGGTTTCCTAACCAGGAGGCAAAAAATCCCCACTAATTGGAATGATGATGGGTTACTTCTAGGACACAACACACTTCCAAAGGAAAGGAGATGCCATCTTTATTGATGTATCAAACTCATGAATGGTATGATATCATGAGAAGACTCATAAGAACAAGGGAAAAAAATTATGTATATAAGGTTTTCCTAAGAAATAAATGGGAGACCCTTCAAACATTGAACGAAGGAAAAGTAGATCTAATGAGGATCATACTAGATACCAAGAAGGACACTAGAACCTAGGAACTGATTACCCTATTAGGAGGGATAGAGTCACTATAAAACATCCTAATGATTCACATGATGATGGATGGACACACAAAGTGACAAAAAACTTTAAGGACCACTAGAGGGTTTCAACTTTTGACATCTTGACATAATAGACGAATAGAAAAGGAGGTAGGGAGGAGTGTTAGTAGCTCATTTGCATCCCTAACTTCTACCCTAAGAAAGAAAACACCAAAATAAAGAGATACAACATATTTTTATTTTTACAAGGCCTATCAAGAGGCTTCAAGAAAGTCCTAGATGACACCATGCTTAAGGAATGAGCTCTTAAGAGTAGGATGAATATGTGGTGGGTCCAAAAAACCATTCAAGACTATTCAAAGTAAATTTACATTAATTTTAAACCCCAAAAAAATATTCCTATATTCATTTTGTGCCCAAACAAAAGGTTCTTACATTCATTTTACCTTTACATTGTATAAGCATATAACCATCCATAATACATTCATGCTCAACTCCAACACTAGGTCACATAATTAAAAATAATTTCACTGTCCATTATCCATTTTTATTATAATCAATCTCATTGATAGTTTGAATAGATCACATTATTAAAAATACATCAAATAGGACTCAAATATCCTTTACATATACAATTATATCATAATAACCAAACAAAAGAAAGAATAAAATAAAGCATAAGATTTTTTAATTGAAGTCATCATCAACTCCAACCATGATCCTCTAATCAGCAATGGTGGCTCCATCCCACCCAATCTCATGGAATAAAAGGATCCTCTCCCACCATGCTACGAGATAGTCACATTGGCTAGAAGGACACACTCACACCAAACAAATTGGGAGAAGGCTTACACATATGCTATACACAAAGTATATACTCAATATACACATTATATAAATCACTAATACAATATCAAAAGGATGGATTAGTTGCAAGTAGGATCAAATACAAGTCCTCATTTGTGAAACTCACCAATGTCACATCACATAATCCTCATTGGGAAAACTCACCAATGGCATAACACAAGATTAAATTTGATTAATCACCACTACGAAAGCACAAGGATCATCATTGGGTCAACTCACCAATGACAAAAAAAAAAAGCACTAGACACTAGGATTGTTGAATAGATGGTTGCCATTGCACCAAAAGATTGACCTATTAATGCCTGATACAACTACCAGAGTTAATGAATCAATGGGAGATAGTTAATCCATTTCGCGAACCTAAGAATTGTTGTAGTGTTGAAAAAAGGGTCCTTTGACATTTTTTCCACTCATTTGGGTCCTTATGGATTTTGGCTTAATGTTGCCTTGATTTAGTGTTGTAATGTGGGTAGCACATTCACATTAGGTCTTGGGCCCTTTTGAACTAATAGGATTCAAATGGTACTTTACCCAAGTGTTGTAAAGTGTTGTAACATACTTTCATACTTTTCTAAGGTCTTGTTAATAAAATAACCTATTTTCATCACTTACCAAGCCTTATTTTAAAGAGTTGTAAACTATTGTAACACACTTTCCTAGGCTTTTCATTAATAATTGGCCTTTCTTATGCTTTAATTCATCCCATTTTGCATCCACATGCCTTATTTATGTGTATTTGTGAGAATAATCCTAACAAATATAATTTTAAATATTAAAATCTTGAAACCCACCTTAAATTCCTAAGGTGGGACTCATTTTCCATTATGGTTGAATGAGTCCCCTTAGGTGGGACCCACTTGCCCAGGGTGGTGAATGAGTCCCCTTCAACTCAAAATTCTAATTTAATTTAAAATTCTAGCAGAATTTTGTTCTCCAATATCCAAGGTCAGCCTGTAGTGTTGTACTTTTAGGAATTATTGCATAATTGAGTATAAATACGAGGTTATTTCCCTAATTTCATTCTACCAAATCAAGCATTCGAGTATTCATGCATATAGTTCACTGGTGCAGGAGCACCTTGGCTTAACTCTAATTTTGTTGTGAATAATTTTTGGCTTGTACTGACCTCAGCCAAGTCAGAAGGTTTGTTGTGTTTGCTTTAGACCTTAGAAGGTCTTGTTTGTGTGGAAAGTTGGTCACTAGGACTTAGGACATCCTCGTTTGATCTAGGTTGTTAAATATTGCCTTGTTTAGCTTAGGACAGTTTGTGTTAGAATGTAAGCATTTAGTATGTGCTAAGCACTGCCTCGTTGTTTAAAGATGCTAATGGACAGTTAGGGAGGTGTTGGATTCGAGATCAAGGAGTTAGAGATCCTATGTTTGAGGTTCATGACACAATCATAGCATTATGGAAGTTGCAAAATGCAGATGTAAGGTTGCATGGCAAGATTTGTGTAAATTGCATGCAATTTAGTGATGGGAATCCCTAGGAAATAGGGTAAGTGCTCGACCAACTCCCCTTAAACTGTGGAAATGGCATCTAAATGGAGGTAATGGCTCGTAGACAGTGAGTTTTTTTGGGATTGTAATCATTTTTTGTTGAAAAAGAATAGAAAGACAGTGAGCAGATTTGGAGTAATTTCTATGTGTTACCTGTGTGCTTGGAGAAACAGTGATTAAAATGGCTTAGTTTACACAGTTCTCTCACTGTTCTTAGGCTCTTTGAATAGTTTGAAGTGAATCTCATTTGGTAGATAAGGGTTGAGATTAGATTTAGTGTTTTGTATTCATAGTTTAGAGTTGTAGAGTTTTATTTCTGAAATCCCCATGTGTTTTGCAACAGAGTTCTAATAAGTGTTGTATATCCAGATTTGGCACTGAATTCATGTTATTATAATAGATTTGATTCACTTTTTATTGTCTATCCAAGTTGAGTAGAGTAGGGTTATTCATTTGTATCCTTAGATCATAATTTAGAGGGTTTGAAAGTTCAGTTTTGAACAGTCAGTCAAAACATGGCTTCCCCATGAAATCTGCCTGTGGAGTTTTCCTGAGGTTGATGGAAATGATAGGGGAGCCATGCTTTTGTAAATATTTAGTCATAGGAAACTTTGTGAGCCAAGCAAGAAATTATAACACCAAACCCTAGGTGAGTTTCAGTCACCCGGTTAGGAGTTTGGAATAGAAAAGTTGAGAACTTGGGCAGGGGCAGAAGGTACAGTACGGTACCAGTACGGTGTCATGAAGGTTTTGATCATAATTTGACATGTTAAAGTGATTTGAGGCTTGAACAGTCCAATAGTGTGAGGAGACAACAAGAATTTCCTAAAACCCTAGATATTAGGGCAATTAGGCCTCCTCTCCAAGATCATTGGAAGGCACTGTACGGAACAGAAGGAGGCTAGAAAACTATTGCAAGATTTAAAACCCTGAAAAGGGTGTCTGAAAGTGTATTTTGTTGGATATGTTGTTTGCTAAGTTTAAGACCAAATAGCCAAAAACCGACTGGTAAAGGCTAGTAGGGTTTAGGCCTCACCTAGGCAATTTCATGTAATCGGGTGATTTGAGGTTTAAACACCAAGCAAGATGCATCCATTTGGAGGTGAAATGCAAGAAACCAACATCTTCAACTCCCTTGCAAGCAGTTCTAGAATGATGAAGAAGTTGGTACTTAGATCCTTCTAAGTCCAAGGAAGAGCAATTGAATACAAAAAGGTGTTGAATCTTCAAGGGTAAAGTACAAGGTTGAAAGCTCTTTGAGAAGAGTTGGGGTAGGACTAGAGCAGTATTTTAAGCTCAAAAGGAACCCTTGGTAGCAAGTTCCAGGTAGGAGACAGTGGAAAGTCTCCTAGAAGGCAGTACAAGCAACCCTTGGAGTTAAAATACACCATATTGGTATCAGAGCTAAGAGTTGGATTCGAGGCTTGTGATTAATGAGCCAATCCACTGAGTCAGCAGGAGAGAATACACTAGAGGAAGGAACCATGGTGACAAATGCAGAGCTAGTAAAGAAGGTAGAAGAGCAAGAGGAAGATAACCGGTTGCTCAGAGAAAGAATATCTCAGATGGAGAAACTCTTGGATGAAGTCCAAGAGACAGCAGATACTGTGAAGGACAAGATAAAGCAGAAGGAAGAGCAGGAAGCCAAGGAAAAAGAAGTGGAATTGGAGGAGGAAGCTCCAAAGCCTGATCCTGTTCTTGCAGAGGAACCATTCTTGAAAGCATTGCAGGCCTTAAGTGGTAAAGCATTGGATGGTGTGCCACTTTTCAGTGGACAAATGGACCTTGATTCAGTTGTAGACTGGATTGAGAGCATTGAGAATCACTTTGAGTGTGATGGCATAACAGAGGCCCAAAAGATAAAGGTGGCCAAGTCAAGGTTGAGAGGAGCAGCTCTCACATGGTGGAAGTTTGTACAATCAGAAAGAGAGAAAGAAGGCAAAGGACCCATAGTTTCATGGAAAGGGATGGTAACTAAGATAAGGCAGATCTATCTCCCTGATGATTATGAAGTCCAGTTGCATAGGAGAAGACACAATCTAAGGAAAAAGGATATGGATGTTCAAACATATACAGAGGAGTTTCAAAAATTGTGCCTTAGATCAAAAGTGGTTGAAGATGAGAGTATCAGGTTAGCAAGGTACTTGAATGGACTCAAATGGTCTATCCAAGAAGACATGAGTTTGGTAAACTTCAAAACAGTCCGCCAATGCTATCAAATGGCTTTGAAAATAGAAGAGAAAGGCAAAAAGAAACAAGAGCAAAATCCCAAAAGCAGAGGTAAAGGGAAAGACAGCAGAGGACAAAGAGGTGGCTATGGTGGAAGAAGCTCAGAATCAAGAGCTCAAGGAGAAGTCAGATTTTCTGAATAGCAAGAAAGAAGTTCCAGTAGAGGTCGTAGAGGAAGAGGTTTCAGCTCCAGAGAAAGAAGTGGTGGACAAGGAAGAGGCAGTTACTTCACCAACATGAAATGCTATCATTGCAACCAATTGGGACACCCAGCCTATAGATGTCCTGAGAAAGGTAGCACTTCTCATGGAGGAGATAGGAGAACCAATCTGATTCAAGATGAGACTACTGCAGCAAGTAAACAACCTAAAGTACCATTGAACTCAGAAGAAGGTGAGAATCTCATGATGAGGATTTTGATCAAAGAACCAGTCAAAGAAGAGCCAAGCCAAAGAAGATCCTTGTTTAGGATAAAGTGCAAGATGATGGGGAAAGTGTGTAAGGTCATCATAGACTCAGGTTCAACTGACAATATTGTGTCAGAGGAGGTAGTCAGCAAACTGAAATTAGCAAGAATACCTCACAAAAACCCTTACAAGGTCACATGGCTCAATAAGGGTCAGCATGTCTTGGTGAATGAACAAGCATGGGTGGAGTTTTCAATTGGAAAGTACAAAGACAAAGTATTGTGTGATGTATTACCTATGGATGCATGCCACTTGCTCCTAGGCAGGCCATGGCAATTTGACCACCAAGCTGTGCATGATGGAGCTAAGAATTCATATACCTTCAAGAAGGACAAAGTAACCTACAAGATTCAATCTTTGTTAGAAGATACTGAGGTGCAGACAACAGGTTCTAAGCTGCTAATAGCTGGTGAAAAAGAGTTCTTAAAGGCCTTAGAAGAAGGAGAAGGAGTTGGCTATGCAGTAATGATCAAGCCAAGAGAAGTAAGCAAAGAGAAGGTAGCTAAAAAGCAAGAATTACCCAAGGAGATTCAAGACTTGTTGTAGACCTATGAAAGCATTGTAAGTAGTGGTCAACCAGCAACCTTACCTCCTAAAAGATCCATAAGTCATAGGATAGACTTGATACCAAGAGCTACCCTTCCAAACAAAGCAGCCTACAAGATGACACCTCAACAAAATGAGGAAATAGCCAGGCAGATTCAAGAACTTCTTGACCAAGGTCTTATTAGGAAAACATCAGTCCTTGTGCAGTACCCACTGTCTTAGCACCCAAGAAAGGAGGAGAATGGAGGCTTTGCACTGATTCCAGGGCAATAAACAAGATAACCATCAGGTATAGGTTTCCTATCCCTAGGATTGAAGATCTTATGGATTGTCTAGGTGAAGCTAGGTACTATACCAAGATAGATTTAAAGAGTGGTTACCACCAAATTAGAATACATGAGGGTGATGAGTGGAAAACAACCTTCAAAACCAATGAGGGTCTTTATGAGTGGCTAGTAATGCCATTTGGATTATCTAATGCCCCCTCCACATTCATGAGACTCATGAATGAAATTCTCCAGGACTACATTGGCAAGTTTGTAGTAGTGTATCTTGATGATATACTAATCTATAGCAGAACAAGAGAAGAGCACCTCCAACACATTGAGTTGATTTTCAAGAAGCTGCAGGAGGAGAAACTAAAGATCAATCTGGAAAAGTGTGAGTTCATCAAAATAGAGCTGGTGTACCTTGGTTTTGTGCTATCACATGGCAACTTGAAGATGGACAGCAGCAAGGTAGAAGCCATTCTTAATTGGCCTACTCCAAAGACAGCAACAGAGGTAAGAAGCTTCCATGGTCTTGCTCAGTATTATAGGAAATTCATAAGGCAGTTTAGTGCAATTTGTGCTCCTATGTTGGATACCATTAAAGGAGGCATGAAAACCAAATTTTTATGGAATGAGCAAGCTAACAAGAGTTTTGAGTTGCTGAAGGAAAAGATAGCTACCCAACCTGTTTTGGTGTTGCCAAGCTTTGAGAAGCTATTCACCATTGAATGTGATGCAAGTAATGTAGCAATTGGAGTTGTTCTCAGCCAAGAGGGCAGACCGGTGGCTTTTCATTCAGAGAAGTTAAGTGAAGCCAAGAAGAAGTACTCTTATTATGACCTTGAAATGTATGCATTGGTCCAAGCACTAAGGAAATGGAGGCACTACTTGCTTCCCAAGGAATTCATTGTGTACTTAGACAATCAAGCACTCAGTTTCCTGAATTCACAAGAGAAGTTGAGTCACAGGCACATGAAATGGGTGGAGTACTTGCAAGCTTACACCTTCAATATCAAACACAAGAAAGGAGCTCTCAATAAAGTGGCTGATGCATTGAGTAGGATAGTTCTCACAATCCAAGAAATTCAGTTGAAGAGCATGGGAATAGATCATTTCAAAGATCTATATGCAGATGATGAAGACTTTGCAGAAATTTACAAGGTATGTCTTGAGTACAAGAATCATTTCCATAGAAAATATGCTGAATACACCTTGCAAAGTGATTTATTGTTTAAAGGGAGTCAACTTTGTGTTCCTAGAGGTTCTATTAGGGAGAACTTAATTCAAGAGAAGCATAATGGTGCATTGAGTGGTCATTTTGGGATCACTAAAACTCAGGAATTGGTTCAAAGGTTTTATTTTTGGCCTAAGATGAACCTAGATGTCAGGAAATATGTAGAGAGTTGTGTGGTATGTCAAAAGCCAAAGGCACTTCCTCAAATGCAGGCCTATACCAGCCACTGCCAATCCCTTCTAGGCCATGGGAATGCTTGAGCATGGACTTTGTAGTTGGTTTACCCAAGACAAGGCAAGGTATGGACAGTGTTTATGTTGTTGTTGACAGATTCAGCAAAATGGCTCACTTTATACCCTGCAAAACAACCAATGATGCCAGTCAAATAGCCTCTCTTTTCTTCAAGGAGATAGTCAGAATTCATGGCTTACCAATCAACATTGTCTCAGACAGAGATACCAAGTTTATGAGTCATTTTTGGAAGACTCTTTGGCAAAGGATGGGCACCAATCTGTCCTTTGGATCTGCATACCATCCCCAAACTGATGGTCAGACCGAAGTTGTGAATAGGACACTTGGAAACCTTTTAAGATGCTTGACCAAGGAGTATGGTCAACAATGGGATCAGATTATTGGGCAGGCTGAATATGCCTATAATGATATAGTGAATAGATCTACAGGGAAGAGTCCCTTTGAAATTGTGTATGGTCTGCACCCTAGAGGTGTTTATGAGCTGAGAGAGTTGAAGGATGGAGTCAAGGGAAGTGGCTATGCAGATGACTTTGCTTGTGCAATGCAGGAGATTCATGAGACAGTCAGGAAAACCTTGGCAGAAAATACCATGAAGCATAAGGTTAAGGTGGATGAGCATAGGAGAGAAGTCCAATTTAATGTGGGAGATTTAGTGATGGTCCATTTGAACAAGGCTAGATTGCAGAAAGGAGTCCCTCACAAGCTGCAAATGAAGAGGATAGGTCCCTGTCCTATCTTGGAGAAGTATGGCAAGTAATGCTTTCAAGGTGCAATTGCCAGATGACAGTGGATTGTCCCCTGTTTTCAATGTTGTAGACCTAGTCCATTACAGAGGACCACCACCAAACATGGATCAGACCATCCAAGAAGTCATTCAAGATGTAGAAGAGCTCAAACTGCCCTCCACTGCAGTTAAGCAAGCTGATAAGGTATTGGACACTAGAGTTTACAAGAGAACCAGGACCAAAGAATATAAAGAACACCTCATCCAAAGACAAGGACAACCTGAAGTTGATGCAGTATGGATCAAGGAGGCAGAGTTCAAGAAGTTGGGAATTGATCCTAACTTACTCAATCCAAGGATGGATTGAAGTTTTCTGTTTTGGGGAGGATGGTGCAGGAGCACCTTGGCTTAACTCTAATTTTGTTGTGAATAATTTTTGGCTTGTACTGACCTTAGCCAAGTCAGAAGGTTTGTTGTGTTTGCTTTAGACCTTAGAAGGTCTTGTTTGTGTGGAAATTTGGTCACTAGGACTTAGGACATCCTAGTTTGATCTAGGTTGTTAAATATTGCCTTGTTTAGCTTAGGACAGTTTGTGTTAGAATGTAAGCATTTAGTATGTGCTAAACACTGCCTCGTTGTTTAAAGATGCTAATGGACAGTTAGGGAGGTGTTGGATTCGAGATCAAGGAGTTAGAGATCCTATGTTTGAGGATCATGACACAATCATAGCATTATGGAAGTTGCAAAATGCAGATGTAAGGTTGCATGGCAAGATTTGTGTAAATTGCATGCAATTTAGTGATGGGAATCCCTAGGAAATAGGGTAAGTGCTCAACCAACTCCCCTTAAACTGTGGAAATGGCATCTAAATGGAGGTAATGGCTCGTAGACAGTGAGTTTTTTTGGGATTGTAATCATTTTTTGTTGAAAAAGAATAGAAAGACAGTGAGCAGATTTGGAGTAATTTCTGTGTGTTACCCATGTGCTTGGAGAAACAGTGATTAAAATGGCTTAGTTTACATAGTTCTCTCACTGTTCTTAGGCTCTTTGAATAGTTTGAAGTGAATCTCATTTGGTAGATAAGGGTTGAGATTAGATTCAGTGTTTTGTATTCATAGTTTAGAGTTGTAGAGTTTTATTTCTGAAATTCCCGTGTGTTTTGCAACAGAGTTCTAATAAGTGTTGTATATCCAGATTTGGCACTGAATTCATGTTATTATAATAGATTTGATTCACTTTTTATTGTGTATCCAAGTTGAGTAGAGTAGGGTTATTCATTTGTATCCTTAGATCATAATTTAGAGGGTTTGAAAGTTTAGTTTTGAACAGTCAGTCAAAACATGGCTTCCCTATGAAATCTGCCTGTGGAGTTTTCCTTAGGTTGATGGAAATGATAGGGGAGCCATGCTTTTGTAAATATTTAGTCATAGGAAACTTTGTGAGCCAAGCAAGAAATTATAACACCAAACCCTAGGTGAGTTTCAATCACCCGGTTAGGAGTTTGGAATAGAAAAGTTGAGAACTCGGGCAGGGGCAGAAGGTACAGTATAGTACCAGTACGGTGTCATGAAGGTTTTTATCATACTTTGAAATGTTAAAGTGATTTGAGGCTTGAACAGTCCAATAGTGTGAGGAGACAACAAGAATTTCCTAAAACCCTAGATATTAGGGCAATTAGGCCTCCTCTCCAAGATCATTGGAAGGCACTCTACAGAACAAAAGGAGGCCAGAAAACTATTGCAAGATTTAAAACCCTGAAAAGGGTGTCTGAAAGTGTATTTTTTGGATATGTTGTTTGCTAAGTTTAAGACCAAATAGCCAAAAACCGACTGGTAAAGGCTAGTAGGGTTTAGGCCTCACCTAGGCAATTTCATGTAATCGGGTGATTTGAGGCTTAAACACCAAGCAAGATGCATCCATTTGGAGGTGAAATGAAAGAAACCAGCATCTTCAACTCCCCTGCAAGTAGTTCTAGAATGATGAAGAAGTTGGTACTTATATCCTTCTAAGTCCAAGGAAGAGCAATTGAATACAAAAAGGTGTTGAATCTTCAAGGGTAAAGTACAAGGTTGAAAGCTCTCTGAGAAGAGTTGGGGTAGGACTAGAGCAGTCTTTTAAGCTCAAAAGGAACCCTTGGTAGCAGGTTCCAGGTAGGAGACAGTGGAAAGTCTCCTAGAAGGCAGTACAAGCAACCCTTGGAGTTTGGATACACCACTTTAGTACCTATTGGTACCCCCCCCTAGCTAGTGGGGTTGCCATCGCCTGTAGTACTTTGTCCCCTGGCATGGGACCCTCCAGTTCGGCAGGGCTAGACCTTGTTAATTGCTGCCCACAAAAATAAAAATTTAAATTTTTTATCCACCAATGCTTTTTAATAGTAACATTGCCTTTATCAAAATTTTCAATTTCATCACTAATTTTTTAAAAACAAAAAAATAAACCCATTTGAAATTTTATTTCGGGTCTGCCACCACCCAGGTGGTGGTGCCAACGACCAACTGCCGGCGGGCCACTCTAGAGCCACCAGTGCTTAGTTTTATAGCCAAATTGGACAATTCTTTTTCCAAGAGGCATAACTTTCACCTAGATGGTATGTTTTTCAACTTCTTATACTCATTGGAAAGCTCTCTCCGAGCACTACGCTATGGTACAAATTTGGTTTCCTAATTTTGCTATTTTGACCAAATTTTGGAGCCTAAAAAATAGATGTTATCAGTCTCATGGTTTTGAGCATAAATTTTGCATGCAGAATTAGTTTTTTAATTTCAAATAAGTGTTGGAGAGAATATTTAGTGTACTTTACATTGTTTATGTTATATTCTCATTTTTATATGCAGAGAGATTTATGTACTTTTTTGAACACTTGTGGGTGCCTAAGATTCAGGGTGTGATTATGTGAGCATCTAGAAGAGTCAAAAGGTGAAAACTTGAGGCAGTACATGTTTTCATGTGCTTTTAATGATGGTATAGTTGATTATTAGTTTGGTGCTTCCTGATATAGGTTTACATATGTGTTTCAAAGTTGGATCTTGATGGTGATAAGTACATAGGTTGTCTTTAGTTTTGAGGACATGTTTGGACATGGTTTGAGACTTGGAGTCTCATGTGGGTGATAGTTGAGTACCAGTACAATGTTGGTGTTGGTTATGGTGTCATGATTATGCTGGTACACTTTTGCATTGGCATGACATGATCAGATTTGTGGTGTTTTGGTGGTGAGTTGGTTTGGTGTTCGGATGTTGTTTTTCATCTCCTATATGCTTGTTTGGTTCCTTCACTATGGTACTTGGGTGTGGACATGTTTGGAAAATTAGATCTGAGGTTGATTTGGTGTTTGAATCATTTGGTCTACAAGATTATTCTCTTTAATATCTCAATTTGTGGTTTACTAATGTGATGATGAGTTTGTATGTTTCAATGATTGGATCTATGAGTTATGTGATTGGTAGGTATGCACATCCTATTGCTTATAGTGGGATGACTTGAATGTGGACTGTCTATATCCACTAGGTTTGATTCATTGTTGTTACAAAATTTGTTAGTTGACCTTGTTTGTGGTCATTTGTACATTGGTATGTGGGCTTTGAGATTAGAGTATGGATGATGTTTATAGTACCTAGATAGTCAGTTATGGGACTTGTATCATGATGGTTTTATCACTATGCCATGGATATCTTGGTTACACATTTCGGTTTTGAGCTTTTGATAGTGATGGATTAGCAGTGTTGGATAGATTCTTGATGGTTTGTTGGTGGTTGCATATTCTTGGCTTGGAGATATTGGTTTCACTTAATGTTACCAAAATTTTAGTTGTGTGTGTAGACTTGGATCATCTTTATAGAGGAGATGGTTGCCATGATGCCATATGTAGCTCGGTATCATGGTTCAGTGAGAGTTGTTGGAAGTGATGGATGGTTATCTTCATGTGATTAGAGATGTTGTTTCTTGGTTTAGAGTGTGTTTGTTATTATTTCATGGTTAACTCTTGATACTAGTTTAGAGTTTTGGCATGATACATGTTCTCTTGAGACCAGGATGTATGTATTGTTGCATGTGAGATATCCTAGGAGGAGATGGTTAGATCATGTTGTCATGTTTATGTTCCTGATTCATGATTAGAGCTTTGACATTGATATTGTTTGGTTCTCTTTGTATTGAGTACATGATCATTTGCTTGATTACTTAATGATGGTGCTATGTTGCATTTGGAGTTTGACATGTATTGATCAATTATAGGTGCTCATGGATACATAGTGACTTAGGTGAGGCTTGGAGTTCTCTTGTGTTTAGAGACATGTATTGAGATGGTTACTCTTGATGGGATTTCAATAGGAAGTCTGAGGATCCTACACCTTGGTTGGACGTGAGTCCAACATGGTCTTATGAGGAGACTATTCTTCGATGATCCATGATGAATTGGGTATCTTGGAGGAGCATTCTCATTCCCCACTCTTGGTCTACTTGACAGTTTACTTGAGAGGTATTTCCCATTGTTTCTTTAAGGTGCATTATGTTTGTTGTTTTTCTTCTCATGCATATGCATCTCCAGAGCTATGGATATTTGGTTCTAAAGGGTTCATTTAAGGAGTGTTGGAATGTTTATCTCCTTATACATTGTGAGTGCATTCATTGATGTTGGGTTTAAGAGACATATTGGGTTGATTTCCTTCTTTGGGAATGGTTGCATTGAGTTTGATCTTCTTATTTTGAGAGACTTACATCCATGTTAGTTGCATGATACATATGTTATGTTTTACCTTGGTGATTTAATGGGTTGGGTGTTGTTATGGATTTATATTGGTGTGTTGTTGAGGATATCATACTTGACATAGTTGGCATTTAGAGGTGAATGTAGAAGGACTTTCTACAGGTGTATGATGTGCATTATTTCTCTCTTTGGTCTTGGTTATCTTCCCGAATGTTTGGCTTCACATTACATTGGTTTTGAGGTTTGATTGGAGCTATTGTGATCACTAGCTTGTGGTAATGTGTTTTCAATTATGTTCTTGGGTGATTACATGGAGGTTCCTTTATCTCTTTCCTTTGTTGGGTGTGGAGAACATGGGAGAGCTATGGAGACTTGTGGTGAGAGTTGTTCTTACAAGTTATTGGTTTACATGTTTTTCATATCAATGTGGATGATTCCTTGGTACTGCATGATGTTGTTGAAACCTTCTCTATGATGCTATTAGTAGACTTGGTATGCCTTGATCATTTTCAGATTTTAACTACCCATGTAGTGGGAGTTCCTGGATGTGTATGTTCTTCATTGATAGGTTTGCACATGGAGCTTGTGATTGCAGTTTATGGGTGTATATGTTGATGGCATGAGTTTACTATGTTTTGTATACCTTGGAGGTATGGATAGTTGGATGTGTTAGCACTTTTTGTGGGTGCTATTTCAACTATGGTTAGTGTATCTTGACAACTACTAGTGCATGTTGATACCTTTGGATTGAGTGTTTATGTTTGGGATATCAGTTGAGGCAGGACTTATGCTTCATTGTGATAGATTGTGTGGATTCTCTTTGGATGGATTAGATAATATTTGTGCATTGGCATGATGGAGGAAGAGAGCATTCATGCTTGGGATGGTGGTCACCTTGTTTCTTGTTACAAGTATCTTAATGGAGCACACAAAGCATTTTGATTCCTTGATGGTATATGTGGCTATAAGGATTGTTCCCTTGTTCTTTCTTTGAGGTTACTTGTTACCCCTTATGCAATGTATACAACAAGTGGGAGAATGTTAACAATTAGGTACTGTACACCTTGCATAATGTTTAAAATGTTTAATTTATTATATGTGTGTGGTGTGCCTAGGGGGTCCTAGAAGTATGTGATGTTGGTGTAATTAATATTTAATTACACTTGCATAACTTTACTTAGGCATTATTTATTTCCTAGGTTAATTAATTCTCATCTTTATCTTTTGAGCTATCTTGTTGCTCAAGATAAGATTAGGGTTATGCATATCTTGCTTTTATAAAGAAAATCATATCTTGTAATTATTGAATTCTCGAATAATATTATGTTGCACATTCTTTTGCAACCTCTGTGTCTTTTTCTGATTTTCTCTTTTGTGGAAGGTATTCTGGTTTGCAAATCTGATCTTGGTTTCTAACATGGTATCAGACTATCATTGTAGGGTTCATTCGGGATTCCTCGAGGATATCATGCCTTGAGTTCATCTATGAGGTGTTTTGGATCAGATCGGGCTTCACCATTAGATTCAGATACCGAAAAGCCGGATTGGTTTTTATTTTGCAAATTTTGGTCATCATTTGCCAGATCTGTGAGGGTTTCAAGCTCGGAGAATTTTTGCAAGCTCTGGGGG
>VDFB02000363.1:12151882-12194829 GCA_007258455.2 Sequoia sempervirens | reverse complement strand
AAATGCCACCAATCTAGCCTAAAATCTAGGTCCTCCAAAGTGGACACCTACCTCTACAAATTCAGCTTACAATAATTACATGTTATTTGCCATGTAGGATGTTGATGAGGTATAAATAACCTCATAATTATAATAAGCTAAATACCCTTCGTTGTTCTTAATAATCACTTTAGCCTTGCCAATTGTTTATTTTTAGGATCAATAATTGTCTACTTTTTGTGAAAAGATTTATAAATCTTTATTTCTTAGATGGATTGAAACTAGCTAACTGTTGTTGATTTAATGGTATAGATTTCAAGTCATTGTAAAGGACTTTTGGATGACCAAAGAATGAAGTGGATTTTGAGTGGACTTCAAGCAGTTGAAGTTAAGGTGCCAAAAGTTTAGGCACCAAAAATTTAGGCGTGCAAAGTGCAACCATCTCCTTTAAAGCTTTCTATTAAACTTTTTGTTTAAGACTTTTATGGCTCCACTCTGAGCTGTTATTATATTTTCATGTCATGAACATCTATTAAGTTAGTTAGTTGTAATTCTATTAAAAGACGTTTTCAATGGTGATCTACCACCATCTAAAATTTTGAGTTTTTTAAGTAGTATAAATATGTATAACTTCCAAGAAAAGAGGTTATTGTTATGTTGTTATGATGTGATTTGAATACTATTTATCCATGTCTCTATGTTACACTTTGATGATATAAATAAATAAATATTATCAATCTTGTTCTGAGTCAACAGTTCTATGTAATGGAATTATCATTAATGGATCATTTTGAAGATGTGAAAGTACATGTGATCTTAGTCAAGCATAGGCACACTAGAGAGATGGCCACTCAAGGGATCTCATAGAGTAGATAAGTATTTCTTTTTTTTATACTATTACTTTCATTTTTTACATGTTAAATTTGGATGAATGTTATTTTGTGTCGAGCTATGTTATGCACTGCTATAGGTCGTAGTTTTAAGTTTGCAATCTTTTAAGTTCTGTTTATTTAGAAATTTCAGAGCACCTACTCTTGTTGTTAGTTAGAAGTTGTCAAGTTTACTTTCTGTCAATAGTTAGTCATTAGCTGTTACTAGATTCCATTTAAATTTTATAGTTAACTATAAGTATTAATTCCTATGTAATTCACAAGCTTTCTAGAATAAGAATTTGAATGCTTTCTAGTTTAGTGGATTTCTAGTTTAAATTTTGTTTACAACCATTTTAAGCATTCAAAAAATCTAAGAGAGATGGCCAAGAAATTCCCTATTACATATAGCCTTTGACCACTATCTGGTTGACATAACTGATATATTTCTAACTAAAGTGTTAGGACCTTACAATAGCCTGTCATATGCCACATCACCAATAGGTCCCACAAAGTGACTACATATTTGGTAGGCATAATTAACATTATAAATAAATAAATACATCAAATAATAATTTAAATGCTAGGACTCTAAGGTTGAGACACCCTAATCCTAATAATTTTTTAGGTATTTCATATCACTAATGCTCTTATGTATATCTTTGTAAATAGTAATAGGTCTAAATAGTGACTAATTTTTTGTTCTTGTATAGAGTACTATATACATGATAAACCTACATATTAGAACCTATTAGGGCCATTGTAGTTTATATGAACCTCTCATGATATCCTATGATGTCTAAATTTTACTTTACAAATTCACAGTTGTGAGTGATAAGTATACTTTGATATGCATGATTATGTTAGGCTTCACATACACCTCAATGTGGTGACAAAATACAATGGAAAATTGTGTATACTCATACCATTTCTCATTTATTTTTAGGTCCCTTTTGAGTATAATGCCTTGTTATATAGGCATATTGATAAATGCCATAATTTTGTCTAAAGTCAAGTTCCTTACCCTATGTTATACCTATCCATTGTACACACATTATTAAATATTTTTCACTTAGTCCCATCCATATGTTTACAAGTTTATATACATTTACACTATTTTGTTATTAATTACACCTATGCACACACATATTTCTACACTTGTTATCCACTTTGATTTGGCTCAAATTCATTTCCTAGGACAATTTTATGGTCACAAAGACAACTTTGTGGTCACAAATTTTTACTCCCCCTATCTAAAACATAAATCAAATTTAACTAATTATAGTAAAAATAAAATAAAATCCAAAGACTAGCTAGATTCAAATTTTAAAAAATTATTTTTATGTCAAAATATTTAGGGGTAGTCAATGCACTCATTTTAGAAATCCATGGTTTCAATGTTATAGTTGCATATCATTCAAATTACACACATTAGTTGGAGAAATAAAAGGATTCTAGATGCAAATGAGCTTTCCTAGGAGCATATGGATGATTGAAGATTGTTTCCTTCAATTTTATACACATATTGCTAAGGGTTACACTAGGATAATGCGCTACCTTATTAGATAATAATAACCCTACCAAGGTATTTATAATATCCTACTAGTCTATAAATGTTAGAAAAGGTAGAAGATACAAGGGTGCATTAGCAAGAGTGAAGAACAAAAATTATATAGGTTTCATAGTATAATTTCACAAGTATATGATAGATTCGTAGTTGGAGATTTGTCAATTATCCCTTGATTTGACCTTGCATTAATTGGAGAGAATATTTTGATGTTGAAGACAATATTAGACTATCATCTATTATTTATAATATCTAGACAAATTAGACTCTAGAACATTCATTTGAGTCATTTTTTCTTCAATTATATAGCTAAGTACAATTGTTTCTCTTTATATTGCATTTAACTATTCTAATTTGCAATTTTTTGTCTTAGTTTATCTAGGCTTAATTGTAGTTATTTCTGTACATTTCATTGAATTATCCTAAACCATGCTTAAGAAAAGTTTTCTTCCTTTATATATTTAATAGTTATAAATAATAAGTTAATATAATACGATACAAGTATCATCTACATTAATATCATACAAATATCATCTACATGAACAACCAAAATTAGAAAATTAAATATTTTTATTTTATCATCTTCAAACACTTCATCTTCCTCTCAACTTTAAATGTATAAAATGACTTTTATTATAACTATTATGTCAATTATAAACCACTCATAGATATCAAATTAGTCATCCTAAACTGCCTAATGAAAGAAATATATATTTAACATTAAACTTGGAGCAGAATAAATAAATAACAATCCATCATAATATTATGTAATTTTTGTTATACTATCTCCAACAATATCAATTTTTGAAACATAGAAATGGCTAATATTGTAGAGGCACTCCAATACCCACCATAATGAGTGTTTTATATGATTTTTTTATTTAGAAAAAACCAACCAGATCTAACAATAAAACTAAGAAGCAAATGCATTGTTTTGTTTTACAATTGTACAAATTTTCTTAGGAACCTGAAATTTTTACCAGATTACATGCTTTGTCTGGTTTATGTTTCACTTGAATGGACTGGAATTTGGTTAGAAAAAAACTTTGCTTTATCCAATTACCAACACTGAGAACTGGATAGAAGCCATTTTGTATTGCAAATATTTTTTAACAATGAAAATTTATGTGGGAATACTATCATTTATATTTTTTACATCAGGTTTTCAGATAAAAGGAATTCAGCAGTAGATAAAATTAGTTTACTGATTAATAAATATTTTATAGCTAAATAGAAAGTAAAACATCTTAAACATTGCAGTACATACACTTTTAAGGGGAAAAAAAATGGAAAATTATGTGTTAGGACAATGCTAATAAGTGTTTTGATCACATAAAGCTGTGCTAATAGAAAATGAAGCCCATCTCAGCTCGGCAATGCTGACTTCCTCTGAAAGAACACTGGTTTCTCTAATAATTTTGAAGACATTCATAACTGCAAAACACAGCATAAGGAAAAATATATACAGCAAACACTGTACAAGAACTTCTGGTGAGTAGCACTTACTTCTAGGGAGATTTCTGCAAAAGTTCTGCTAAGCATGTAGAAGGAAGACAATAAGAGCTACTGGAAGGGCAATTGCTAAGATAAATGATTAAATCCACCACTCTCTAATGGCATGAAAATCCCACTTCGATGATCTGTCGACTGAACAGCATGAGGACCAATTGTGGGTATTTCTGGGAGCATTGAACCCGAATCCGTGAGTGTGGCGAAGATATCAAGCTCTGAAAACCCGCCAAAAAATCCTGCAAAATTATCACAGAGATTTATTCCCTCGCCCTGAAAAGATTCTGTCTTGATTTCTGCAACTGGGTTCTGGTAGCATGGATAGTCGCTTTTCCAGGCCTGCTTTGAACAAAAATTATGATCTTCAGTCTGCACCATTGGACGATGAGATGAAGACTCAGGAGGGTTCATTGCAGGATTTCTCAGCTTCTTCTTCGGCCTTTTGGATGATGGGTGTGAATGTCTTCCGGTGAGCTTCTGGACAATGGCACGGAAATTGGCCGGATCAGTTTTGATGATTTTTGGTGGGAAAATGTGCACAATTCGTATTGTTGGGGAGACCATTTTGTTGTTCTCCATCGTTGGAGGAGTTCCACACGAGGCAGCGTTGAATTTGGAGATTACGTGAGAAGAACTGCTCGTGCCCAACACTGTGTTAGACCTGCGCAATTGCTTCTGGGTACTTGGCTCCATGGACTTTGTTAGATCTTATACAATGGGTGACCTTCTCACAGACTTATAAACTCTTTTCATTCCCCTAATCACACGAAGTGGGCCTTGTTTTATGTTTGTTTAATTTTAAACGATCTCAGAGACCGTAAGCATGCAGAGAATCCTGCAAGAAATGGAATCGTTTATGTCATTCTGAAGGGGCAGCGAAGAAAATGTGTAGAGGGAAGGCAAGAATCGAATGAGCGACAGCCTCTGACAGGGCTTGTGGATTTATTATTGGAATTCATGGGTTGATGATGCAGTCAACATATTGTATTGCCTCGTCCTTTCTTCTAAGGACCCACCTGTGCTCGATTTAATTGGAGGACTCGAAACAATTTTATAATTTGGTTTTCTAGTTTATTGGGGATAGTGATCTAATAGTTGTGGGGTCTAATAATTGTTATATATTATGGTAGTTTCATTCTTGGTATGTTTAATTTAAAAAGAATAGAAAAGTATTTATATAAATTATTTTAAAGAAAAAAAAATTTATACAATGATATATAAAGTTTGTTATAATGTAGGATTTGATGTACATATTTTATAATTTTTTAGGTGTTATTAGATGACTTAGTAAAAATATCATTGATGTTGTTATATTTTTTATATCTTAAACTACAAACAATTATAACTTTTATCTCTTAATTTATCCATGGAGATGCATTGAAATTTGTAGAAGTTTTGCTTATCATTTAAGAGTTTAAGAGGTGTAAAGTTAGGGTGCATGAGTACTAGACCCTCTTCCATATCGCCTCTTTTGACTTAAGCCAAGGTCTAAGGGATATCCATTTAGCTAAAATTTTCCACCTTTTGGCTCATGATTTGTTGACTCTTCTAATTAAAATCAAGGTCTAAAGGGTATCCATTCAACCAGATTTGCTCACATCTTTAAACTTAAAGGTAAGGTCAAAGGGTATCTATTCCACCACATTTTGTCACATTTTTTAGCTTAACATCAATGTTTTAGATTATACAATCCACCATATTTTCTCATCTCCTTTGATGAATAGCCAATGTTTGAGAGTTTTTCATTCCACCAAATTAGCCCTAAGAATCATTTGATCATATAGTTCAACATAGAGCAAAGGTCAAACTTGTATCCATTCAGTGGAGTTTGTTTGGGATACAATATGTAGCACCTCCTTCATTTTAGAATCAAAGTTTAAGAAGTATTCAGCTTCTCAAATTCACGTGGATCACAATTTGAATCATCTTGTTTACTTAAAACCAAAATTTGAGGGCCATCCATTTTGTCAAAAATCATATGAAACACATTTTAAATCACCTTATTTGACTTCAACCCAAAATTCAAGAGACACCTATTCTCCCAGATTCACCTAACACAATTTTAACCTCATCTCTAAAAATCTTGCGCCTTTACACTCACCAAAACATAACCTACAATTCAACTTTATAGATAAACTAAAAGCCACTTTTAATACCTATATTTCTCTCGCTGACTTTAGTTACGATTGTTTATACTTAACAAGTGCCATTTCAGGTAAATAACCTGTACTTAAACTCATGTTTTGTAACTAGAGAGACTTACCCACTTTCCCTTAGATACGTTTATAGAATTATTTAAAATCATGTCAATTTCATTTCAACGAAATTTTTAATGACAAATTGCCAACTGCTTAAAATTAAAATCAGTAACTCACCGACTGTTCACTGTTGAGAAAGTTACCATCTTATTCTCTTTTCATTTTATAACCACCTACATATGTTGGTTCGTTACTGTTTCAGAAATGGACAACAGCAACTTATATCAGGAGAACTACATTAATTATATTCAACGCGTATCCCACCAGTTAATCAAGACTTCACCCAAGTGACCACACGGTTGATTACAGCCATAGATTAGAGAATATTGCTGTCTGATATTTCAATTTACAGTTTTGTTTCTGATCCTTATCTGATGTAATGCATTTGATCTTCTGCCATATCAGTAACTACCCCCACTTACAATCTGTTATGGGCCTTACATTTCCTTATCACAGCTGTTTTGAAACAAAAAGCCCATCAAATGCTATTACCAAATGCAGGTAACTAAGCACTTTCAGGTTGATTGATATATTCCCGCTCCTGGTTAAAAGATAAAAGTGTGGTCACAGAGGTAACAGCTAATGCAGTCATGAGTCTCTCTCAATAGAAGCAACCAAGAGAGATTCTTAATTCTCCCAGTTGATGAAAGATGCAGGCAGAATAAGACAGAAAGGCCTACACTCTATACTGATAAAAATGGTCAAAACTGCAGGTTTTGCGGGACGATCACACCTTCCTTGCATGGACGAGAGGGCCCCACTTCATCCATAACATATTATCAGTGTACTTATAATACAAGTGATGAGCTACACATGAAAATCTCATCACCAGTGCATCGTTATAATATGATTGATGACAGGCAGGAAAGCACAAGGTTTCTCTCCTTCCCACCAGCGATTTGCATAACAGGTAGTAAATTGCACCGCGTAGGAAAGGTGGGTTGTGTGAAACGATTTGCACGTGCTTCCTTTTAAGTCGCTATCACATATAAGCCTAGAGGACGCCTTATTTTTAATGAGAATTGGTAAGGGGAGTTTCATTGCATTGTCAAACTCTTGGTGAGGTTAGGTCAGCATCAGGGATAAGGATTAAGCACAAGTTGTCAATTTGTACTTAAATTTAATCCAATGTCAACTCATTGATGGGAATGAGATCTCCTGCATAAGAGTCACCAATTCCATGCTATTGTAATTTAATACAATTCATATATCTCACTTTTAGGTCAACAATAATTAACTGATTTCCTCTTGGCCACCAAATTTTTATTTCTACGAGTAAAACTTTTAAAAAGCGGTGAAAAGGATCTTTGAACAACTATTAGACCATTCAAGATATGAAATCAATTATATGCAATGAAAATATCTTGGATTTAATAATATGCAATGAAAATTATTATCTAATTTTGGTTTATTTTGTAGGAATGGTTTAATGTAATTATATATTGAGAAACAATATGCTTTTATAAAGATGAGTTTGATTTTGATCTATTATTTCTATTTATTGACACTTATTTTTATAGGTGATTATATCTTATATGTATTGACACACATTCTTATACTTTGTCATTTATTATGTTTGTTATTGTTCCCCATGTCCAAACACTCATTCTCCATCTTGATATTAGTTATGTGCAAATAAATGTGACAACAATGGACAACCTAAGATAACCTAAATTGATCCATCACAATTAAGTACAAACAATCAAGACTAGGCAATATTAGAAGATTACATTAACATAAAATATCAAATAACAATCTATGTTAATTTCCTAGTTGCACTCCAAAAGTGGTCATGCTCAATTGATTTGAGATGTGCTCAATTTTTACATCATAATATTGCATTCATGAAGTTGTTCAAAATGGCTCGGATAACCTCCATTTTATAGATTTGTGGAAAATTAGATGGAGGGCTAGCATTAAACTTGAAGATCAAGAGTTCAAAATTGATGAAAGGCCTCCAGCATGGAGAATGGGACAAGTCGCATAAGAGTATTAGTTGAGGATGGTGGCTCTAAGATCATAGGAAGATCAATGGTTGAGATTGGATATGGGAAGTAGTGGAGGGAGGAGATTTAGTGGGGTATTACAAAGTACTTTAGAAGGATTTTTAAAAAGATAAGTCTTGTCTTGACCCATACCTTGAAGTACATGAGGAATTTTAAATTTTGATTTATGAAAAGGAGGAGGACTTCCCATGGCTAAGGTACTATGGTTAGATTAAAAATTGAGGAATAGAAGCTTTGACCATACTTTGGGGTGCTACTTATCATGTGCTTGTAAGTACTTGGTATGACAAGTGGATCTCATAGGAGGTTGCATTGGCCAACTCCAAAGTTAATGATTGATTATCACATGTGCATATGATTAGGAGATAATTAAGGGATAATGAAGATTAAGGATGGGTTATCAAAAGTGGATAAAAAAGTCAATTAAATAAAATATATATATTTATTTTTTTGAAGGAAAGGGGTATATGAGCTATAGAAATAATTTTCAAATAATTATCTACTAAGGGTTAGTCCTTAGGGATGAATTATTTACCAAGGGCTAGAAAAAGATAATAACATTAGTATGAAATATTAATTAAATAATAAAAATATTATTTAATTAATATATAAGGTGGAAACGGGTATAATTGATCAAATATAAATGATCAATTTTAGAATAAATAATAGGAATTGATAAAGTGTCAATTTTAGTTGGTTAACATTTTCCCCTCTCTGAAATGACATTAAAAAATGTTATTTCAAAGAAAAATAGAATATAATCTACTTGAAGAATTATGAAGAGAAAAAGATGCCTTGGTGTGAAAGGAATCAAAGAAATATGGTAGAAGGGTGATGCCCCCTTGAGAGGGTAGGTGGGAAAAAAGAGGTCAAGGTAGCCTCTTGAAAGAAGAAAATAGTAGAAAAAATAAATAGAGGAGAACAAGGGGATAAATGAAAGGAAAATAGAAAAAAATAAAGGTGGGAGGATGAAATGGTAGCAAATATGCTGAAATGGGATAAATAAATAGGCTTAGGGTGGTAAAAAAAATCATTTTTTACCCTATGAAATAGTGCTTAGGAGAGTAGAATGAAAGGGTAGTAGATAGAAGATGGAGAACATATCAATTGGTGACCATCACTCTAAGATGGTAGTGGCATCTAGAGGGGGTAGGGATCTAGCAATATGTACCTGTATAATTTGTATTTATTACATTTATAGGTCATTAATGAGGAGTAGAAGTAGGTTGAAGACACAACCTTTGAAGTGGTAAAACTTAAATCAATGGATGCATTTTTGGTTGGGGTTGTTTTGACAAAAGTCACAATAATTATGGAGCCAATTTGTGATTTTACAAAAAAAGGTTGTTAGATAGATTGTAATGATTGGGTAATAAAAAAAATGCTTAAATTGATAGTTATATTAATCAAAGTGATTACAAGTAATAACATAGCACTTCTAATATGTATGGGATAAGGTAAAATGACTACTATGAAACCTAATGGATGTGCTAGGGAACTCACCAGTTGCACCTAGGAGGTAAATTAGGTCAAGGGAAATGAGAACATGTGCATATAAATATATTAATAGGTGTACGAGGACTAATGGCTCATGTTAAACGTTATGAAGGATTGATTATGACTATTGGAGACATGGTTTTGGAGGTCAAGAATTTTGATCTTAATGCCCCAGTTGAGCAATACAAAGAGGTCTACACTATGAGCCACTAGAATAGAGTATGTGATGATGATGTCAATATTTTTCATACACAAGGAAATGTTGATGGTATTAGCAAAGAGATCGTCGTAGAGTGAGATGAAAACCTTTTATCTCCCAATTGGGGAGAGGATAGTTACCCTAGAGGATGTGTGGAGGATACTTCAAGTGTCAATTGGGACTTGGTTGGAATATACCATGAGGATAGTATTAGATGCAACATTGCAAGGAAATTTTGGGAGGAAAAATTCTTATGGAGATGGATGACATTGGATTTGAACACTTGTAGGGGTAAAAGCACAAAGTTGTGTCACACTTTCGGCCAAATAAATAGTTTCGAGTGAAATATTTTTGGCCGGAAAGGTTTCGCCCGACTAGGTTTCGACCGAAATCATGTGGCGTATTACGTGGCACATAGGTTTCGGTCGAATAAGTTTCGCTCGAATCAAAAAAAAATCAAAATTTTCCTTTTCCCGCTTTAAAACTGCCTTTGAAATTGGATTTTTTAATGTGCGGGCTTTCTATAGGAAGGGTTTTGGTAGAAACAGTTTCTATAGAAAGGGTTTCGGCTGAAACCCTTTCTATAGAAACCGTTTCTACCGAAATTGTCTATGTGGCATCCTAGTTGGCAGCCAACTCAGCTTTTTTCAGAATTTTCTGAAACTTTCAACTTTAGCTAAGTATTTATTTAGTCAGAATGATTTTTTTGCAAAAAAAAAAACCCTTGTAGAGCTCGGAGTGGAGAATCCAAATATATAATTTTTTAAATATTTTTATTAGTTTTAATATATTTTATTTTTAAAATAATGCAAGTAGGTTTTCAAAATGAAAAAAGAAGTTGATTACAAATTAAAAACAAGATAGTAAAACTTATTAAAAAAATTTAAATCTTATATGGGGCACAAGAGGAGAGAGTCTTCTTCAAAAGGGTATAATTTTTTTTTTGAAAATGATTTAAAAATTTGAAAATAGTTGACGGCCCGTGAAAACTATCAAATTCTGACATGTTTGACTTTAAAACATTATTACAAGAAAAATATACATCAAAAATTGATTTTTCTTTTTCCATGCACAAGATATTGAAGTTACCTATTTGGAGAAAAAAAAATTAGGGAGAAATGAAGTTTTTTTCAATTTGTTTCTTGATGACCCATGAAGTCACTCTTTTCTAAAATTTTCAGCAATCCAAAATTTGTCCTTAAATTGATAAAAACATAATGAAAATATTTTTTTAAAAAATTTTAAAAATTAAAACAATAAACTTCATCAAAAGTTATACATTCATTAGTTTACACCATTTTTAAATTCAAAACATAAAGACCACTTTTATGTGGTCGAAGTTCAGAATTTTTTTTGTTGTTGGCCGATTCCTTTATAAAGTGTGACATAGGTTTGTGCTTTTACCCGTAGGGGATGGTCCCAAAGTTCCCACTCATTATGGTATCTCTTGTTAGTGGCATCTTGTTGATTGACAAGAGTGGGTGATTATTTCAAATTGAATTAATAGATTGTGTGGTAGATATTGTAGAAGGTGGATAGTTCTTTACATGGGGGGCTTGCATATTAGCACATTTGTACAAGGAACTCCATTGGGTGACATATAGAGATGGGTAGAGCCTTTTCCACACCATATTGCTACAAGTTTGGTCTTAAAGCACTATATAGCGCTCTAGCTTATTAGTAATAGAGTGAGACTAGTTTTTGGAGAGCCCTACATTTTTGGATAGCAAAATATAGATAGATATAAGGTAATGGGGGATATGGAGCATTGATAGTAGGAGTTAGATGAGATATAGGAGGGGGATGTGACATGGATGCCATAGAGGGAGATATAAGGATAGATTTATTATGCTTGGTACCTCCAATATGCTACTATAGAGTGTTTCCTCACTAAGAGGAATCCATATATTATTAAGATATATAGACCAAATAAGGTTCTAAGGTAATATAGATTGCAAGAAGGGGTGTTGGTGGTATCATGTGTAAATCAACAATTATCATATTGAGTTGTTGGATAATCAATTCCATTGCAATCTTGAGTATTGTATATTGATCGCTTTGTGTTTTCCATTTGGCCTCTAAATCTTGGGTATCTACATAGCCAACTCTAACATCATATCAAATCCACGTTGGGTATCATTGGATAGTGTTTCTTGAGAGATCATGGTAAATCTTGAAAGGTTGATTATGCTCTTCTCTTGCATCATATGACAATCTAGAGAATAAAAAAAACTTGATAGAAATACCAATTTTTTGGGGGGTTCCTCTTTGTGGCTTTGTATTATAGGTTCAATTCAAAGCTTGTTGGTGCAAATTTGAGCTCACCATTCAGTTCAAAGTGCTTGAGAAATTCATTTTTTCCTTAAATTTCATCCAAATTGGAAATTAGAGGCCAAATATATAAGGGTTTGAAGATTAAAGGTGGTTGCCAGATCTAGGATGTAGCTACCACTTCAGAGCATTTTAAGTCAAAAAGGACACTGCCATCACATTGAGTAGGCTAAGGAGATAAATTTTGACATACAATTTTCATATATTCTAAGTCAGGAGCTGTCAAGGAAAAAAAAAATCCATAGAGAGTCGTACGACCCCCCAGATCGTCATTATTATAGTCAATATGAATGCAGAAAATAATATTTTATTTGATTTTATTTTTTTCTGAAAATTAAATAAATTATATATATGGTGGATTTTGTTTTTAGAAAATTTAATAAAAAAAATCAAATAAAAAAATAGATATAAATACCACGTACCCTATTGTACGCGGGGTACCACGGACCTTAAGATAGCAAGGTACTTGGCATACCACCCAGAGAACAGAGGGCCCAACAAGCATGCCACATGGTTGCCTTGTACAAGCCCACACAACTTCAAGTATAGGTTGCAAGATTACCCTGCATAAAAGGTGAATATAGTGAGCAAAATACAACATATCTGTAGCTTTTGAAGATTCCACTAGCCTAAAAAGGATTATTCCAAGTTTCCCACCAAGCTGTGATAGCCACAAAGCCATCAAAATTAAGGATGTAGTTTTAGCATATTCCCTGACAAGAGGGTGAATATTTTTGTGACGAGTAGGAGCCCATCAACTTTAGCCTAATAGATGGTTAACATCAACACCACTTAATGCCCTTTTACAAAAAAATTCCCCCCTCACCATTTTCATTTTGGTTTTGAAGGGGTATTTTCAAATGATCATATCTTAGCCACATGACCTCCTTTTTTAGAGAATTTTTTTTATTTGGGCTAATTTTTTGTGCTCTATACAGTGGTGCAATCAGATTTTGATTTTGATGCATGTTTTTTTCTAGAAATTAGAGATTCTCATAGGTTTTTCTAAGTCATTCTCATATTGGGAAATTTTGAAGATTTTTTCTTGTTGGACTATGGTAACATTTTTGGGTCATTTTTTTAGAAAGTGCATAATTTTTCATGTACTTTGTAGTGGTGTGATCAAATTGATCTCATTTTATGTAAAATTTTTACTTTTAGCTTGAGGCTAATTTTGGCATCTGTATGCACTAAGATCAAGTCCACTTCATTGTTTTTGGCAAGTAGCAACTATAAACACACTAAATATAAATATCAAAATCATACATTGTTGGGGTGATTCTTGATTGAGTAATTTATGTGGGTCTCTTGGTGCATTTTTTTAATCTATTTTCTTGTGATCTTCTTCTCATGGATCATTCTAAGGTTCCTTTGCTCACATCATATAATTATTCAGCATGGCATCAAAATGCATGGAGTATTCTAATGACTGAGGGTCACTCTCTATATGTTGAAAATAAGGTTCCTAAACCTATAGATGTAGATAAAAAGATAAAATGGATAATTGAACATACCAAAAATCTTGGATGTCTTCATAGAATAGTTTCTCAAGATTTATTGTTTCAAATTGAATCATGTAAAAATTATCATGAAGCTTGGAACAAATTAAAAACATTTTATGCTACTACAGATGAAGTGAGAGGCTATCAAATTGATAATGAATTGATGAGCCTTGATCCTAAAAACTTTGAAAACATCCAAGAATACATCACTAAGGTTAATGATCTAAGAGAGAAATGTAAAGAATGTCGAATTGATAAGGACATTTAGCTGGTCTATAATGCATTGAAAAAACTTGGTCACTGATTATGCTTCTTTTGTTTCTAGGTTTCACACTCATAGACTAACCATGGGGTCTGCATATACTACACCTTCATTTGCATCATTTTTTGAGATATTGATACATGGGAAACAAAAGCTTATATCGATGGGTCTCATCAAGACTTCTAAATCTCAGGCATTGTTGGCTAGCCAAGTGAAAGAATAAGATAAGAAAGAGAAGAAAGAAAATAATAATCCACATTCAGATCAATTAAAGAATAAATCCTCTTCCATAGAGAAATCATCTAAGAAGGAGAAGACAACTGGTTCATATTGCAAGAAGCTTGGGCATGATGAACATTCATTATAAGAAGGATATTGATGAGTTGAAATATATTCTCAATAAGAATCATATTGATTGTCCTTCTCGAATGTCTAAGTCACCTTCCTCTTCTTCTTCAAAATTGTCTAAAAAGGACAAAGGTCATGCTAATTTGGCTTCTACATCATGAAATAAAGGGAAATCTCTTTGTGCTTTTTCAGGACATGGATTAGGAAGATGGCTTCTAGATTTGAGAGCATCTCATTATATGGCATCTTCATAGTCTATATTCTCTTCTTTTGAGCCTTGTACTATATCTCCTATTTTTATGGGAAATAATACATACATGAGTGTAATTAGGAAGGGATCTATGGATATTGGGGAGGGCACTGTCAATGATGTTTTGTGTGTACCTCATTTGTCAAACAATCTTCTTTCCATCTATCAAATTATGTGTGGTGGAGATGTAAGGCCTGTGGAATTCACTCTTGGTTCAATTATCATTAGAGACTTGGAGACTAGAGAGATTATTGTTACTACTGATGGTTGATCATTCATCTTGGTTGTACACCTTTGTAGATTTTTCTTCTTCTAATGATTACCTTGTTCCTTTGGCTATTGATCACACCTCTAGTGTGAACCATGATTTTGAGGAGAATTTTGGCTACTTGAACTTGGTAGTTCTCAAATCAAATTCAATTCTTTAGCCTTGCATTTCATCTCCTCCATATACTACTACATTTGATGATGCTTGTGTTTCTATAGATATGGCTTCTTCTGATTCAATGCAACAAGATCTTCATTGACTTCCAAATACATCTACTTCAGATGCATACTTGATAGACATCTGTGGGTTATTTTTTTACTCACACATTTCCAATTTGAGAGACATCATTGATTGAATTCATATTATATTTGATGAAGATGATCCTTCTTCAATTGTTCTGAGGGATAAATCTGACCCTCTGGTTCATTCTCTACATATCATTCTTTGTAGTTTGATGTGACTATGGATACTTTTGGAAAATATTTGGCAGAGGCTTCTTTGTCTTTAGAGGAGGTATCTATGTCTTTTTATTGTGTTCTACAATCCTTTCTATTAGATTATAGATTGACATCTTCAATTGTGTGGCCTAGAACACTTGTTTGGAGTGTGTCAGCTTTTGACATCAATATGAAGACACTCAAGCATGCTTTAGAGACATCATACATCTCTATCTTCCCACATCATCCTTTCAAGAATGGGAAGAAATATTGCATACATTCTTGGTTTTATTTCTTCCTTAGGGGAGGAAAGTTTTTCAATGAGATTGGATCATGTTCAACATTCAATGTCGAGCTTCTACCATTGTAGGAGACTCACCACTAATGAGGGGTTGCATGGTATCTCTTCTTCTTCTCTCTTATAAGGGGTATTTTTCTACGTATGGGGTTTTGGCCTTCTTATTCTTCATTGAGAGATTTTTTAATTTCATCTCTCTTTCAAGGAGGATTTTTGTCCCATTGGGTTTTCTCCTTTTCTATGTTTGTGATAGATTACATTTGCATTTGTATGTATGGGTACCTAACATGGCCTAGTAGTCGGGACCCATTCTTGCATCTTTGCATCATTTGCATAATAATATTCTAACTAAGTTGCACTTAAGGTGGGTGTTGGTGTGAATAAATATTTTGTACCTAGTTAATTCACTTACTAGGGACTTAGGGGACATATTAACATGTTAAGGGTATGTGCAGGATCATGATGGGCCAAAAAGTGGCGATATGATGGGTATGTGTAGGGTATGTGGCTAACAGATTTTTTTTACCCAAAATTGATGAAATGAAAATAGTTTTTAAAGGAGACTCTCAGCTTTCCACCAATATAAATTATTCTTTACTTTGAATTTAATAAATAATTATTATTCATTTTCTATTAGAATTACAACTAAAGTCCTAATTGATAAGCTGATTCAAAAAATCTATAGCTTTCAAACGGTATCACATTCTTTGAATCAAAACATGTGTCACATTCTATGCTTCGCATCCTATAATTTTTTTTTTAAATGAATTTCATAAAGTTTTGACCAAGTTAAGGTGGCCAGACATACGAGTTTTTATATTTTTTAAAAGTTTTAATAAAAAATTCATAATTAACTATTTACTTGGAAAAATTACAAAAAATATGCATCACATCAGGACATGAGTCCTCTACTTATATCTAAAATATTATAAAAAAATATTATCATTATTGTCATTAGGGTGGTCAGACAGACACATACTTCCTATTTTTTCCTTAAAATTTAAGTACTACTGCATTGAAATTTCAAATTTTCACCAAATAGAAGTATTATTTTTTAAATAAACCTAGTAGTTTAGAAACTACATTCAATTTTCTACAGATTCTATTCTTACATATTTTTGAAATAATATAGATAACTTATTCAAATTTTTACGTCAAGTTGCCTAACTCTAATTTTTCTAAATTTTTCGCCACTTAAGGGCCTATTTTTTCCATGATGATCCTGCAAATACCCTTAAGTTTACTTAGGTCCTAAGATTATTTTTAGAAGACTCAGTTGTCATGTCTAGAGTTTATCTTTTTCCTAGGTAGTTATGATAAGTTGTCCGATGTCATAAGATTAAGAAACATGTCATGATCTTGTCTAATCTTATGTCTCGCATTTGCTATATGACCAGGTGATCTCATGTGTAAATCAACAATTGTCATATTGAGTTGTTCGATAATCAATCCCATTGGAATCTTGAGCATTGCATATTGATCTCTTTATGCTTTCCATTTGCCCTCTAGATCTTGGGTATCTACATAGCCAGCTCTAATAGATGATGCTTATCATATCCTTGTTGCAAGGTGTGTGCCCTTTGTCTCCTTGTGTTGTGTAGTGTAGCACTTAGGTTCATGACATGGCTTAGCCACCTCCTATGGATTCATTAACTCTAGTAGTTGTATTGATCAGGCATTAACAATTTGATCTTTTTGTGCAACGACAACCATCTATGCAACAATTGGTATCACAACCTAGGTCACAGATTCAAACCCCTCTCTTGTGCTAGGGGGTTATTCCATGGTGTGTGCCTTTAGAATCCTTGTGTTCTACGACATAATTGAATAAGAAAATTTTGTCCTCTCACTTTCGCTTCTAGCGTTTTGCAACCTAAAAAGAAAGGGGACAAAACCACACTATTCACTCAAGAACAAACCCTTGAGATTTCAATGCAAAGGAGATTGGAATCTAAAAAAGGGTGTGTTCTAGGGAAATGATAAAATCTAATGAGGGTTCACCACCAAGTGTAAACTTGGAAAATATGAAATGTTTGAAAAAATAGTGTGATATGCAAACTAATGCTAAATGACCTAAGAATGCAAGTAAAATGTAATAGAAAACTATGAAACTGGAAGTGCGCACTTGGGAAACTAAAGAAGGAAAAATGGAGGTGTGGATCACTAAAAATTCTAATGTTGAAGCTGACTAGGATTCATATTCTAGGCTAGGAAAATTAGTCAGGTTTTCTAGAAAATGTGCAGGAGCAGGTTTCAGCCAAAAGGGTACTCAGATCTACAAAAAACTTGGTTAGGATTATATAGTGGGACTAATTCACAAATAGTGTCGAATCAATCCACTTCTAAATTTATGAAAATTTAAAACTGGATTCTATAGCTCTCATTCTACTTTGCTCTTCCTGACTAGTTTATGAATCCGAAACTACAAATTTCAGCCTGCAGTCATTCTCCAAGCTTCTCCAAGGGTTGATGAGAACTTTCAAAATTTTGAATTATTGTGACAACTTGACAACAACTTTTCCAATCTTCCTCCTTGACAAATCTTCAACCTAAACCTACAAATCACATGAAAAGAGAGGGAAAAATGTTGTGGGGTTAGTGAATAGGTGTTTGTAGTGGTCAAACTCCTTGTTGGTAATTAAACCCTTGAAATGAAAGGAAATAGAATAGAGAATGATGAATGAACAAATAATGGTGTTGAAACTCACTAAAACCTTGTAATAAAATGCTGCAAACATGTAAGTGATGGCTCCAATGGATGTAGTATACTTTGAATTTTGATTGATGTTGATGTAATGCTTGATTGAATAAAACAATCCTACATCACAATTGTTAGCTCTAAAACAACATGATGCAAAAAATCCTTGACATGATGAATGACACTTGAAGAATTCTCTTGAATGCTTGATAATCTTCCCTTGAAATGCCTTGAATGCTCTTATAAAAGCTCAAACACTCTTGTGAACTATATGCATGAATCCTTGAATGCTTGATTAGGTAGACTTAAATGAGGAAAAGAACCTTGTATTTATACTCAATTATGCAATAATTCCCAAAATTACAACATTATAGGCCAACCTTGGATCTTGGAGAGTATAAACCTACAAGAATTTTAAATTAAATTTGAATTTTGAGTTGAAGGGGACTCATTTGCCACCCTGGGCAAATGGGTCCCACCTAAGGGGACTCATTCGCCCATAATGGCGAATGAGGCCCACCTTAGGAATTTAATGCGGGTTTTAGGATTTTAATATTTTAAATGATGTTTGTTAGGATTATTCTCACAAATACACATAAATAAGGCCTATGGAAACAAATTGGGGCCAATTGAAGCATAAGAAAGCCCAATTATTAATGAGCAGCCTAGGAAAGTGTGAAAGTGTGTTACAACACTTTACAACACTTTAAAATAAGGCTTGGTAAATGATGAAAATAGGTTATTTTATTAACAAGACCTTAGAAAAGCTAAAATTATGTTACAACACTTAGGTAAGTTACCATTTGAATCCTATTAGTTCACAAGGGCCCAAGACCTAATGTGAATGTGTTGTCCACATTAGAACACTAAATCAAGGCAACATTAATCCAAAATCCATAAGAAGGACCCAAACGAGTGTGAAAAATGTCGAAGGACCCTTTTTTTGACACTACATTTAGCCCCCACTTTAGTGAGAGGATGAACCTACTTCAAACTCACACTAAAGTAGACAAACACACACCAAGAGGGATTCTAATGAACCAATGCTAGCAATATGAGACAACAACAATCAAGAAAGGTGATCAATCCCCCAAAATCAAGATCCAATGGCAAACCAAACATAAGCACAAAGGAACGCACATAAAAAATGATGTAAAGAACATCGACAAGGCCAAGCATACACTGCCAAAGATGAAAAAGAGAAAAAAATGAAGTAAAAGAATCAGATCTTTGACCATTTTCCAGAATCAGATAAAAATGATGTGGATAAGATCTAGGTTGTTTGTCTGCAAAAATACATAATCACTCAGAGGTGGTGAAATATGTAGCTATCCACCAGGTGAGAAGTCCTAAAAGTGAGAAACATACACTCATGGATGGTATGCACTCACACACACGTAGGTTGCTATGGGGAAAGCCATGCCTCAAATTAGGCTTCTCGCTCAACCATACCAACTTAGTTATACCTCATGATAACTTTAATAAGGTGTCACACAAAGAAAATGGTCTTTCGAGCTTCATGACACAAGAAAAACTCCTTATGCTTGGAGCTCATGAACAAACATGATGGATCCATAGGCATGCAAGTTGTGTTATGCAAGCTGGCCAAATAAAAAATGAAAAATGTAACATTCTAAGGATGTTCAAAGGATTCTTGCTTAGCTCATGTGAGGTCTTTAACTTTAGGAACATTGTGCCTAATGTCTCCAAGAGAGGACCAATCAAAGAATAGAAAATTCACAAGTTAGGGGATGTAGTGTGTCACATCAAGCCACTAAGAGGAATCTAGTATGCTAAGAGAGATCATGCTCATGAAGGACATCACACCCAACTTCATCTGCAAAGTGATAAATGCATCATTTGAAGTAAGAAGGTTGCACTAAGAACCAAGAAAAGGAAAATGCAAAAGAATAATTCCAATGTATGCCCCCACTTTAAAGAAATTGCTAAGAACCATGCTATGAGAAATTACTTTAAAGTAGCAAATGAAAAATGAAAACAAGAAAGAAGACATGAGACCCAACTTGGAAAGCCATATGCCAAGTCATATGTTTCCAAGTAAAGTTGCTCCATTCAAGTGAAAAATAAAAGAGAGGGGTTGCCCCAAAAATGGAAACACCAAACACATAAGGGATCTATGGATTTGGGGTCAGTATGTTCTTTCCTGCAATGTTTTTTTTTAAAGAGCTCGAAACTGTCACCATTCCCCAAATAGACATAGAACTAGAAGAATGACACAAAGAGAGTGAAAACAAAGAAAAACCTTTGGTTCTGTTACTTATGAAATTTTAAATATTAAATCCTAAGGCCCATATAAAAAATCCTTTGATTTGTGCCTCCATTAAATCCCATGTATTCAAATCATGGTTCTAGAAAACTTTATAACTAATCGCAGCGCCACCGAGTTCCTTAACTAAGTCGCAAGGTTCTAAAATTCTTGAACCACCTGACCATAACCTTTAGGGTGATATGCTATGTAGTCAAGATATTGGGAGTTCACAAAACTCTAAAAATCCCTACTGATGGTTCTTAAGTTCTACTTCTCATCGACTGGATGACTTCATCGGGATACACAATTTTTAAGGTGTGAGTTCATTAAATAAGTTGCATGGTGCCTTTAAGGAATGTCTTCTCAAATGCTTTGGGATGTCAATTTGAAATGTATCATGATCTTTAAAATCCTTTGAAAGGACAACTCTTAAATAAGGAAGATGGTGAAATGAATTTCGTAGCAAGTTGGCACGTTTCTCTTGACCAATAAATGGTCACTTCTCGCCACCAAAATTAAACAAGTCTATATGCAAGAAAAAGGTAACAACAATTTTCAGTTCCAGAATTTTCTCAAGATGGTACTTCTTGGTGAGGTTATAGAATGGGAAGACGAACTTGTCCCTATCATGCAACTTGATTTGAACTGGCTAGAGGAAGAAAAAATCTACATAATTTCATAATTATGTTCATTAGCCTGGAAAGAGAAGACCAGCTATGCCAAGTATAATCGAGTGATCTCCGTTTTAGATGAAGAAGAAGAACATGCTGAATTTCACAATTTGGTCATGGAGATGCAGTTGGAATTGTTCAGGGTTTTGGCTCCTCCAGTGGTTTAGCAGCATGCATGGATTTTTATGACACGTAATGATAATGTCCTTTCTGAAACCTCTTTTTATCTAGAAGTCTTTTTACCTTTCGGTCATTTTCAAGACCGTTACATTTGCAATGTAACAGTTTTGGTGTGCCTATATATAGACCTCCAAATCAATAAGATGGGGGGGAAGAGTTAGCAATTTTGTGGTTTTTAACACAATTTTGTTATATAGAAGTGGAGAATTTGAGCTTACTTATAAGCATTAAAGAAATGAGTAAATATTTTCAATCTTTGCATTTATCAGTATTTTCTTTAATTGCAACCGAATTGTGCTTTGTTGTAATTTCTTTGATGTTTATCTATCATATTAAACTAGGTGTGGATTATTTTTGGGAATTTGAGTCTAGGTTAATTCATCTGTTGAAAGAAATTGGTTGACCTTTCTTTTCTTATTTCTCATTGTGAGTTTAAGATGAACGAGCCTTGTATCATTAATTTGTATTTGTTCTCATTATGAATTAGCTTATCACATTTATTTTCATGGATATGGGTAAATTTTTGTGAACCTTTTATGCTTTCTAGTTATAACCATACCCAATTTTTCTTATTCATTGTCTATCATTCAAAGGTAGCTATGCCTTGTAAAACAAGCAGAGAGCATTTGTAGATACCATTGCAAGTGAATCAACTGTTGGTGAAGTTTGTTCTTTTATTCGGGCAATTTGAGTGATTTTCTATATTAGGAAAAATCTATCAACCAATAGGTTCAACATGGAAGAGACATAGGGTGTCTCAACGCCTTGCATCATCCCCAAAAGGAAAACAAAAGACAAATGAAAAGAAAAGGTGAAAGAAAAAAGAAAATCTTTTGGGTCAACATGAAGGAGACATGGATGTCTTGATGCCTTGCATCATCCTCAAAAGGAAAACACAAGAAAAAGAGAAAGATAAAATGAAAAGGGAAAAAGGAAAAGGAAATCCTTTTGGGTCAACATGAAGGAGACATGGATGTCTCAATGCCTTGCATCATCCTCAAAATGAAAACACAAGAAAAAGGAGAAAGATAAAATGAAAAGGAAAAAAGGAAAAGGAAAGCCTTTTAGGTCAACTTGAAGGAGACATGGATGTATCGATGCCTTATGTCATCCCCAAAAGGAAAATGCAAGAAAAGGAGAAAGATAAAATGAAAAGGAAAAAAGGAAAAAGAAATCCTTTTGGGTTGACATGAAGGAGACATGGATGTATTGATGCCTTGCATCATCCCAAAAAGGAAGAAAAATACGTAAAGATAAAAAAGTGAAAATGATGCACGACATAGAGAAGAATGAAGGTACAAATAGAAGAATGTCACAAAGAGAGAGAGCATCAAATAGAACATCATGGGTGATCACATCACGCACATGCAATCACACAAAAGAAAAAAGGAAAAATAAAATGCAAAAGACTAGTACGGAAAATGTGAGTCAACCTATGAGCAATTCATTTTCCTCCCAATCTCAATCTATATAATAGGAAGGTGAATGACAAACCGAAGGGACAATGACAAATGAATTACTAGGACAAGGCTATCAATTGCTTCCCCCCACTGAGTGCGAGAAAAGAATGAGCCAAGGTAGGTGATGGGAAAGGTCATGTAATAGTGAGAAATATAACATTCTACAACTATTACATGACAAAGAGTGAAACGATAGAAAACTAGGCAATCACACGATGGAAATCATTGCCATCAAAGTGATTTTTTTTCAATACTAACTAGAATGCATGGCATTCATCGATACATGTGGAACATTTTCATCTTTGGGATATAGCACCAACCTATTCAGAGGTGGTAATGTTATTAGTTCTTTTTTTTTAAGTATTTATTATTTCCTTTCAATTGCAGGTGGTGAACGAGGAGATTTTAGTTTTTCTAACTTGTAAGGCCTTTTATGTTTGCTAGATTCACCCTTCTCTCTAATTGGAGGAGGACCTAAATTGATCCTACCATCCTTTTCATTGTTATTAATCAAGGGTTTCTCTCTAGGAAGAAGGACATTCAAATTGGGAGGGGAGTCAAAGATCATCGTACCATCATCTTGAAGCCTTAGATATTCTCTAGGAGGCTTACTGTTATGAGAGGGATCTTGATATCCTAACCCCTTTGTGTTTTCATTTGTTGGTTTTTGTTCTAAGAGTTAATGAATTTCATGTTCACTTGTTGTATCACATCGTTGTTTTCTCAAGATTATGAATCCTTTTCCATATGTTTCTTCAAGGTTGATTGGAGTGTTTGTTACTTTATTATCATAAAATGGTTGAGTGTTTGCTTGTCTATAGGAACTAGGTTCATCTATTGTAGGGAACTTAGGTTCAAATTTTGTTTTAGGATTTAAGTAACCAAACATCTCAAGAGGTGGTATGGTAGGAAGATTTGGTTTGTTCATGGATTGATAAAAGGATGAATTAGCTTCAAGGTTGTCAAGACAATCATTTAGGATCTTATTCATGTTGTCATCATCTTCTCCAATGATGTAAACATCACAAGGAGGAAATTCATTAGGAGTTGAGTAAGCATGAGTAAGTTCAATGTCACTAGGGTCATTTCCAAAGGTACAACTTGACATACCCACTAGGGGTTTTGATGACATCTAAAGCTTGTTAAAACAGATATCCATGATGTAATTTTTAGGTGCTAAACTATGCAACAATGTAATTTTTATTTTAAGAAATGCACAAGATGAATGAAATTAAGCTAGATGCAATGAATTGAATGAAACAAAAAATATGCAAACTGAAATAGAGGGATAACAACAACAAACAACAACTGAGAAGCTGAACTATAAATGCCAAAAAATATAGTGAAAATTATGCAATGGGACTGATTCACCCAAGATGGCAAATGAGTTGAGGTAGTAAGTTTTTTGAAACTTTTCAAAAAATTTGAATTTTTTTTATTCTTTTTATGTTTTCTAATGCAAGTATGAAATGCAAATGTAGAATTTTACCATTTTTCAATGAAATTAAGTGCAATAATGCTAGCTAAATGAACTTTTCACTAATGCAATTTTGTAAACCCTAGAATACAAATTAAACAATGCAAAACCTAATGCAACGTTAATGCAAGTTGAATCTAGGATGTAAATGCACTCCAAATCAAAAATATAATGCTCTATATGCAAGTTCACCAAAATGAATAAGAAAATTTTGTGCTCTTACTTTCGCTTCTAGGGTTTTGGAACCAAAAAGGAAAGAGGACAAAACCACACTATTCACTCAAGAACAAACCCTTGAGATTTCAATGCAAAGGAGATTGAAATCTGACAAAGGGAAGGTTCTAGGGAAATGATAAAAGCTAATGAGGGTTTACCACCAAGTGCAAACTTGAAAAACATGGAATTTTTGAAAACACGATGTGATATGCAAACTAATGCTAAATGACCTAAGAATGCAAGTAAAATGTAATAGAAAACTATGAAACTAGAAGTGTGACTTGGGAAACTAATGAAGGTAGAATGGAGGTCTGGATCCCTAAAAATTCTGATGTCGAAGTTGACTGGGACTCATACGCCAGGCTAGGCGAATCAGTACAATTTTCTGGAAAATGTGTAGGAGCAGGGTTCAGCCAAAAGGGTACTTAGATCTACAAAAATCCTCTTAAGGCTTGTACAGTGGGACTCATTCACCAATAGTGATGAATCAGTCCACTTCTAGATTTCTAGAAATTCAAAATTGGATTTTGTAGCTCTCAGTCTACTTTGCCCTTCCTGACTGGTTTTCGGATCTGAAACTGCAAAATTCAACCTGTAGTCCTTCTCCAAGCTTCTCCAAGGGTTGACGACAACTTTTACAATTTTGAATTGTTGTGACAACTTGATAACAACTTTTCCAATCTTGCTCCTTGAAAATTTTGCAACCTAGACCTAAAAAATCACATGCAAAGAGAGAGGGAAATGTTGTGGGGGTTAGTGAATAGGGGTTTGCCTTGGTCAAACCCCTAGTTGGTAATTAAACCCTTGAAATGAAATGAAATAGAATAAAGAATGATGAATGAACAAATAATGGTGTTGCAACTCACCAAACCCTTGTAATAGAATGTTGCAAATATGTAAGTGATGGCTCCAATGGATGTAGACTTTGAATCTTGCTTGATGTTGGTGTAATGCTTGCTTGAATCACACAATCCTACATCACAATTGTTATCTCTAAAACAACATGATGCAAAAAATCCTTGACATGATGAATGAAACTTGAAGAATGCTCTTGAATGCTTGATAATATGCCCTTGAAGTGCCTTGAATGCTCTTATGAATGCTCAAATTCTCCTGTGAGTGGTGTATTTTAACTCCAAGGGTTGCTTGTACTGCCTTCTAGGAGACTTTCCACTGTCTCCTGCCTGGAACCTACTCCCAAGGGTTCCTTTTGAGCTTAAAAGACTGCTCTAGTCCTACCCCAACTCTTCTCAAAGAGCTTTCAACCTTGTACTTTACCCTTGAAGATTCAACACCTTTTTGTATTCAATTGCTCTTCCTTGGACTTAGAAGGATATAAGTACCAACTTCTTCATCATTCTAGAACTACTTGCAGGGGAGTTGAAGATGCTGGTTTCTTTCATTTCACCTCCAAATGGATGCATCTTGCTTGGTGTTTAAGCCTCAAATCACCCGATTACATGAAATTGCCTAGGTGAGGCCTAAACCCTACTAGCCTTTACCAGTCGGTTTTTGGCTATTTGGTCTTAAACTTAGCAAACAACATATCCAAAAAATACACTTTCAGACACCCTTTTCAGGGTTTTAAATCTTGCAATAGTTTTCTGGCCTCCTTTTGTTCTGTAGAGTGCCTTCCAATGATCTTGGAGAGGAGGCCTAATTGCCCTAATATCTAGGGTTTTAGGAAATTCTTGTTGTCTCCTCACACTATTGGACTGTTCAAGCCTCAAATCACTTTAACATTTCAAAGTATGATAAAAACCTTCATGACACCGTACTGGTACTATACTGTACCTTCTGCCCCTGCCCGAGTTCTCAACTTTTCTATTCCAAACTCCTAACCGGGTGATTGAAACTCACCTAGGGTTTGGTGTTATAATTTCTTGCTTGGCTCACAAAGTTTCCTATGACTAAATATTTACAAAAGCATGGCTCCCCTATCATTTCCATCAACCTAAGGAAAACTCCACAGGCAGATTTCATAGGGAAGCCATGTTTTGACTGACTGTTCAAAACTAAACTTTCAAACCCTCTAAATTATGATCTAAGGATACAAATGAATAACCCTACTCTACTCAACTTGGATACACAATAAAAAGTGAATCAAATCTATTATAATAACATGAATTCAGTGCCAAATCTGGATATACAACACTTATTAGAACTCTGTTGCAAAACACACGGGAATTTCAGAAATAAAACTCTACAACTCTAAACTATGAATACAAAACACTGAATCTAATCTCAACCCTTATCTACCAAATGAGATTCACTTCAAACTATTCAAAGAGCCTAAGAACAGTGAGAGAACTATGTAAACTAAGCCATTTTAATCACTGTTTCTCCAAGCACATGGGTAACACACAGAAATTACTCCAAATCTGCTCACTGTCTTTCTATTCTTTTTCAACAAAAAATGATTACAATCCCAAAAAAACTCACTGTCTACGAGCCATTACCTCCATTTAGATGCCATTTCCACAGTTTAAGGGGAGTTGGTTGAGCACTTACCCTATTTCCTAGGGATTCCCATCACTAAATTGCATGCAATTTACACAAATCTTGCCATGCAACCTTACATCTGCATTTTGCAACTTCCATAATGCTATGATTGTGTCATGATCCTCAAACATAGGATCTCTAACTCCTTGATCTCGAATCCAACACCTCCCTAACTGTGCATTAGCATCTTTAAACAACGAGGCAGTGTTTAGCACATACTAAATGCTTACATTCTAACACAAACTGTCCTAAGCTAAACAAGGCAATATTTAACAACCTAGATCAAACTAGGATGTCCTAAGTCCTAGTGACCAAATTTCCACACAAACAAGACCTTCTAAGGTCTAAAGAAAACACAACAAATCTTTTGACTCGGCTAAGGTCAGTACAAGCCAAAAATTATTCACAACAAAATTAGAGTTAAGCCAAGGTGCTCTTGCACCATCCTCCCCAAAACAGAAAACTTCAATCCATCCTTGGATTGAGTAAGTTAGGATCAATTCCCAACTTCTTGAACTCTGCCTCCTTGATCCATACTGCATCAACTTCAGGTTGTCCTTGTCTTTGGATGAGGTGTTCTTTATATTCTTTGGTCCTGGTTCTCTTGTAAACTCTAGTGTCCAATACCTTATCAGCGTGCTTAACTGCAGTGGAGGGTAGTTTGAGCTCTTCTACATCTTGAATGACTTCTTGGATGGTCTGATCCATGTTTGGTGGTGGTCCTCTATAATGGACTAGGTCTACAACATTGAAAACAGGGGACAATCCACTGTCATCTGGCAATTGCACCTTGAAAGCATTACTGCCATACTTCTCCAAGATAGGACAGGGACCTATCCTCTTCATTTGCAGCTTTTGAGGGACTCCTTTCTGCAATCTAGCCTTGTTCAAATGGACCATCACTAAATCTCCCACATTAAATTGGACTTCTCTCCTATGCTCATCCACCTTAACCTTATGCTTCATGGTATTTTCTGCCAAGGTTTTCCTAACTGTCTCATGAATCTCCTGCATTGCACAAGCAAAGTCATCTGCATAGCCACTTCCCTTGACTCCATCCTTCAACTCTCTCAGCTCATAAACACCTCTAGGGTGTAGACCATACACAATTTCAAAGGGACTCTTCCCTGTAGATCTATTCACTATATCATTATAGGCATATTCAGCCTACCCAATAATCTGATCCCATTGTTGACCATACTCCTTGGTCAAGCATCTTAAAAGGTTTCCAAGTGTCCTATTCACAACTTCGGTCTGACCATCAGTTTGGGGATGGTATGCAGATCCAAAGGACAGATTGGTGCCCATCCTTTGCCAAAGATTCTTCCAAAAATGAATCATAAACTTGGTATCTCTATCTGAGATAATGTTGGTTGGTAAGCCATGAATTCTGACTATCTCCTTGAAGAAAAGAGAGGC
The DNA here is from genome assembly GCA_007258455.2 of Sequoia sempervirens. Taxonomy (NCBI): domain Eukaryota; kingdom Viridiplantae; phylum Streptophyta; class Pinopsida; order Cupressales; family Cupressaceae; genus Sequoia; species Sequoia sempervirens. The sequence continues at coordinate 12,166,357 of VDFB02000363.1, read as the reverse complement.
TATTTGACTGGCATCATTGGTTGTTTTGCAGGGTATAAAGTGAGCCATTTTTCTAAATCTGTCAACAACAACATAAACACTGTCCATACCTTGCCTTGTCTTGGGTAAACCAACTACAAAGTCCATGCTCAAGCATTCCCATGGCCTAGAAGGGATTGGCAGTGGCTGGTATAGGCTTGCATTTGAGGAAGTGCCTTTGGCCTTTTGACATACCACACAATTCTCTACATATTTCCTGACATCTAGGTTCATCTTAGGCCAAAAATAAAACCTTTGAACCAATTCCTGAGTTTTAGTGATCCCAAAATGACCACTCAATGCACCATTATGCTTCTCTTGAATTAAGTTCTCCCTAATAGAACCTCTAGGAACACAAAGTTGACTCCCTTTAAACAATAAATCACTTTGCAAGGTGTATTCAGCATATTTTCTATGGAAATGATTCTTGTACTCAAGACATACCTTGTAAATTTCTGCAAAGTCTTCATCATCTGCATATAGATCTTTGAAATGATCTATTCCCATGCTCTTCAACTGAATTTCTTGGATTGTGAGAACTATCCTACTCAATGCATCAGCCACTTTATTGAGAGCTCCTTTCTTGTGTTTGATATTGAAGGTGTAAGCTTGCAAGTACTCCACCCATTTCATGTGCCTGTGACTCAACTTCTCTTGTGAATTCAGGAAACTGAGTGCTTGATTGTCTAAGTACACAATGAATTCCTTGGGAAGCAAGTAGTGCCTCCATTTCCTTAGTGCTTGGACCAATGCATACATTTCAAGGTCATAATAAGAGTACTTCTTCTTGGCTTCACTTAACTTCTCTGAATGAAAAGCCACCGGTCTGCCCTCTTGGCTGAGAACAACTCCAATTGCTACATTACTTGCATCACATTCAATGGTGAATAGCTTCTCAAAGCTTGGCAACACCAAAACAGGTTGGGTAGCTATCTTTTCCTTCAGCAACTCAAAACTCTTGTTAGCTTGCTCATTCCATAAAAATTTGGTTTTCATGCCTCCTTTAATGGTATCCAACATAGGAGCACAAATTGCACTAAACTGCCTTATGAATTTCCTATAATACTGAGCAAGACCATGGAAGCTTCTTACCTCTATTGCTGTCTTTGGAGTAGGCCAATTAAGAATGGCTTCTACCTTGCTGCTATCCATCTTCAAGTTGCCATGTGATAGCACAAAACCAAGGTACACCAGCTCTGTTTTGATGAACTCACACTTTTCCAGATTGATCTTTAGTTTCTCCTCCTGCAGCTTCTTGAAAATCAACTCAATATGATGGAGGTGCTCTTCTCTTGTTTGCTATAGATTAGTATATCATCAAGATACACTACTACAAACTTGCCAATGTAGTCCTGGAGAATTTCATTCATGAGTCTCATGAATGTGGAGGGGGCATTAGATAAGCCAAATGGCATTACTAGCCACTCATAAAGACCCTCATTGGTTTTGAAGGTTGTTTTCCACTCATCACCCTCATGTATTCTAATTTGGTGGTAACCACTCTTTAAATCTATCTTGGTATAGTACCTAGCTTCACCTAGAAAATCCATAAGATCTTCAATCCTAGGGATAGGGAACCTATACCTGATGGTTATCTTGTTTATTGCCCTGGAATCAGTGCAAAGCCTCCATTCTCCTCCTTTCTTGGGTGCTAAAATAGTGGGTATTGCACAAGGACTGATGTGTTTCCTAATAAGACCTTGGTCAAGAAGTTCTTGAATCTGCCTGGCTATTTCCTCATTTTGTTGAGGTGTCATCTTGTAGGCTGCTTTGTTTGGAAGGGTAGCTCTTGGTATCAAGTCTATCCTATGACTTATGGATCTTTTAGGAGGTAAGGTTGCTGGTTGACCACTACTTACAATGCTTTCATAGGTCTACAACAAGTCTTGAATCTCCTTGGGTAATTCTTGCTTTTTAGCTACCTTCTCTTTGCTTACTTCTCTTGGCTTGATCATTACTGCATAGCCAACTCCTTCTCCTTCTTCTAAGGCCTTTAAGAACTCTTTTTCACCAGCTATTAGCAGCTTAGAACCTGTTGTCTGCACCTCAGTATCTTCTAACAAAGATTGAATCTTGTAGGTTACTTTGTCCTTCTTGAAGGTATATGAATTCTTAGCTCCATCATGCACAGCTTGGTGGTCAAATTGCCATGGCCTGCCTAGGAGCAAGTGGCATGCATCCATAGGTAATACATCACACAATACTTTGTCTTTGTACTTTCCAATTGAAAACTCCACCCATGCTTGTTCATTCACCAAGACATGCTGACCCTTATTGAGCCATGTGACCTTGTAAGGGTTTTTGTGAGGTATTCTTGCTAATTTCAGTTTGCTGACTACCTCCTCTGACACAATATTGTCAGTTGAACCTGAGTCTATGATGACCTTACACACTTTCCCCATCATCTTGCACTTTATCCTAAACAAGGATCTTCTTTGGCTTGGCTCTTCTTTGACTGGTTCTTTGATCAAAATCCTCATCATGAGATTCTCACCTTCTTCTGAGTTCAATGGTACTTTAGGTTGTTTACTTGCTGCAGTAGTCTCATCTTGAATCAGATTGGTTCTCCTATCTCCTCCATGAGAAGTGCTACCTTTCTCAGGACATCTATAGGCTGGGTGTCCCAATTGGTTGCAATGATAGCATTTCATGTTGGTGAAGTAACTGCCTCTTCCTTGTCCACCACTTCTTTCTCTGGAGCTGAAACCTCTTCCTCTACGACCTCTACTGGAACTTCTTTCTTGCTATTCAGAAAATCTGACTTCTCCTTGAGCTCTTGATTCTGAGCTTCTTCCACCATAGCCACCTCTTTGTCCTCTGCTGTCTTTCCCTTTACCTCTGCTTTTGGGATTTTGCTCTTGTTTCTTTTTGCCTTTCTCTTCTATTTTCAAAGCCATTTGATAGCATTGGCGGACTGTTTTGAAGTTTACCAAACTCATGTCTTCTTGGATAGACCATTTGAGTCCATTCAAGTACCTTGCTAACCTGATACTCTCATCTTCAACCACTTTTGATCTAAGGCACAATTTTTGAAACTCCTCTGTATATGTTTGAACATCCATATCCTTTTTCCTTAGATTGTGTCTTCTCCTATGCAACTGGACTTCATAATCATCAGGGAGATAGATCTGCCTTATCTTAGTTACCATCCCTTTCCATGAAACTATGGGTCCTTTGCCTTCTTTCTCTCTTTCTGATTGTACAAACTTCCACCATGTGAGAGCTGCTCCTCTCAACCTTGACTTGGCCACCTTTATCTTTTGGGCCTCTGTTATGCCATCACACTCAAAGTGATTCTCAATGCTCTCAATCCAGTCTACAACTGAATCAAGGTCCATTTGTCCACTGAAAAGTGGCACACCATCCAATGCTTTACCACTTAAGGCCTGCAATGCTTTCAAGAATGGTTCCTCTGCAAGAACAGGATCAGGCTTTGGAGCTTCCTCCTCCAATTCCACTTCTTTTTCCTTGGCTTCCTGCTCTTCCTTCTGCTTTATCTTGTCCTTCACAGTATCTGCTGTCTCTTGGACTTCATCCAAGAGTTTCTCCATCTGAGATATTCTTTCTCTGAGCAACCGGTTATCTTCCTCTTGCTCTTCTACCTTCTTTACTAGCTCTGCATTTGTCACCATGGTTCCTTCCTCTAGTGTATTCTCTCCTGCTGACTCAGTGGATTGGCTCATTAATCACAAGCCTCGAATCCAACTCTTAGCTCTGATACCAATATGGTGTATTTTAACTCCAAGGGTTGCTTGTACTGCCTTCTAGGAGACTTTCCACTGTCTCCTACCTGGAACTTGCTACCAAGGGTTCCTTTTGAGCTTAAAATACTGCTCTAGTCCTACCCCAACTCTTCTCAAAGAGCTTTCAACCTTGTACTTTACCCTTGAAGATTCAACACCTTTTTGTATTCAATTGCTCTTCCTTGGACTTAGAAGGATCTAAGTACCAACTTCTTCATCATTCTAGAACTGCTTGCAAGGGAGTTGAAGATGTTGGTTTCTTGCATTTCACCTCCAAATGGATGCATCTTGCTTGGTGTTTAAACCTCAAATCACCCGATTACATGAAATTGCCTAGGTGAGGCCTAAACCCTACTAGCCTTTACCAGTCGGTTTTTGGCTATTTGGTCTTAAACTTAGCAAACAACATATCCAACAAAATACACTTTCAGACACCCTTTTCAGGGTTTTAAATCTTGCAATAGTTTTCTAGCCTCCTTCTGTTCCGTACAGTGCCTTCCAATGATCTTGGAGAGGAGGCCTAATTGCCCTAATATCTAGGGTTTTAGGAAATTCTTGTTGTCTCCTCACACTATTGGACTGTTCAAGCCTCAAATCACTTTAACATGTCAAATTATGATCAAAACCTTCATGACACCGTACTGGTACCGTACTGTACCTTCTGCCCCTGCCCAAGTTCTCAACTTTTCTATTCCAAACTCCTAACCGGGTGACTGAAACTCACCTAGGGTTTGGTGTTATAATTTCTTGCTTGGCTCACAAAGTTTCCTATGACTAAATATTTACAAAAGCATGGCTCCCCTATCATTTCCATCAACCTCAGGAAAACTCCACAGGCAGATTTCATGGGGAAGCCATGTTTTGACTGACTGTTCAAAACTGAACTTTCAAACCCTCTAAATTATGATCTAAGGATACAAATGAATAACCCTACTCTACTCAACTTGGATAGACAATAAAAAGTGAATCAAATCTATTATAATAACATGAATTCAGTGCCAAATCTGGATATACAACACTTATTAGAACTCTGTTGCAAAACACATGGGGATTTCAGAAATAAAACTCTACAACTCTAAACTATGAATACAAAACACTAAATCTAATCTCAACCCTTATCTACCAAATGAGATTCACTTCAAACTATTCAAAGAGCCTAAGAACAGTGAGAGAACTGTGTAAACTAAGCCATTTTAATCACTGTTTCTCCAAGCACACAGGTAACACATAGAAATTACTCCAAATCTGCTCACTGTCTTTCTATTCTTTTTCAACAAAAAATGATTACAATCCCAAAAAAACTCACTGTCTACGAGCCATTACCTCCATTTAGATGCCATTTCCACAGTTTAAGGGGAGTTGGTCGAGCACTTACCCTATTTCCTAGGGATTCCCATCACTAAATTGCATGCAATTTACACAAATCTTGCCATGCAACCTTACATCTGCATTTTGCAACTTCCATAATGCTATGATTGTGTCATGAACCTCAAACATAGGATCTCTAACTCCTTGATCTCGAATCCAACACCTCCCTAACTGTCCATTAGCATCTTTAAACAACGAGGCAGTGCTTAGCACATACTAAATGCTTACATTCTAACACAAACTGTCCTAAGCTAAACAAGGCAATATTTAACAACCTAGATCAAACGAGGATGTCCTAAGTCCTAGTGACCAACTTTCCACACAAACAAGACCTTCTAAGGTCTAAAGCAAACACAACAAACCTTCTGACTTGGCTGAGGTCAGTACAAGCCAAAAATTATTCACAACAAAATTAGAGTTAAGCCAAGGTGCTCCTGCACCAGTGAACTATATGCATGAATACTCGAATGCTTGATTTGGTAGAATGAAATTAGGGAAATAACCTCGTATTTATACTCAATTATGCAATAATTCCTAAAAGTACAACACTACAGGCTGACCTTGGATATTGGAGAACAAAATTCTGCTAGAATTTTAAATTAAATTAGAATTTTGAGTTGAAGGGGACTCATTCACCACCCTGGGCAAGTGGGTCCCACCTAAGGGGACTCATTCAACCATAATGGAAAATGAGTCCCACCTTAGGAATTTAAGGTGGGTTTCAAGATTTTAATATTTAAAATTATATTTGTTAGGATTATTCTCACAAATACACATAAATAAGGCATGTGGATGCAAAATGGGATGAATTAAAGCATAAGAAAGGCCAATTATTAATGAAAAGCCTAGGAAAGTGTGTTACAATAGTTTACAACTCTTTAAAATAAGGCTTGGTAAGTGATGAAAATAGGTTATTTTATTAACAAGACCTTAGAAAAGTATGAAAGTATGTTACAACACTTTACAACACTTGGGTAAAGTACCATTTGAATCCTATTAGTTCAAAAGGGCCCAAGACCTAATGTGAATGTGCTACCCACATTACAACACTAAATCAAGGCAACATTAAGCCAAAATCCATAAGGACCCAAATGAGTGGAAAAAATGTCAAAGGACCCTTTTTTCAACACTACAACAATTCTTAGGTTCGCGAAATGGATTAACTATCTCCCATTGATTCATTAACTCTGGTAGTTGTATCAGGCATTAATAGGTCAATCTTTTGGTGCAATGGCAACCATCTATTCAACAATCCTAGTGTCTAGTGCTTTTTTTTTTTGTCATTGGTGAGTTGACCCAATGATGATCCTTGTGCTTTCGTAGTGGTGATTAATCAAATTTAATCTTGTGTTATGCCATTGGTGAGTTTTCCCAATGAGGATTATGTGATGTGACATTGGTGAGTTTCACAAATGAGGACTTGTATTTGATCCTACTTGCAACTAATCCATCCTTTTGATATTGTATTAGTGATTTATATAATGTGTATATTGAGTATATACTTTGTGTATAGCATATGTGTAAGCCTTCTCCCAATTTGTTTGGTGTGAGTGTGTCCTTCTAGCCAATGTGACTATCTCGTAGCATGGTGGGAGAGGATCCTTTTATTCCATGAGATTGGGTGGGATGGAGCCACCATTGCTGATTAGAGGATCATGGTTGGAGTTGATGATGACTTCAATTAAAAAATCTTATGCTTTATTTTATTCTTTCTTTTGTTTGGTTATTATGATATAATTGTATATGTAAAGGATATTTGAGTCCTATTTGATGTATTTTTAATAATGTGATCTATTCAAACTATCAATGAGATTGATTATAATAAAAATGGATAATGGACAGTGAAATTATTTTTAATTATGTGACCTAGTGTTGGAGTTGAGCATGAATGTATTATGGATGGTTATATGCTTATACAATGTAAAGGTAAAATGAATGTAAGAACCTTTTGTTTGGGCACAAAATGAATATAGGAATATTTTTTTGGGGTTTAAAATTAATGTAAATTTACTTTGAATAGTCTTGAATGGTTTTTTGGACCCACCACATATTCATCCTACTCTTAAGAGCTCATTCCTTAAGCATGGTGTCATCTAGGACTTTCTTGAAGCCTCTTGATAGGCCTTGTAAAAATAAAAATATGTTGTATCTCTTTATTTTGGTGTTTTCTTTCTTAGGGTAGAAGTTAGGGATGCAAATGAGCTACTAACACTCCTCCCTACCTCCTTTTCTATTCGTCTATTATGTCAAGATGTCAAAAGTTGAAACCCTCTAGTGGTCCTTAAAGTTTTTTGTCACTTTGTGTGTCCATCCATCATCATGTGAATCATTAGGATGTTTTATAGTGACTCTATCCCTCCTAATAGGGTAATCAGTTCCTAGGTTCTAGTGTCCTTCTTGGTATCTAGTATGATCCTCATTAGATCTACTTTTCCTTCGTTCAATGTTTGAAGGGTCTCCCATTTATTTCTTAGGAAAACCTTATATACATAATTTTTTTCCCTTGTTCTTATGAGTCTTCTCATGATATCATACCATTCATGAGTTTGATACATCAATAAAGATGGCATCTCCTTTCCTTTGGAAGTGTGTTGTGTCCTAGAAGTAACCCATCATCATTCCAATTAGTGGGGATTTTTTGCCTCCTGGTTAGGAAACCTCCTATGAAGGTTAGTGTATGAACCTAGATCCTAATTACCTGCAATAGCACAAGAAACAAACAACAAATTAGATCGAATGAAAGCTAGAATATAGGTTCCTCAAGAAATTCATTTAAATTGCAAAAGAAAGAGGAAATGAAATGAAGAACCCAATCAAACTTAAAACATATCAAATCCTATTCTAAAGCAAAGTAAATTCTCAATCTCTTGAGGGAATTGGTGCCAATTTGATGTGAAAATTGGCCCTTTCCCAACTCCAATGATGCAATGGTGATTTGGTGATGAAATTTGATCAACTTTGATGAAGAGTGATGAGTGCTCCAAGATAAAAATCTGCATAACCTAGCTATAAACTCAATGATATGGATAAATATTGCTAAAGATTTGAGTATAGTAAGTTTACTCAAGTTGTGTAGGATCAATATGAAGGATGAGCTCTCTATTTATATATTGACAAGTTGAAAGCATGCCCAAACTAGAGCAATGTGGAACTAAATTCCATCCAATGGAAAAGTGCCACTTGTCAACATGTGAATGGTTGAGGAATGTGTAAGTTTTGATGAATGTGCCAATAAATGTCAATATTTGAATTTTGAAATTGTATTAATGGCAAGGTGGATGGAGAATCAAATGGAGCTATGGCCACTTGGCTCAATGCAAAAGGACTTGTAAGAGGGAGTGAATGCCTTGTTGGAAGAACAAAGTCAACCTAGATTTGAATTTCAAATTGGAAGAATATTCTCCAAAGATGCCATGTTGAAGAAAAATAGAGATTTAATAAATCAAATAACTCTATTTTCATGCACAAGTGGAAAAAGATGGAGGATAGGACATGAGATGAGATTAAATTAATCAAGGTTAATTAATTTAATGAGAGATAAAATGATGTGACCTATTTGACTTAAATTTATGGATCAAATAAGAGAAGAATATGATTTAAAGATTTAGTTAAATAAATATTTTGATTTATTTAACTAAAGGGAGTGATGTTAGCTTAAATTAAACAAGGTTTAATTTATTTAATTTAATAGATAGACTTTAAAGATTTAATTAAATAAATTTTATTTTTTTAAAATTAAATGGGAATAATTAGATCAGGTTGATTGATTTAATTAACAAAAGGGAATGACTTAATTAAATAAATGATTTATTCAATTAAGGGAGGAAAATTGATGAATTTAATTAGATAAGGGTATTCGATTAAATGGTTAGAGCGAGGGATGATTCTGGATGAAATGACATTAGTGGTCAAGATCATATGTCCAATGTTAATCAATATATTTTACGCATCTACATTTTGCCCCTCTTTGAAGCAATGCACTTGTTGCATTTATTCAAAGAATAAACAGTCTCAATCAAAGCCAATAATTTTTTCATTTTCAAAATTTTTCCCCATTGCTGCCCCAGTGAGAGAAATCATGCCAATATACTACTCCCTCGAGAGATTGGATGAAAATTTTGATTTTTGGGTGATCTCATGAAAAAGAGAGGACAAGGTGCCCGACAGGTCCAGAAAAGCTCCAAGGGGCCAAAAACATGTCTAAACACAATAAAACGATGTAAAACAGGCCTCAACCAGACAAAAATAGGTTCAAGAGTTCAAAACCCTAGCAGGATAGTCAAACAGGGTTAAAAAACCCTAATTTTTAGGCTTAAAAAAGGCTCCGAGGGGTCACTTTCAATTCATTTTCACTCATAGCCCTTTATTAATTTTTAGATTTGATCTCTGATATTCTGACGAGATGGTGCAATGACAGCTCCTGACACTTATTTCCGACCGAGTCCAGACATACCAGCGGCCTCCTGACATTGGTGCACCGGTAAGAGATCCTTACTTGATCTTTGTTTTTCATTTTTCTTGCTTATTTAATGCTTTTAAACTTAGTTTCCCTATAGCAGTGCTATATAGCGCTGCTCAAATTTCAAACTGCATCACTCGGTGGGTCAAATTGACTTGCCATCATCAAAGTGCACCGCAGTGGTGGAGTTTGGAGTTTGGAACCAAATTTCAAACTCTGACGCATATGCTACCCCCAGCAGGGTCATTTCAAAATTTGACGCAGTGGCAGACTTTTAAACTAGGACTCTACCAAAATGTGCGACTTTTAGAAAAGTGCACCACGGTGGTGCATTTTGAGGCTTTGGTAGTCCTAGCATCGTAGTTTGAAATTCAAATTATGACGCCTTCACAAATAATGACACTGGGAAAGCTTTTTGAACATTCGGAATAAAATTTCTCAAAAGTTTTAACATGGTGATATTTCTTGATGCAGGACATGACGAGGGAGCTCTATTCTCGGGAGCATGATCACATGATATTTTTGGCTACCTGTGAGATTTGAGTGACAAGGAGTAGGATCGGCTGCAAGACATGGGATTGTGGTACATTGCATACACAACGCCCATGCATACCCACCTTCGGATGATGTCAACACTTGTCGAGAGATGGCATAGTGAGACCTTGTCCTTCCACCTTCCTACTGGTGAGGCTATCGTCACCTTAGAGGACATGTGGCGCATCCTTCGATTATTGATTCATGGTCGACGAGTTATATATGATATGGATGTTGGATGAGACGCATGTCACATAGTCCTTGCTACAGAGGACGTGATATATTGTGAGGGTCAGATAGAGCTCGAGCGTCACAAGGTGTTGACCTCACCCTTTCGCTTGGTAGTTGCAGTGATTATTTCAGGTGTCGTTGCCCTGGATCGACGAGGTTGGTATTTCAGTCTTGGTTGGGGACTCTACTAGGAGCGAATGGTGATGTATGATAGGCCAGTTCATTTTGCCTGGGGGCATGTTCTTCTAGCCTCCCTCTACAAGGATTTTCACAAGTACGTCTACCTCTTTGACAAAGCACTCAGAGCAAGCATCACGCTTCTTCACGTGTGGGCATGGGAGCACATTGTTGTTCTTTGTCCGAAAGGTTTTTCTAGTGCCTATGGGGCCTAATGATCCCCTAGTGTGGCATTACAGAGGTGGTGTGTCTTTTACACACATGGGTGAGCACGAGATTCCTCACTAGAGGAGGGTCCTAGATGATATGCAGGTTTTTACATGGTGCCCATACCTTGATCGCCCTGGATGGGTTGGCGATGCACAACAAATCTTCTTTTCCCGTCAGGACTACTTTATGTAGGGACAAGAGCATATAATGGTGGAGAGATACATGCCCGGGCACGTTTAGCGTTAGTTCAATGAGCCATAAGACTAACCAGATGATGACTATGTGGCCATATTTTCTCGTACGGTATCACAGGGTGTCTAGGGGTGATATATTCCTGCTTTTGAGGCAATAGATAACTTTTGATAGTTGGTGGCCCGACCGTGGGTTTATGATCAGGGACCCACAAATCTAGGCATCACTCAAGCATACAGGGATTGGTTCTGATCACCCCTACGATTGATAGTTCTAGGAGCACCCTCTACTCGACAAAGATCAAGGGGAAGAGGAGGAGGATGAGGATGGAGAGAGGATGAGCGATAGGATTAGTCGGTCAGGGTTCCAGCTTAGCCAGTCTAGGCAGATGTACATATGCAAGATCAGGAGCTGGGGCCAGCTAGGCAACAGGATTAGGCAAGTGCACCACCACGAGTTGAGGGTGAGGATCAGCCTCACGTGCAATCCCCACAAGCACAACCAATAGGACAACCAAATCCGTGAGATGCACATATTATATAGTTGTAGGCTCAGATTCAAATATTGAGAGCAGAGAGGGATCAAGCTAGGGCAGAGAGAGACTAGGCCATTTTACAAAGGCAGGCCGCAGAGCTTCAGGTAGCCATAGAGGTAGGTCGCAAACAGCAATTCGAGAGTATGGTCACCTCGTCTTCTCGTAGCATAGTGTCACTTAGAGCCTACAAAGAAGTTGTCTAGGAGGCAGACTACTACCGATTGCACTACCACCAGGCTATACCGAGAGTAGCTCGAGTCCCTGATTATTCACAGTAGACTAGCTTCAGAGCACTAGAGGTTCATGGTGATAGAGGTGAGGGCAACGAGCACAAGGGTTAGATTGGTTCTCTTTGATTGAGATGATTATATGTATATTCCTATGCCTTATGGGCTCCTTTTTGATAGCCCATTGGACCTTTTGTACGCATACACACATGTACAGTGATTCCAATATATAATTTTTTGTACTATGACAATTTTTTGATGATATATATATGAGATGATGATATTGACGTGATATGTCATGTAGCATGTTTATTTTTTTACATTTATGGATGGTTCTATTTATGCGATGTATGTATGGATGCATTTATTTTCGATGATGTAGATCTATATTATACATCCGACATATGATATTCAAAATGGATCTATATGATATGTGTTGTGAATGGATGATATGTATGCTTATAATCTATATGATAATTTATGTATGTTGATGTAGATGTGATGATGATTTATGCAATGATTTCTTTTTCAATTCCTTTTTTCGTTATAATGGTGATGATGATGCAGTAATCGTGCTATGTGGTTATGAATGCATAGATGCACATGGTTTGTCATGTATGATATGTGTTTATGACGATGTTTATGATGTGATATGCAAAAATGGTATGGAGATGATTTTATGTTGTATACGCAAAATGATATGTGAGTCGTGATTGATAAATGCCTTTATAATTATCGATGGATGTATGGGTTTAATGTAATGGATTTTATAATGTTTGTGTTCCTATTTTAATTGTATGGCGAATGCTTATAATGATATGGAATGATTTAAAAAATGAAATGTAAAAACGATTGCGATGTGGTTAATTATGAGATGGATGATTGATGGATGATATGTATGTTTTTATGATGTAATGTAAATGCAATGGTTTTGCTCTATATGATATTCCTTGATGATGTAAATTAAATTTTTTTAAGATACTGAGAATAACAAATATATATTATCCTAAATGTGTTAGATGATTGTGAGATGTATGTGATACATTTATTAATGATGTGATGTGATGTGATGTGATATATGAATTGATATGTTAATGCAAAGTGGTATGATAATGTTTTACGTTATTCAAAAATGAATGTAATGTGAGAGATGACTTTATGATGTTCATGTGATGACATAATAAATGCTTTTTATGGGATGGTCTATATGAATATGTATGCTTATAATGCAACAGTTTATCTATAATGCTCAAGTACCTATTATGTTTTACTATTCAGTAGATGGTAATATGAAGTGATTTATGCAAATGAATGTTATGCTATGGTTTATGTGATGAATGAAATGTGATGAAAAATAGATATAATGTGATGATTTATAAATGTGCTTATTTATGAAAAATGCTTATAATAACATATTTACATGATGATGGAGATGCAATGCATATGTTTCCTATATGATATGTTATGCTAATGATTTGCAGATGCAGGATTGATGATGATGATGATTAACTATTATAGTAATTTGTTAGCGTGGAGAGTAAGAAGGGATGAAAGAAAGGAAGGCATTCCAAGAAGACATAAGATGATGAATATGCAAATTATGATGACTACTTTCCAAGGAGTTAGGATTTTCAAAGGGCCAATTTCCTTATGTTTGATAACACATGTGGTACGATGCATCAAGGTATAGAGAACCAAGATGGCGTTGTACTTAGTTTGATGGACTTTGACTTGACAAGCAGATAGGAGTATTCTTGTTCATACTTGACATGCGTAAACCTTGCTAGGATGCACTTTAGAAGTTTCAAAACATCTCAGACCAAAACATGGAAAGGTATAACCTATCAATGCAATAGTCAACAAGCTGCCCAAAACACCCTCTATACATATCTAACAAAGAAAGCATTCATCAAGTTATATTACAAGAACATCCAACAAGTATAGCAGACAAAATATAATGATCGTTGCCCCATTCCTATCTCTCTAAATCCATTTGTTTGGACATCATCGAGAGGTCCTTGGAATGAGCGCAATGAGATAAATCAGAAGGAAAAGATCAAGCAAGAAAACAAGTTAATGTTCTTCATACCACTAGCCAAAGGAAACTATGTTTTTGAAGGATAAGGCCCGAAACTTATTGCCAATAGATGATGTCCATTGTCAGAACGATATATCCTAGGACATATTAGTGGATGGTGGCATGTCATTTCGTTTATCCAAAGTGTTTTGGTCTGATAAAGAGTGCCCATTGTAGGAAGGATTCATCCTAGGACATGATTTTATCAGACAATGATGAGATTGATTTAAGACTAATAATCTATTGGTACAAAAAGTTTGATGAACTTGTTTATTGACTGACTTAAACCTAAGACTTGATGTTTTAAGTTTTCACTTTTCACCTACTAAACTTGTTTCTAATTGTTTCACCAAAGGTTGAGGATGATAATTGTTTATTATGAGTGATGTTATTGCGGGTGAAAGTGAGATGAGACAGATGAGCTTTTTCAAATATTTGGATGTTTTTGAAGTTTTTGAAATGTTTTGAGGTTGTTTTTGGTATTTTCAATATTTTACAAATGTTTTGATTTTCTATTTTCCAATGTTTTTGGGGTTTTCTAATATTTTGACCAAGAGACTAACCTAAAGACCTATCCTAGGGGCCTCGGGGGCTGATCAACATATTAGCCTTGCCTACTTTATACACACAGAGACCACGTAGTTCAACTAATGACTTGACCAATTTACAAATGAAGATATACATGTTGAAATGTTAGTTTATTA
>VDFB02000363.1:11871872-12151782 GCA_007258455.2 Sequoia sempervirens | reverse complement strand
TATTAAAGATCTCAGGTTGGATGTCCAATTGGACCAGAAGTTTTATGATTTTATCTTTAGAATAAAGGAACTTCCTCTATCAGATATTTGGAAATTCCTACACTCAGATTCTGCTCCACAACAAAAACACTTAGATGTGTTTCACACTAGCTCAAGTTACTCTCCAACCTAGTTATGACACTGATATCAATCCAATTTTTCCCGAACCGTCTATACATGAATGTTACATCACAATATATTCTTCCTACACATAAAAATGACATATATTAACCCCTTCTAAATAAAACTAAAAATCATCATAAAACCATAATTAATAAATCATTTCAGCTTTAGAAAGAATCTGATGTCATTTACTATCAAAACAAAAGCTGTATAAATCACAAAAATCCATGAAGCAATCTATCCAAAGAGAAAATAAGCAATGTAAGGATTTGCACAATATAAGTCCAAAGGGTTATGTTGTAACGGTAATGGAATCACCATAAGAGCACAATCGAGGAAAAAATTCTTGTGACTAAAATTATGTGATCCATAACTCTATTGGTCATGTGGCACAATTGTGCTATAACAAATACATGATGCATTCATGTGTGACCCAAGTTTTATGTGGCTATGTTGTGATAGAAATGGAGGAACTCGTATGAGCACAATTCATGTACAAATCACTGTCATCACAATTAGGTGTCAATCATCATTGGGTGCATTCAAGTTGACTCAAGTTTAACAAGTTATGATATAATGATAGCATGATCCAAGAGTGATTACCTCTTGCTGAAATAAAGAGCCTATAACTCTAGTTGATATATAGATTGGTTGTGTTATATCAATTATGTAGTGCATTCAAGCACAACCCATGTTTAATGGGCTATTCTAGAGAGTGATCAATATTTTCTAAACCTTACGAATGTTACTTAAAATTGTACAACTTAAACTACAAGCTAAGTTTGTTACACACTTGAATGAAATCTTGGGTTACCACAAACTATAATAATGTGATATGCTAATAACCATTATGGAAAGTATTAAAGAAAGACCCATGCTATATAGGATACATTTCCTTGATCAGGTTTACATAGCTTAATGATCAAACACAAGCTTCCCACACACTCTATGATACAATCCAAGATCATACCACAACCCTATCAAGATAGCTAATTTTTTGACCCAATATTTAAGGTTGTTTTTTAATACCAACAAAAGCATTGGTAAGAGCATGAATAGGGTACAATCCATAGGCCTTTGTAGATACATAAATAATAACTCTAGTGGATTAGTGAGGTTGCAATACTAGAAATATTGAGACATTGTAGCCAATAAAAAAATATTGCAATCTAAAGATTATAGCCAATAACAAGCACACTATGTAGCTTAGTGACATTTTTAAATGCAATCTATGGTAAGAAGAATGACAATCACTTGATGTGTGATAGTCAAAAAGAGGTTGACCAGTGACAAGATAATAAAGCTCAAACCTTGCATAGTAAAGTGGAGATTTTAACAGTGAGTTTCCTTACCCCCTTCTTGACCTTAAGGGTTTTCCAAATGCTTTTGGCAGTGTTAGAAAAGGAAAATGCAATCAGGGAATGACTTTCCAAATGAAGTAACAGTGGTAATCATAGGTTCAATGTTTCTTCTTATCCATTGTATAATGGAGGTAGTGGATTGCATGTTTGAGCAATTTTTTGAGACTCATCAAAGATGGGAGAATAGTGAATAATACCTTGTGGACTGTGAAGTAGTATTGATAAGGTTGAAGGGATCTTAAAATTCCCACAATCTACATGAGCAATGGGTCCCCACTAC
The DNA here is from genome assembly GCA_007258455.2 of Sequoia sempervirens. Classification (NCBI taxonomy): domain Eukaryota; kingdom Viridiplantae; phylum Streptophyta; class Pinopsida; order Cupressales; family Cupressaceae; genus Sequoia; species Sequoia sempervirens. Next base: position 12,149,979 of record VDFB02000363.1, on the reverse strand, counting down.
CGTTTTCAAGTAGAAATCTATAGAATATGGACTTTGTTTATATAAGGATGCTCATGAAAGGAAACTTCATTGGCCGATTGGAGTAGGTTGTTTGATATTACCAATTGAGGTGCAATATCTAGTAAAGACAGTTAGCGAGAAGTAAATGTACAGAAGAAAATACAAATTGTACATGACAGCTTCGGCTGTTATAGCATGTTCGCCAGCAGGCTTGAGACAAAATCTCATTGTATCTTGATAAGTAGTGACCTTAATGGTCAATCACTACTTAACCATGATTTTAAAACATGCTATTGTGCTTATGGAGGCAACATTTTAAACAAGGCAGTGAGTGGTGGTTTGGAACAATGGTAGGTATGAAGGACTTGCTTTATATGCATACTATGTAGTCTAGCTTAAGACACCGTTCTTAGAAGAGACTGGAGGTGGATTATGGAACTCAAGGGTTACCATGATAAGAGTTAAAGAAAAGAATAAGATCTATTTAAAAGCCACTATCATGAAGATATTAAAGATGTCACACATGAAAAACCCTAGTTGTTAGGTAATAATGAATCTGATTACCAAAGAGGGATAGTGTGTTAGGGGAGAGAGATTTAAGGGAGATCTCCACGACTATCTAATCACAAGAAATGCATCATTTTTTTTTTTAATTAAAAGAAATCATTCTAAAAACCTGGGATACATTGATACTTCAAAGAAGCATTTGATTTATTTTATTAAATTAAAAGAAATCATTCTAAACCCTATATGGGATACATTGATACTTCAAAAGCATTTGAAGGAATTTGAGATTATGCAAATATATGTCAATTAAATACCTAGATTATAAATAGTAGCGTGAACAATGTAACCCTTGTTGAGCAGAGCAAGAATGGGATAAGCAGCAATGAATCCTATGCCTCCTATCACGCACATCTCCTTACTGTTATCTATCATTCTTTACTCAAACACTTATCCATTTTAGCGGTCTACACCTGAAAATAAGGTTTTGACGAAGGTTTTAGAGTATGTTTATTAAAATGAAAACTCCATTCTAGTAGGCTAGGCCTAAAAATAAGATTTCAACAAAAAAATTAGAGTATTTTTATTAAAGTTTTAGAGTGTTTTGGCAGGCAATATTCTTGATTCCTTAAATGATTTATTCAAATGGATTGTGACTAAATAAATGAATAACTATTTAGTCATTTTTATTTGTGTGACTAAATAATTTTTAGTCAACAACCAAATTAGTCATTTACTTACTCATTTATAGTTGAGTTGCAAAAAATGAGTAGAATTTAGTCATTTTTAGTTGTTGTGACTAAATTTTTTAGTCACCTAGTTATTTATCTGCCAAATTCTACTAGTGTTTGTTGGATTTTAATTCATCCACACTACAAATATTTACAATGGTTTGAAGACCTGTTGCATGCATGAGGAGATTGTCTAAGGATTTGAGGATAAATCATGCCCACGTTGAGATAATATTTGAGGTTTTCCTAGAAGCCTTCATCCTCACATATTTCAAGGTATACTCTATGACGTTAGGGTTTTTAGTTTTGTTTTAAGTTTCAAGGAAGATCATTGTCTTTTGGCATAAAGAAACCTTATCATTTCTATATGATCACTTCCCTTGCATAGTCCTTTTGACACAGTTTTGCTACCTTTTATACAATTTCTCATGAAATGCCTATAAATTTCCATGTTATGCATTTCAGAATGTCCTACCCTTTCCTTTTGACTGAGTTCATTTGATAGTTTAAGAAAAATTTCTCATGCATTCCTACACACTTATTGTGACCTTAACAACTTCATATCCATGTCATCTACATGGCACTATTTCTCTACTCTTGAATATTGTCACCAAAAACCTCTTGCTTGGAAAATGAAATTAAATCCTTATGTTGCAAGGGATGGATATATCCCTCTAATTTGGTGTTAGTAACAAAATTTCTATTCTTTTGTTAAATTATTGACTTGAAACCTTCTACAAAAATCACAATAGTGATGATCTCACTATACATATCTATAGATTTCTTATAGTGAGTCTATGTTACTACTCTTTTAAAAACTCTTTCACCTTCATATCACTATTTAGGGATGATCTACTATCTCCTACCATCTTACACCTTTTAATGGCTTACCAATGGATGACTATTCTCTTTATTGTATTGTCACTTTGAGATAATCCCAATATGATTGTGCATTTGTATCTTGAATGATGAAATGTTGTTGGCACTCCTTTGTAAGGTCACCCACTATCCATAACCATTAAGGTAACACCTTGTCTTCTTAATATTCATACTATACATGAAAACCACCATTAAATATTGCCCTCTTGTATCCTCCATCTTATCACTCTTGTGAATAGTGTTTGTTTAGTGTCAAAAAGAAGGCTATGTTCAATCTGACATAGGGCCAACATCTTCATCATCCAATTTCCAAGGGCATAACCATGGTTTGGGAGATGTGATGGTGTTTTTGCACGGCAACAACTCAAACAGAAAATAGTATTCTATCTCTCTTGAAAGATAATTCTCAATAATAAATCACTGAAAATCACCCCAAGGTCTCTCGGGTGTTAGGTCATAACAATGCATAAAACAACTCAGATAAAATGTGAAATGCTAGTAATCACAATCGAACCTTACTACAAGCAAACTGTATCTTTCAATTTATCAAGTTTGACAATATGATGATCTTAAATCCTAAATCTAACCAAATAATAAAGAAACAACAAAAGATAGGGATGCAAAGAAGTGATAAGATCTGAACTACTGAGAGGAAAAACAATGCAAATAACATATATGGAATGGACCTATCTTTCGAATAACCGGTTCTTATTAGACCCACAATGCAATCTTTTAAAGAGCGGTGTTCTTGCGAGATGATAGGATTTTTCAAAATCATAGACTTGCATCTACAATCGAACTTCGCTTACATAAATATATATATGGTGTGGGGTTGGCTTCACCCGATACAATCAGATAGTTACTGGGAGTATAGACCAGAGATAGCTACAAACATTCCAAATATGAAATCATCAAGATCATTTATCCAACTGAAACTAATCTATTTCTGAATATTAAACCCTAAATCTTCAAGCAATTTAAAAGATGGAACAACAAGAACCATGCAAGATGAAATAACACAAAGGATTCCACCAGGAAAACCACAATGTCTCCAATTGTATTAATCACCAAAATCTGCAACAATTCAACTGTTCTGATACAGTATTTGCTTCAAGAAAAGACTAAGAAATTCTAACTATTGCTCTTGCTTATCTCTATTACTGCTTAGCTAACCAATGTCTAACCCTTACAATGAGGCAAGAATGCCTATTTGTAGCAAATTTCCCCTCGAAAACATGTTGGCCCAGCCAAACATTTTTACAAAAAAAAAAAACTGCCAAAACAAGTCGGCTAAGGAAACAAACTAAGGCACACATTTAATGCGATCATCCAAGTCGGCCAAGGCACAGTCCCCAAGGAAGTCTGGTCCAATGCATGCCCTATGATAATAGGGAAGCACAAATCTCGAAAGAGCATTAACTGCCACTCCCTTTCTCTTTCTCCTGCACTGACGTCCCTTGGACCTTCGAGAATATTCTATCCAACTTAGCAATAGGTGGCAATGGTAAGACCCTGAGTCGGCATTTAATAGAATCTATTCCTTCCTTGGACCGCTCAACAATTCCGTTCCAGTCCTCCCTGTTGGCCATGTACCTATCTATCACCGCCAAGTATGTAGCTGCATCATCAAGTAAGTGGCCGGTGACAGCTCCATCAGAATCTGGGGCATAAACCTCATGCCACCACTCCTTCAATTGCTCGAGGCTCAAATATTTGGGGGCTATCTTCCTCCTGCCTGTCATCACCTCAAAGAAGGCAATGCATCCGTCATAAACTGCTGTAAGGTCGCCATCAATGGACTTCCTTCATTTTTGTATCTTCCTCAGACCCCCCTGCCTGACCTGCAATGCCTCAAACCACTCCCACGGTTCATCCAGCCTAGAGGAAGGAAGGATTCCATCTTTAGCCAATTGATCCTTGCCATGTCCCAGAATAGTCTTCGATTTCTGCAGCAGGAGGTCTATGTTATCTTTATCCTGAGACAAGATGTGTTCTAACAATTCTTTTCCCCGGACTGCATCTTTCCCCACAGACAAGATCCCTTTGATAGCATTATCCCCTTTCGTCTGGACATCCATCAGCCAATCAGTAGCAGCTTGAGCGGAGGCCTTCATCTTTTCAATCCCGGAGATTGTCTCCTTAGGCAGAAAACCCGGAGTAGTAGAGGAAGAGGGGTGGAGAGACTGCAGAGGCTTCATCACCTCTTCCAAACTCTTCCTCAATCTTTCATTCTCCCTTTTCAACTCTCGTTTGGACTGAGTCTCCTTTTTTAATCTATCAACAATGACAGCACTAGACCCCTCAAACTCCTCAATATCCTGCTCTAGGGAGGCCGGCCCAAGGCTAATAGTTTGGACATTATAGTCCTGGCCTGTAACATCATCTCTTGTTTTATCCACGGCAGGGGTAGCAATGTGAACTACCCTATTATTCGTTTCATCCCTTTCCACCCAGGAAATCACCCTAGCGGCTTTCTTCTTCTTTCCTTTACCAATCTGAGATAGCATTTCATCCCAGTCTAATGGAGTGTCCTCAACAATCACCTGTTTCTTCCTAGCAAGCTCCTTCTCCAACCAGTCCGGAGCTACAGGGTTAGTCCGGATTCCCTCTGTTCTTGTTTCTCTCGGATCTTCTGTCACTTTCTCTTCCTCTGCGGCTTTCACCTTGACCTCCTCCTCAGTTGTTACTTTGTCATCTTCTTTCTTCAGAATCTGCTTGGCTTGGTCAACGTCCTCAAGTCCTAATTCTGGAAGCACCGGTGATGGATACCTAGCAGGGATGCTTTCCTCCAGCTCAGGTGATCCGTGGCCTCTATCACTCTCCGGGGAATCCTCATATTGCACCAACGGAGAAGTGTGTCTCTCTTCTGCTTCTACCTCAAGCCTAGCCGCTTCACTGAACAGTGTTCCTTCCTTGAACGGTTCTGCCTCCCCGCCAACTTCTTGCTCATCCGGATTCTCCAGTCCAAGTGCACTTGGCGGAGGAGAAACAGGCTTATCCTACTCTTAAACTGGTAGCGTTGGGGAGGAATCTTTCGGTTGTGCAGCATCCTTGGGAGAAGGAGTTCTTGATTTCCTAGTATAGACCTTTGTTTTCTCACCCCCTGAACTCTCCACATCCACAATTGGAGGTTCATCTTCCGAAGCAGTCTGATCTTTCTTCTTCGCCGTCCTTGTAGTTCTTGTCTTCTTAGGTGGTGGAGGAGCATCCTCCTCTTCAGCCTTCTCCGTTTCCTCCTCATCAGAGGACTTGCTGATTGTTAGGGTCTTCCACCTGCGCTTGCCTATTGGTTTCCTCTTCGTTACAGGTTCAGCTCCCTTAGGACCTCTGACTTTAATCTTGAAGGGTGACATTTTTGTTGATTTCCCTTTGGGGTCTTCTTCCCCGGATTCTTCAGAAGTTGACATGGGGTTGAGATTTCCCATCAATTCAAAGGTGAAAGCTACCTTTGCATTCTCCAACTCCCAGATTTTATGCTTTACCCACAAAAGGGTGAATTTCATCACAAAAGCCATAAGATCTTCTAACTCTGTCACCTCGGCCTCATTCCAATCGATATCACTGACTGACCTATCCTTTATAGCCTCATAAACATGGTCTTGAACCAATTTTCCGTCATCATCAAGCTGATCCAGAATTAGCTTAACATTATATTGTCTAATTGCCTCCATAGGCAGCCTAGAATATCTTTTCTTCCTTGCATCGAGGTCATCCTTGATATTGACCCAGTAGTCTTCTAAGTCCTCCTTGTGCCTATATTCCCGGGTAGCCCTCTTCTGGGCCTCTCTACTTACATCAAAATTCATTCTTTTCGAATGGAAGGAGAATCCATAGGCCGCCAGCTCCTCCCCTGCGGTGTGAGCTGATTGGATGGACGGGAAAATCTCTCCTACGCCAATCCCAAGAGGGAAGTCTCCTCCAAAGCCAGTCTTATGCTTTTCCCTCTTCACCACTGCATCAAACTCACAGATTTGTCGTACAACTTCCAGCAGCACAATATGGTCAGTGGGATACCGAGGCAACTTGTAAGGGGCAACTGGGCATCCATCAATCTGAAGGTAAGTGAATGTAGGAAACTGGATAAACCATGCTCCGTAGTTCTTGATTAGTCCTTTTGCTCCATTGGATAATCTGATATGCTCTACATTCTGAAGTGTCTGGGTAATATGCATTGTGAATGCATCATTTGCCCTCCTGTAATCTTTATGTCCCAGATGCAACTCTGGATAAACCTCATAGATTATGTCCTGCCCAATGCTTCCCCTCGGAGTCAAACCTTTATAGGGATAGGAAATGGCCAGCACATACATAATGTAAGAAGACAGTGAATTTCTTTGCCTCCAGGACATTTCTCAGTTGTTTGTCAATCTCAGCACTGATGAGCCCTGCCCAGTGATAGTTCGTGCCTTGACTCATCTTGGTGATCACATGGACCATCCAACTCTCTAACACTCCTACACTTCTCAATCCTGCCACCCTGCTCAGCAATGTAATGGCATCATAAACATCTGACCTGAATTTTACCCTGTGCAGTTGTTTGGGCAACTTCGAATGGTGAGATTTTGGCTTCTCCAGCCATGAGTTGATCATCTGTTGAGCCTTGATTGGCTCATTCTCATAATAAGTCTTGGCAGTGTCAATGTTCAATGCATAGACCGAAGGAAGATCCGGCATACTGAAGGCTCGTGCAATGGAGGCCGGACTAAAGTTCGCCAAGACCCTCCCTTCAGTGCTGACCACCATCTGTGTATCAAAGTCATACTGTCTAGCACATTCTAAGATCAGCTCATAACACTGAACCGCTGGAGGGAAACCCGCCACATGCACTAATCCAGAGTTCGTCATTCCTCGTCTCAAAGCTGACAGATCCTTCTCAGCCGTTCTTTGTTTGAACTCCTCATATCACCATGCACCCACGTTAGTGTCAGATACATCAGCCCACATGGAAGATATTTTACTTTTTGGGAGCTAGTTCTTCATATCTAGTCTCAATCGTTCTGTCTCGAAAATGGATGATGCCCCTGCACCACCCTTAGCCTTCCCAGTAGCCGCCTTGCTTGATTCGGCCTGTACAACCAAAACCATCATTAGAATTCAATTATTGCTCATATTCCAATCCGACTGGTTAGCATAAATCATATAAATCAATCAAAATCCATTGCCAAATGCTAATCCTTCGAGATCCGAAGAAATCAAATAATCCGGGAAAACCACGCAAACCGGGAAAGTACCGTCGGGGCGGAATTTCAAAAAAATCTGACCCAGACGGATTCCTGCTACCAAAGCATCATTAGTCAAATAAATCATTAGTGCAGATGAAAAAACAAAGGATAATCATTGAATTCACTCATTGGCAACAATAAATAATCACTAGACAATCGTTCCACCAATCCTATCATCAAAATATCAAAAAGAACACAGCCGGATAGGAAATCCGGAAAAATCCGGATGGAATGGATTTTCGCGGAAAGCTTAAAATGCATCGAAAATAACCCTAGCCCGTGGAATAAGCCCAAACCGGGAAATTCCGGAAGCGAGGAAATTCCGCAACGACCTCGGAAACTCGAAAAATGACAAAATGCGAATCAAAACCCAAACGACCACGAGATTCTCCACCTGAGCTCGAATGATCTCAAAACCGACGATAAGTAACAAAACTCAGGATGCAAAGGATTTAGACTTTTCAAAAGCATGCAAAGGATGAATCCCCATATCAAAATAATGATGCCCTAATCGAATAATCAAATTTCTGCCATTAAAATCAGAGTGAGCTTTAGGGCTTTAAAATATTAGCTAAGGACTTACCTGAAGCACTCGAATCCTCATAGGACGGGGAAGCCAACATGATATAGGGACAAAATCGCTCAAAACACAGTAAAACCCCCGCTCTGGGCCGAACACCAAGGGAAACCCTAATTTCACATAATAACATATTTCGCGCCCACAACAAGCAAGCAATCCGACCCAGAATCCCATCTAAAGGATACATACACAATCTTATGGATAAATAAATCTCATAGGACATGGGAATAGGGTTTCATCATACAAACGGGTCAAACCCCGACTCTATAAATATGAAATCGTAATCAAGCAGGAGCCGACCCAAATCTAATAATACCCAATGCAAAACCCTCAATCACCATGCAAGCCAAACGAGAGGGCAACGACTACATACCATGGATCAAAGCGGAAGAAACTCGGGCTTGAAAAGGTGACCTTAGCAGCAAACATGTCCAAGCAGTGAAAACACCAACACCAGCACTCAAGCAATCCTCACGCAAACAAATGAAGATCAATCCGCAAAGCTCAGATGGAAATTCGAAATCGCCAGTGCAAGACAAGGGAGCAATGAAGTTAGAATGAAACTGAAAATGCCCTAAACCCGACCTTATACCCGCCTGAGTAAAGGTACCTCAGCCATTAATGCGCGACAAGACATTTCTGACAAGTCCAAAAACCCGAGCCCCAAGCGGAATTTTGGAAAATCCCAGAATGCGCGGAAACATAGATTTCGCGGAAATGCAGAAACTGGGGAAATGAGGAAGGCCAGGATTTTGGCAGAATCCAGAAAAATTTGCCCAGACCGGAAAATCCCGAAGTAAGGCAGAAACCCAGAATCGGAGAATCCTGCCAGAAATGGACAAGGAACCAGGGCCCGGGAAAATCCGCCAGAGCTGGAAAATCCCGGATCCAGGTGAAAACCCGGACTTGGCCAAAAACTCATTCTCAATCAATTCAAACCTCAAGGCAGGGCCAAAGCCAGCAAGATGAACATGTCAAGACCTTAAAATGATAAATCCAATAGAACCACAGGTCAAAGACATCAAAAAAGGGTCCCTACTCCAAGTGGGGCGTATGTGCAAAAACTGCACAACAAATGGCGACTCTGCTGGGGAAATGCTCCTGAGCATTTCGATGACAAATTGGAATCAAAAACCCAAAACTCATGGTTTCAACTCAGATACCTAGCCACCATCCTAAGTTAAGACAAGGAAACTCCCAGCCATTCAGACATTCCTATACCAGGGTCTAAGTGTGTGCACATGCGTTTATTACCTACCCTCAGTTGCAAGAAGAACCAGACATGGTATGAACAGGCTACGTAAAGATTCTTACTCTAAAAGTAACTTGGATAGAGCCTCGCTGCCAGTCAGGCGTCTATAACCCCGATGAGGTTATCGCTGTAGTCCTCCTGAACATAGCTCTACTGCCAGTCAGGCGTCTATAGCCCTGGTAGAGATATTCAGATCCCCCTGATAAGTTGAATTCAAATTTCTTGTCTTTCATATATATTCTTTTTCTTTTTTTTAAATTTTTTTTTTTTTTGCTGATATTTCTTTTCTTTTACTCTCTTCATTCAACCTGTGAACAGTAAAGTCCACACTCAGGGCTGAGAACCACAGTGGCACTAGAGCAGAAAAGGATTTTTCACCTGTCCAGACCTTATAAGGACCTTTCACAACTTCAGGTATATTAAGGATTAAAGGTATAAGACCCCAATATATTCCTGTTTAGACTAACTAGAAACCCTTTGTCTCAACCTAAGGACAAATGACATAGGTTAAAGAATTCATACCATGGTATTCTGGAAAAAAGATCAAAGCTTGTAAGGAAAATACCAAGAACATTAGACCTGCTTTGTCACTATTATCATACAGATGCACCCACATTTCCCAAAAGAAAAAGGACCAAAAGCAAGAGCAACGCAAAACAAAACAAACAAACCAAAGCAAACCTACTCTAACCAAACAAAACAAGCAAAGCAAAAAGGGAAACCTACTCTAACCAAAGTAAGCAAACAAACAACAAAGCAACCTAAACTAACTATTTACAAAGCAAAGAGCTGAAAACAGCTCAAGACTGGAAATAATGTTTCAGATATGCCCATTGACAGGCAGTGGTATGTCTTCTCCTGTGAAAGTCCTCAGATGAAAGGCGTTATCTCCCAATATTTCGGCAATCTGGTAAGGACCTAGCCACAACTTATTGAATTTTCCATGGCTCCCTTTCTGATCATGAGGCTTATCCCAATACAAGACCAGGTCAAAAATCCTAAAAGCCTTAACTTTTGCTCTCCTGTCAAACCATCTCTTAACTACCCCCTGGTGTTTGGCAAACTTTTCAAGGGCGTTGTCTCATTTTTCCTCAAGGTTCAACAATTATGTCAGCCTGGCCTCCCTTCTATCCCCTTCATCATAAAACTGATTTATAAACTGCAGAGTTGGGATCTTGAGTTGGATAGGGAAAACTGGTTCCAGACCGTAAACTAAATGATAAGGAGATGTACCAATGGAGGACTTAACTCTGGTACGATCTGCCCAAAGAGAAAACCGAAGCTGGGTGTGCCAGTCTTTTGGGTTCCTCTCTAATAGCTTTCGGATGACAGTTAATAGGTTCTTGTTAGAGGATTCAGCTAGACCATTCCCTTGGGGATAATAATTAGATGCAAACTTGACCACAATGCCATGATCAAAGGCCCAGTTTGAGAATTTCAAAGATGCAAAGGCAGGACCATTATCACACACAACAGCAATAGGACATCCAAACCGATTGAGAATGGCAAATTCTAAAAAATTAATTACTACCTCTAATGTGCATTGCCTACAAGCAAAACTTCAGTCCATCTCGTAAAGTAATCAGTTATGGTGAGAATGTACCTGTGTCCTGCAGAGGATGGTGGATTGACGGGGCCTATGAAGTCCATACCCCATTGAGCAAAAGGTTTTACCTCAGTGACCGGTTGGAGTGGGAGTGCTGCACACCTTTCTCTTGTTGCTACAGTCTGGCAAGTGTGACAGGTCCGTACATGTTGATGAACATCCCTGAACAATGTAGGCTAGTAGTACCCTACCCTCAAAATCTGATTCGCAGTAGCAATCGCAGAACCATGACCAGTACCATATTTCTCATGAAATTCACTCATTACCCTTTCAGCTTCCTGTTTTCCAAGGCACCTCAAATAAATACCTTCATGATTCTTCTTGTATAGGACAACTCCTTTCAGCATGAAGCCATCACTTTTCAGCCTTAAGGCTCGCCTCTGTACTGTATTAAGGTGTGCTGGAGGCCGTTGATTCAGCAGATAATAGGCTATATCATCATACCAGCCCTCTGGGGAAACCTCTTCAACATTATAGTTATGAACAGACAATTCAGGGCCTATCTCTGCCATGGTCTAGGTAAGTCCTTGCCCTCTTACCAACTTCATCGGCTAGATCTCAATGTCATACTCCTGAAGCATGGTCACCCATTTAGCTCTGCGCTCCCCTAACTCGTTCTGCATCAGCAGCAACTTAACTACAGAATCGAGAACAATTGCAAACACCTTATTTCTAAGGATATAATGCCTAAATTTCTTCACTGCTCGAATAAGGGCATATGCTTGCTTCTCCACACTTGGGTATTTCAACTCAGCATCCTTTAATGGTGCACTCATAAAAGCGATGGGATGCTCATTCCCCTCATCAGACTTTTGTGTCAGCATTCCAACACACGAATGGTCGAAAGCGAAGGAATAGATAGAAAAGGGCTTATTGTAGTTAGGACTTACCAACACTAGAGCGTCGACAATGGCCTTCTTAATCTCTGCAAAGGCCTCCTTTGCTTCTGTAGTCCATTCGACCTTGGAATCTTGTTTCAACATGACATTTAATGGCTTCACGATTTCAGCGAATCCCGTAATGAATTTTCTGACAAAGTTAATCTTACCAAAGAAGGACTTCATCTCTTTTTTGTTGGCAGGCGGTTGAATTTTCAGGATGGCTTCCACCCTCTCTGGATCTATAGCAATTCATTTCTCTGATATCACATGCCCCAACAGCTTGCCTTCTGTAACTCCGAACATACACTTCTTAGGGTTCAAGGAGATGCCAAATTCTCTGCACTTCTGGAATACTTTACGTAGATCTGAGATATGATCCCCTCTATTTTTGGAGAAAACAGTCAGATCATCCATGTAAATGATAATGCACTTCCCTATGATGTCTTTGAAAGCAATGTCCATAGCTCGCTGGAATGTAGCCCCTGCATTGATAATCCCAAATGGCATCCTCCTGTAAGAAAAGGTTCCCCACTTAGTTGTAAAGGCAGTCTTGTGTCTGTCCTCGTACTGGACCATCACTTGATTATACCCTAAATAACCATCCAGAAAGGACATCATCTGCGATCCATTGACCACTTGTAACACTTCATCCAAAGAGGGAACTGGGTAGTTATCTTTTTCTAATGACCTATTCAGATTTCTGAAGTCAACACAGAGCCTTATTTCACCATTCTTCTTTCTTACTGGAACCAGATTGGCCACCCACGTTGAATGCCTGACAAAAAATATGATTCTGGCATACAGCAATTTCTGGACTTCTTTCTGTATTAGTGGTTCCAGTAATGCATTGATAGGTCTCTATCTCTGTCTGAAAGGCTTGGCATCCGGCTTCAAGGGTATAGTATGAGTTATGATGGATGTATCATAAGTCTTAAGGTCTTCATAACTCCAGGCTACTATATCTGGAAAATCGTGCAGGGTTCTGATTATACCCTGTCTTTCTTCAGGAGTGCATACCTTGCTGATGAAAATATTTTTAATATTGTCCTCAGTCCCCACATTGTGAGGGTCACACTGTTCACTGATTGACTCCTTCTTGGAGTCTCGCTCTTGGTCTCTAATCTTGTCCATGTTGAAAATTCTCTCTAACTGTACCATTCCCTTGAAATAGTGTTGGACTTCAAATTCAGCACACCCTCTAGATCCAATTCTGCTTCCTGAGGTTCTGTTTCATCAATGATCTGTGAAGCAAAGACATTTGTATTTGTAATAAAGTCCAAGATGTGTTTATCATCCTCAAACACCTGAAAATTAGTCACATTATCTAGGACTAATGGCATAGGAGTTAATTCAACAGTAAACTTCTTCAGTCCTGACAGAGACAGAGGCTGGAGAGTATTGGCTGCTTGAGCCAGAGAATCGGCAGTTTGATTCTTTTTCTATAGGATCAGTTGGATATTAAAAGCATCAAATCCATCAATGAGGTCCCACACTCTATGCCTATAGTTGGTCATTCTCCTATCATGACATGAATACTGCTTTCTTACTTGTTTGACTACTAATTCTGAATCTCCAAAAATTTGTAGAATCTTGACCTTTTTCTTGAGTGCCATAAGGAGCCCATGAATTAAAGCTTCATACTCAGCTACATTATTGGTGCAATGAAATTGGAGCCTATGAGCTACAAAGAAATTTTTACCTTTCGGGCTGATCAGCTCAAACCCTGCTCCAGCTCCATGCTTGGATTTGGATCCATCGAATTTGAGAGTCCAACATTCTGTAGTGGTATTTTTCTTCATTCTATCTTTTGGTTTATCAGTGTTAGAGGCTGCCTCAGTCACCACAGGTTTTTGGCTTTCGCACTCTTCTTGGACATTCTGCTTGTCTGCCTTAACCGCCTGAGCTGGATTCATGCATTTTTGTACTTGTTTTACTGCTGTCTGACATAGACAACATTCCAACTCTGAATGAGAAGCATTGTGGACTCTACACCAATTTGGTAAGAGTAACTCCTTAAAGCTTGTCCTCTTTCCCAGATGAGTCTGGTTCTCCATACATTGCCTAATGAATTCCTGGAAATCATCCAATAAGCTAATCTGTTTGTCTTCAGGTTCTTCCTCTTTTTTGACTAATTCTGTCAGAACCTCAACATGACTGGACCCTGTCTCAACATCCATAGGCATCGAGTGTAGCATCAACACCTCTTCTACGTCTAATTCTTTGTATTGATCTGATAGCAGGTAATTTCCCATTCCAACCTCTGATATCAGTACTTCTGTTGAAGTCTTTTGGTATTTAGTAATCATGTACTTCATTCGGGGTTCTCTCTCAATCCTGATTTGATTAGGCACTCCTTTCCATGGAAGCCACATGTGAGAGTGATCAGTGGACACATATCCATTCAAAGCCTTGGTGAACTCTCTTCCTAGAATCAAACCATATGCATCAGGAATATCGGCTACCTGGATATTGATAACCTACTGAATCCTTGGATCAGAGGCTATCTGCATCTGGATCATGTTAAGTTCTCCTACCACACTCACTTTAGTTCTGTCTAACTGAGTGAACTTCTTCTGGGAATCAGCAGGTGTAATTCCTAGAGCCCTACAAACTCCAAGAGGCATCACGTTGGTGGAAGCACCAGAATCTAACAAGCAATTGTGAAGGTTCTTACCGAAGATTCGGACTGATATCAGGAATGGTGGAGTTTTTGTCTTTCCTTGAAACAAGGTGGGCTGAGTGTCCACCTGGGCCACTTGAGTCCTATCTTTTTCTTTTCCCTTATCTCCAGGGGGCGGGTTAGTCTGATTCTGTGTCTAGTTTTGTGTGTTCACAGACTGAAAACTGGAAGTCTGGCCGACATATTCACTAGAAGACTTATCCAATAACTTTGAATTTGCATCATAGGTACCTAAGACAGCCTTCCTAATTACAGGGAACCTTAACAACTCAAATGCAGAAAGATTTACCTTTAGTTTCTTGAATTCCTCTACTACATATGAAGCCATATGCTCCTCACTCATATCAGTAGAGACTTCCTTGGATGGTTCCTCCACCTTATCCTTGTTAGCTTGAACAGCCTTTTCCTTCTGTGGTTCAGTTTGAGCCTGTTTGTCCTTAGAAAAGTACTACTTGGAGACATGTGGATAGGACGTATTGTTACTAGCATTAGGATCTGGAGGGGTACTGAAATTGTTGGGAGGAATGGAGGTGGTGAAAGGTCCTCCAGGCTATGGATGTCTATGAGGCATATCCCTCAATCCTTGTCTCTGAAACATCTGAACTTCTTCAACATAAACTCCCTCCTGATCGAGGGGGCCATTGTCATTCATTTCTTCATTGAATAGCCGAGCAACCTCATCTCCATTACAAATCTAATCTGTCTCGACTTCCTGGGAATCAGGTTCTTCTGGTACATTTTCCTAGCTGGCTGGAAAAGGAGCATGATTCAATACCAGCACAGGAGAATCATAGGAATTAGAAGGAACCATCTCCTATCCATTAACATTATTCTCTACCTCATATTGAAAAATGGAGGCAGCAGTTTGGAACTCTGGACATTCCAATTCTGAATGCTGGCTCGTTTTGTGGAGTCTGTACCACCCTGATAAGGCCGCTTCAGCCAGGTACACACCAGTAGGAGATTTGTCTTGACTGACTGGTTGGTTTGCAGACTGATTAACAATCTGATTAGAAGGCTAATCCAATGGGGTAGGGACTCCTCCATTATTGGGCCCTGTATTCCAAGTTCTATTCTGTCCCTGTGGTGGCCTTTTATCAAATCTTGATCCACTTCCTTGGCCTCTATCAAAATTCTGCCTCCTTTCATTATTAAAACCTCTATCATTGTTGTAACCCCTATCCTGGTTATATCCCCTGTCATTATAGAACCCTCTGTCATTACGCTGTCCCCTGTCAAAATTTTGTCCTTGTGAAAACTCTCTGTTTTGATTAGATTGCATTCCCTTCTGGGCAGCTTGCAGTTGACTGTTCTGATTTCTCAAGTAAGTCATCTCTAGATTTAACTTCTTTATTTGCTCAGCCATTTCATCAATCCTCTCCCTATTGGGATCTTGGTAAGGGATCTGGTTCAGGCTATTCTGAGGAGGGACAGGCATTGTGGCGGATCCCAAGGACTGATGCAACACCTCAGAATTCTGCAGATAAGTAGGGAAGCTATTCTGCTGTGGCTGATACATGGGTTGGTTAACTTGTTGTTGAGGGAAGTTTGTCATAGGAAAGATCTGGTTCATGGGGTGACCAGGGTGTGGTACCATAGGTAATTGGGGAACTGGGTTCATAATTGGGGTATGATTGGTGAGGGCCTGATTTACTGCCTGAATTTGGTTAGGATGTGCAACTGGTCCCAGAGAAGGTAATGGCCCAGTCAAGTGTTGCCTCAGATCTGTACTAAGCTTGACAGCCTCTGTATAAGCATCAGTCAGGGTACCTGGAGGGTTAGGTCTTCATTTCAAAAAGGTTGTTGTTAGGCTATCCAGAGCTTCATAATATACCCCCAGGGCAGTACCATCGTCCAAAACATATGGGTCTTGTAATCTGGTGAATGCGCGGTGGAACCTATTATTGAAACTGGCTATCGGTTCATTAACCTCTCTCTTAACCTTGATGAACTACAGGTATAGCTCATTAGCACTGATGGGAATTCTGAATTTCTGTAAAAAGGCCTTTTCAAGATCATTCCAATTAAGGATTGAACCAGCAGGGAGATGGTTGTACCAGTAAAAGGCTTCTTCTCCTAGTGAATAAGGGAATAACCTACAGGCAACATCCTCATGAACTATCCCCCTGTCTTTGAGACAGGTTTGAAAAATTTGTAGGTGTTCTTCAGCAGTCCTGTTTGGGTCATTAGCATGAAATTTTGAACAGAAGTGCTTAGGGTTTTTGGGCATAACATTATAGGCTTGGAAGAATAGGGGCGACGGGTTATTGGCAAGGAAAGCCATTGGTAAAAGTGGGGGTGGCGGTTGTGGTTGGTTAATCACAGGCTGGGGTTGTTGAACAGGAACGGCCTCAGGAATGGGTATAGCCTCCACCTCAGGATGTGAAGATATGGACGATGTTGGTGAGGGGATGGGTGACAATGGTTCTCCCCCTTCTCGAGTCCTTCTTGACCTAGTGTGGAACTGTAACTCTTCTAAATCTTCCCCTCTGGTGGTAGATCTGGTATTTCTCCTATATCTCTCTGGAGAGATGGCGTTTAAGAAAAAATCCAATGTGCTCATTCAGGCCCTCCTTGTAGCACCAATCTGTTGATGGTGTTCTCTGCACAGCAACAACTCAGACAGAATACAATATCCTATTTCTCTTGAAAGGTAATCTTCAACAATAAATTACTGAAAATCACCCCAAGGTCTCTCGGGTGTTAGGTCATAACAATGCATAAAACAACTCAGATAAAATGTGAAATGCTGGTAATCACAATCGGACCTTACTACAAGCAAACTGTATCTTTCAATTTATCAGATTTGACAATATGATGATCTTTAATCCTAAATTTAACCAAATGATAAAGAAATAGTAAAAGATAAGGATGTGAGGATATAATCGAATCTAAACTACTCCTAGAATGAATAATGCAAACAATAGATATTTGGAATGGACCTATCTCAAATAACCAGTTCCTAATCGACCCACAATGCAATCTTACAAGAACTGTGCGATCTTCTGAGGTATTTAAATTTTCAAATCATAGACTTGCATCTACAATCAAACTTAAGCACATCAAATATATATGGTCCAGGTTGACTTCACCAGCCTACTACAATCAAATAGTTACTGGGAGTATAGACCAGAGATAACTACAAACATTCCGAATATGAAATCATCAACATCATTTATCCAACTGAAACTAATCTATTTCTGAATATTAAATCCTAAATCTTCAAGCAATTTAAAAGATGGAACAACAAGAACCATGCAAGATGAAATAACACAAAGGATTCCACCAGGAAAACCACAATGTCTCCAATTGTATTAATCACCAAAATCTGCAACAATTCAACTGTTCTGACACAGTATTTGCTTCAAGAAAAGACTAAGAAATTCTAACTATTGCTCTTGCTTATCTCTATTACTGCTTAGCTAACCAATGTCTAACCCTTACAATGAGGCAGGAATGCCTATTTGTAGTAAATTTCCCCCCCGAAAACATGTCGGCCCCGCCAAACATTTCTACAAAATTAAAAAAAACCGCCAAAACAGGTCGGCCAAGGAAACAACTAAGGCACACATTTAATGCCATCATCTAAGTCGGCCAAGGCACAGTCCCCAAGGAAGTCTGGTCCAATGTAGGCCCTATGATAATAGGGAAGCACAAATCTCGAAAGAGCATTAACTGCCACTCCCTTTGTCTTTCTCCTGCACTAACATCCCTTGGACCTTCGAGAATATTCTATCCAACTCAGCAATAGGTGGCAATGGTAAGACCCTGAGTCGGCATTTAATAGAATCTATTCCTTCCTTGGACCGCTCAAAAATTCCGTTCCAGTCCTCTCTGTTGGCCATGTACCTGTCTATCACCGCCAAGTATGTAGCTGCATCATCAAGTAAGTGGCTGGTGACAGCTCCATCAGAATTCGGGGCATAAACCTCATGCCACCACTCCCTTAATTGCTCGAGGCTCAAATATTTGGGGGCTATCTTCCTCCTACCTGTCATCACCTCAAAGAAGGCAATGCATCTGTCATAAACTGCTGTAAGGTCGCCATCAATGGACTTCCTTCGTTTTTGTATCTTCTTCAGACCCCCCTGCCTGACCTGCAATGCCTCAAACCACTCCCACGGTTCATCCAGCCTGGAGGAAGGAAGGATTCCATCCTTAGCCAATTGATCATTGCCATGTCCCAGAATAGTCTTCGATTTCTGCAGCAGAAGGTCTATGTTATCTTTATCCTGAGACAAGATGTGCTCTAACAGTTCTTTTCCCCGGACTGCATCCTTCCCCACAAACAAGATCCCTTTGATAGCATCATCTCCTTTCGTCTGGACATCCATCAGCCAATCAGTAGCAGCTCGAGCGGAGGCCTTCATCTTTTCAATCCTGGAGATTGTCTCCTTAGGCAGAAAACCCGGAGTAGTAGAGGAAGAGGGGTGGAGAGACTGCAGAGGCTTCATCACCTCTTCCAAACTCTTCCTCAATCTTTCATTCTCCCTTTTCAACTCTCGTTTGGACTGAGTCTCCTTTTTTAATCTATCAACAATGACGGCACTAGACCCCTCAAACTCCTCAATATCCTGCTCTAGGGAGGCCGGCCCAAGGTTAATAGTTTGGACATTATAGTCCTAGCCTGTAACATCATCTCTTGTTTTATCCGCGACTGGGGTAGCAATGTGAACTACCCTATTATTCATTTCATCCCTTTCCACCCGGGAAATCACCCTAGCGGCTTTCTTCTTCTTTCCTTTGCCAATCTGAGACAGCATTTCATCCCAGTCTAATGGAGTGTCCTCAACAATCACCTGTTTCTTCCTGGCAAGCTCCTTCTCCAACCAGTCCGGAGCTACAGGGTCAGTCCGGATTCCCTCTGTTCTTGTTTCTCCCGGATCTTTTGTCACTTTCTCTTCCTCTGCGGCTGTCACCTTGACCTCCTCCTCAGTTGTTACTTTGTCATCTTCTTTCTCCGGAATCTACTTGGCTTGGTCAACCTCCTCAAGTCCTAATTCTGGAAGCACCAGTGATGGAGACCTAGCAGGGATGCTTTCCTCCGGCTCAGGTGATCCGCGGGCTCTATCACTCTCCGGGGAATCCTCGTATTACACCAGCGGAGAAATGTGTCTCTCTTCTGCTTCTACCTCAAGCCCAGCCGCTTCACTGAACAGTGTTCCTTCCTTGAACGGTTCTGCCTCCCCGCCAACTTCTTGCTCATCCGGATTCTCCAGTCCAAGTGCACTTGGCGGAGGAGAAACAGGCTTATCCTGCTCTTCAACTGGTAGCATTGGGGAGAAATCTTTCGGTTGTGCAGCATCCTTGGGAGGAGTTCTTGATTTCCTGGTATAGACCTTTGTTTTCTCACCCCCTGAACTCTCCACATCCACAATTGGAGGTTCATCTTCCGAAGCAGTCTGATCTTTCTTCTTCGTCGTCCTTGTAGTTCTTATCTTCTTAGGTGGTGGAGGAGCATCCTCCTCTTTAGCCTTCTCTGTTTCCTCCTCATCAGAGGACTTGCTGATTGTCAGGGTCTTCCACCTGCGCTTGCCTATTGGTTTCCTCTTCATTACAGGTTCAGCTCCCTTAGGACCTCTGACTTTAATCTTGAAGGGTGACATTTTTGCTGATTTCTCTTTGGGGTCTTCTTCCCCGGATTCTTCAGAAGTCGACATGGGGTTGAGATTTCCCATCACCACCCTTAGCCTTCCCAGCAGCCGCCTTGCTTGATTCGGCCTGTACAACCAAAACCATCATTAGAATTCAATTATTGCTCATATTCCAATCCGACGGGTTAGCATAAATCATACAAATCAATCAAAATCCATTGCCAAATGCTAATCCTTCGAGATCCGAAGAAATCAAATAATCTGGGAAAACCACGCAAACCGGGAAAGTACCATCGGGGCAGAATTTTGGAAAAATCCGACCCAGACGGATTCCTGCTGCCAAAGCATCATTAGTCAAATAAATCATTAGTGCAGATGAAAAAACAAAGGATAATCATTGAATTCACTCATTGGCAGCAATAAATAATCACTAGACAATCGTTCCACCAATCCTATCATCAAAATATGAAAAAGAACACAGCCAGACAGGAAATCCGAAAAAATCCGGATGGAACGGATTTTCGCGGACAGCTTAAAATGCACCGGAAATAACCCTAGCCCGTGGAATAAGCCCAAACCGGGAAAATCCGGAAGCGAGGAAATTCCGCGACGACCTCGGAAACCCGAAAACGATAAAACGCGAATCAAAACCCAAACGACCACGGGATTCTCCACCTGAGCTCAAATGATCTCAAAACCGACGATAAGTAACAAAACTCAGGACGCAAAGGATTTAGACTTTTCAAAAGCATGCAAAGGATGAATCCCCATATCAAAATAATGATGCCCTAATCGAATAATCAAATTTCCGCCATTAAAACCAGAGTGAGCTTTAGGGCTTTAAAATATTAGCTAAGGACTTACCTAAAGCACTCGAATCCTCATAGGACGGGGAAGCCAACATGATATAGGGACAAAATCGCTCAAAACACAGTAAAACCCCCGCTCTGGGCCGAACACCAAGGGAAACCCTAATTTTGCATAATAACACATTTCACGCCCACAACAAGCAAGCAATCTGACCCAAAATCCCGTCTAAAGGATACATACACAATCTTATGGATAAATAAAGCTCATAGGACACGAGAATAGGGTTTCATCATACAAACGGGTCAAACCCCGACTCTATAAATATGAAATCATAATCAAGCAGGAGCCGACCCAAATCTAATAATACCCAATGCAAAACCCTCAATCACCATGCAAGCCAAACGAGAGGGTGACGACTACATACCATGGATCAAAGCGGAAGAAACTCGGGCTTGAAAAGGTGACCTTCGCAGCAAACACGTCCAAGCAGTGAAAACACCAACACCAGCACTCAAGCAATCCTCACGCAAACAAATGAAGATCAATCCGCAAAGCTCAGATGGAAATTCGAAATCGCCAGTGCAAGACAAGGGAGCAATGAAGTTAGAATGAAACTGAAAATGCCCTAAACCTGACCTTATACCCGCCTGAGCAAAGGTACCTCAGCCATTAATGCGCGACAAGACATTTCTGACAAGTCCGGAAACCCGAGCCCCAAGCGGAATTTCGAAAAATCCCAGAATGCGCGGAAACACAGATTTCGCGAAAATGCAGAAACCGGGGAAATGAGGAAGGCCGGGATTTTGGCAGAATCCGGGAAAACCCGCCCAGACCGGAAAATCCCGAAGTAAGGCAGAAACCCAGAATCGGAGAATCCTGCCAGAAACGGACAAGGAACCAGGGCCCGGGAAAATCCGCCAGAGCTGGAAAATCCCGGATCCAGGTGAAAACCCGGACTTGGCCAAAAACTCATTCTCAATCAATTCAAACCTCAAGGCAGGGCCAAAGCCAGCAAGATGAACATGTCAAGACCTTAAAATGATAAATCCAATAGAACCACAGGTCAAAGACATCAAAAAAGGGTCCCTACTCCAAGTGGGGCGTGTGTGCAAAAACTGCACAACAGGATCCTTTATATTTTTCATGACTGCCTAGCATAACATAGCTTGCTAGCCTTGTGACCATTTATGTGGTGCCTTATCAAAGTTATCAATAGGTATAACTTTGGTATGGTTGATACATGGGAGCTTGCAGACCTGGCATTAATTTCCCATTAGCCACCTTTCTATGGGTATGACCTAGTGTGTGTTTCTCACTTTCTTGGGGGCTCACCTAGTGGACACCAAGTTTCACCAACCCTTGTGAGCGTATTTCTCATGGCCACCGAGCATAACACAACTTGCTTGTCTATGGATCCATGTGTTTCACAAGTGATTTTACACCCTTATGAGTGTATTTGATGGGTGTGGTATAATACAACTTGCTAGTCCATCTTTTTTTCCTCCTTGCAATAATTTTGACATTGTATGTTGGTGTATCTTATCTTGCTACTTCATATCATACATTCATGTGTGTCCCTTTGTGCTTATGTTGGTTTTCCATGGTATCTTGGATCTTGGGGGATTAGTCACCTCCTTGATCTTTGTCATCCTATCCCATCAACATTTGTGCACTTGGACCCCTCTTGACATATATTTTTCTACTTTAGTGTGAGTTTGAGTGTAGGGCTCGTCCTCTCACTAAAGTGGGGGATAAATGTAGTGTAGAAAAATGTACACCTTTACATTTTCACTCTATGTTTGGGTACCTTAATTTAATTGGACTTAATTAAGCCTCTAATTGACCCAATTATGCATTTATAAGCCTAATTAATTATACTTTCTGAAGGGATAACTAGCAATTAATTAACGCCTATACTTAATTTAACATCTTGGAAAGTGTGTTCTAGGCTTAGGGCCTAAGACCCATTTTCCCAAGGGAGAATGGGTCCCCCTTAAGCTTTAGAACCCAATTTTTAATATGTTTTTGGTGGCATTTTATAATCCCAAATTCAAATTTTAAATGTCGTCTTATAATGTTTAATTGTTGGGAAATTAGAAAATCATCTATAAATACATAGGTTTTTTATCAATTCAACATTAGAAAAGGAAGGCAACTTTCATATGGAAAAATATTATTATCAAGAGCATTGAAGAGAAGATTTATCAAACATCTACAACAACAATCAAGATCAAGATCATCATGTCAAAGTTATTTGCATTCATAAATATTTTTGGAGCTACATTGTGATGTAGGTTTCAAGTTTTCAAGCATCAAATCAAGTGTCAATTTTTTCTTTGGATGACCCTTGTTGCTCCATTGGCGTAGGGATACAAAGGAAATGTACCTGTCGTGACATTCTTCTATTTGTACCTCCATTCTTCTATATGTCATAAAATTTTCCTTTACTTTTTGTCTTGTGTTTTCCTTTTGGGGACAATCTAAAGCATTGAGACATTTAGGTCTCTTCCATGTTGACCCAAAAGCTTGTTTTTCTTCTCTCTCTCTATGTGGCGTTTGTCCTTTGTGTTCATTTTTCAACGATTATTTGGGGAATGATGTCAGTATAGCAAAGATGTATACTAAACCTAGATCCGTAGATCCCTCAGTTTACACCTTTTTTATTCATGGAATTGTATTATGGGGGGAAACCTCTTATCATGATGTAGTTTATTTGTAAACATATCATTAGCATAGGGCTTTCCAAATAAGCTCTTGTGGTATTTTGTTGCATGGCATCTATCATTTTTCTACTTTAAAGTAATTGCTTACAACATGGTGTTTAGCTATTTCTTTAAAGTGGGGGCATACATTGGCATTATTTTTCTTTCACTTTGTTCATAGAGGTTGAACTTAATGATGCATTGACATTGACACTTGGCATTACTTTTTTGCTTCACTTTGTTCATGGAGATTGAACTTAGTGGTGCATCAAAATTTGGCATTTGACATTTTCTTAGCTTCACTTTGTTCACAGGGGCTGAACCTAGTGTAAGAATTGGCATAGCATTTTGATCATTTTGTAGCACTTGATCAAGGTTATCAGGGAGTATAACTCTTGGTATGGTTATGGAAACACCTTGTCGACCTAGTGTGTGTTTCTCATTTTTCTACCTATTTTGGGAGCTCACCTAGTGAAAAATAGTCCTCACTAGCCTATGTATCTTCCTCTATTTGTATGGCCGCTAGCATAATACAGCTTGTTAGCACATACCCTTTTTATTTTCTTTTTTACAATTGCTTTGACATTGTATGTTGTGTATCCTATTTTGATGCATATTATACATGTGTTTTCCTTTGTGCTTATGTTGGTTTTCCATGCGATCTTGTATTTTGGGGGCTTGATCATCCTCCTTGATCCCTAGTCATCCTATCTCTCTAACATTTGGACAACCGAACCCCTCTTGACATATATTTCTCTACTTTAGTGCAAGTCTGAGCATAAATTCATACTCTCACTAAAATGGGGGCTAAATGTATTGTAGAAAATTGTATACACTTACAATTTCACATTATTTTTTGGTCCCCTAATTTATTGGACTTAATTAAGCTTCTAACTTGCCAAATTATGCATTCTAAAGCCTATTTTTTATCGTTTTCCAAAGTAGAAGTATTAAACAAATGCACTTAATCATTAAATTATCCCCAACTTTGAGTGTCCTAGAATTTTAGGCCAGGTCCCAGTCACCCATGGGCAATTGGGTCCCCCTTCTTAGTCGGGACCCAAATTTAAATATATTTTTGATGGTATTTTAATATGAAAAATTCAAATATGAAGTGTCAGCTTTTCGAATCTAATTTTTGAGAAATTAGATAAACACCTATAAAATACCAAGTTATTTTATCATTTGAAATCTAACAACTAGCAAGACACACAATTGAGAAAATACTATTATCAAGAGCATTATTGAGCAAGTCAAGAGCAACATTATTGGAGTTTATTACAACAATTCAAGATCTAACATTATGTCAAATTCTATGTGTGTTCATGTTCATGTTTTGTGAAGGCTAACATTATTGTAGATCTCCAAAGCATTCAAGCATTCTATCAAGAAAGGTCCAAATCCTTTAAGTGATGTGTATGTCTTTAGTGCTTCAAGGAAACCATTGAAGGGTGGTGAGTTGCATCATTTTGTTCATTCATCATTTCCTTCATTTTCATTATCAGATTATCATTGAAATTGCCATTATGGAAGTGGAAACATTTACACAAGGTTTGACTGAGGCATACCCCTATATGGCACAACATCTTCTCTCTTTGTGAATGTGCAAGTTACAGGTTTAAAGAGTATTGAAGAGAGTTTGAAGATCTATTTTGTATTGTTCCATTTGTTTTCATCAGATTTGTCAAGACACATAAACTCAATTATAAAATTTACTAATGACACTTTGGTAGTGGGACAAGCACAAAACAGAAGCTTAGATCCAACACCAAAGGACCCTAAAATTTGAGAAAGACACCCTAACAAAGACCCAGTCGCCTAGGGGCGAGCCAATCTTGCTACAACACTCAAATCTGACTTTTGGTGGCAGGTACACATCAGTCTACACTTTCCAGATCCACTTGTAGGATTTTGTTTTTGTTTGTTCATCTTCGAGAAACTACATTTATCATATTAGGTCATTTAGTTTAATTAGAAATTAATCATTTCAAATCATTCTGAAATCACTCCCATCCTCAAATAGATGTAGATCTAGGTTTGATTGACTCACCTAAGAGGTTGAAATTCAATCTATGTACCTTGTTGATTTGCATCTTAATGAAACCATAAAAGCAAAAAAATACACCCTAGGTCTTGAGTGGTAAACTTAGGGTGTACGACATTGTTATGTTTCACATAGATCTTGAGGAAAAAGCATGTACAATCGTACATAATTCATACAAGCATATGGATTTGTACAGCCATATAGTCACCACAAGACCTATGCAAGCCTTGCATCAATCTACAAAAATAATCCAATCAAATCAAGTGTTACTGGAATGAGGGTCTTAAAAACTTATAGTTTTTTCATTAATATTTTTTAGAATTAAAAATAAAGAAATCAATTCCAAAGGGTACAAAAATTACCCATTGTCCAATCATTAGTGGCATGTTAAGTTTTCTATAATGAATTTTTTTAAAAGTTCCCAATAGTTTATAGTCAATTGGCATCTTCTCTAAGCATCAACAATTTCCTTGATTTAGCGCCAACATTTATTTCCTCCCTCCAATGATGAACTTACCCATAGCGACAACTCATCTCCTAGGAATCGACACAAATTGAGAATATTCTTTAAATATCAAAGAATACATGCACATAGAGGAATATTCTGATTGATCGAAGAATATTCTCACTAGGTTGCGAGACAAAAAGAATATTCTATCAATTGTGGAATATAGTGACAAAGTTAGAATATTTTAATAGTGAATCAAAATATTCTAATAGATAGCATATTCTAGCCATCTTCTACTAACATCACAGTGATGTTAGCATCGTGCCCTAACTTTCCCCCAAACCCTATCCAATCGTGTTGTTTTTTTCATATTTTATTGTTGGTTAAATTTATTGGGAATTCAAGCAAGATATAGCTATTTTTCACTCAAAGGCTCATAACTTTTGACTTGGAGCCCTTTTTGCATTATGATCCTTATGGTGCTAGAAATTTGGTTTGGCCATCTACATAGATCTTAAACATACTTTAAGAATATTTATCAAGTATCTATTATTTTCATCTGATATCAAGTTTTCCCTATTAGTTATTTTCTTAAAAATATATATAAACAAGGTCAAATTTTTAAAACAAAGTGGTACTTTTCTTTCATCCTAAAAGTTTTATTGTTGTTTCTTTTTCAATTTTTGCACATTTTCAAAAAAATCATGGATCCAACCCACATATTTCCACTCACTCCATACAATTACTATGGTTGGAAAAAATAAATGGAGATCCATCTAAAAAAACAAGGGTTGCATAGAGCGACCATGGGCACAAAACTTGAACCAACATGAACTGCAAGGAAGATAAAATGGTTTAACATATGTGATAAAGGTTTTGGGACATTATGCATGTCTATGTCTCCAGATCTACTCTTTCATGTTGAGTCTTGCACTACACCTAATCAAATATGGACTCAGTTGGAGTTCTTGTTTGAGAAGTAAGATATATTGAGAGGGTTTTAGTTGGAAAATGAATTTATTGGTTTGAATCTAACTTTTTTGACATCTAGGACTTCTTCACCAAACTCAAGTCTCTCATATTGTAATTGACAAAGTGTGGTATTAAGAAATAGGACTACTAGTTTAGTCTTTCCATAATTACCAAGATTGGTCTTGATTATTATAGCTCTTGGTACTAGATTTAACATGCCTTCACTTGATGATTTTGATACATCACTCACTAGAGAGTATAAAACTTTGGTACAAATAGGCACACTAAAGTCTTCCAAACCCAAGTTCTTATTACAATACAAGGCACCAAAAATCAGAAGGCTTGAAATAGCAAAGATAATAAATAGAAACACAAGAATTCCAAGACCAATGACCAAGCAAAGGAATCACATTCAAAGGATACATATGAGTCCTCTTCCCCTTCTAAGGTGGAATTATTCAAGGAGAGACCGAATATGCATATTTTAAAAAGTTGGGACGTGATGAGAATAAGTGTAACTATGTAAAATAGATTAATGAGTTGAAACACCTACAGAAGAATCATATTCCATCTATGTCATCTAGTACATCCTCTTCTTCGACATCATCATCTTCTTAATTAAGGTTAGTTGTCATGGAAAGTAGAGTAGACAAAATGAAAGTCCATGCACTCTTTGCATCCACTAGTATTTAGTCCATTCAATGGCTTCTTGATTCAGGAACCTCACAATCACATCATGTCGATTCATCTTTGAGTATGTTATCTTCATATGAGCCTTGTACACTACCACACATACTGATGGAGAATAACACTTATATGAGTATTTGTGGGAAAGGATCTATTGATATTGATGATGGCACATTTCATGGTGTACTTTGTGTTCCTTCACTAGCATCCAATCCCCTTTCATTTATCAATTTACACACAATGAGGCAAGGAACATTGTTGAGTTCATACCTGAGTCAATACTTATCAAATCCTTACAAAGAAGAGAGATTATTGTAGTTGAGAAAGTTGATCATGCATCTTGATTGTATGTCTTCTCACACTTTGCTTTGGATGATCTTGCAATACCATTGAGTAATTTACACTCTCGTGCATCTAGAGTGGATCAAATATCTTAGAATAAGTTTGGTCACTTGAACCTATGTGTACTTCCATCTACCTTGGTTCATGTGACTTGTGTTTAGCTTCCGCCTCCTCCACCTCTTGTATCTTCAAAGATCGGTTCAATTCAGCACAATGTTACTTGTCTTTAGTTTCGGCTTCGTGGAATGAGTTTTGATTATGCATTGAAAAGTTATTTGTTAAGCTACATATTACAAATATTGGGGACATAGTTGAGGATATTCATTTTCTATTTGATTATATCTACAACCCACATGTCATCACTTCATCATTTCTTGTGGAGGTTTTTCTACACGAATCTTCACAATTGTTTGAATTTATTTCATTTGATATGGCATTTTTCAATTCAAACATGTGGGCACTTGCATAGTTTTCTGAGGCACACATTATGAGACATTTTCTCCCATCTATTTCCAGGGAGTTGCTTCTACATTTTTCATTAGATTTGTTTCTTCTTAAGGGGGGAACATTGTTTGTCAATTTTGAATCTTCATCAATATTATTCTTCAAGCATTCACTTTTGACATAAGAGCTAATTCCTTTTGGGGAGGATTCAATGTCTCTTCTTTTCTCGCCCATGGGGGGAATCTTATTGTACAAAAATATGTGACCGAATTAGTACTTGGGGGACATGTTGAGTCCTACATTATTTTGTCGTATGTACGCATTTATTTATTTATTTTCTTTTGGAGAGGAGTTTTTCCTAATGAGATCTTTCCCTTCTTTTGGTTATGAGAGATTTTCTTGTTTGTACACGAATAACTCATCAATCCTTATAGTTGGGACCTATTCATGCATGCATTCTTGCATTCATCATTGGGTTCTTAGCTTCTCTCTAAGTTGTACTTAAGGGGAGTGTTAGAGTAATTAGGTCCCCTTTTACATTATTATGCTTATGTTAAACTTAAGAGTTTTTTTTTATGATAGCCCAAATCTAAACACAGCCACTCCATAATACTCAGTGATAAAATAAAACCACGATTACTCAATTCCATCAAAATTTCTGCAGAGTGTTGGACAAAGAAACTAGATCAATATAAATAGAGGCAACAAAAACCCTTCAAAGATGTTTCATAATTAAGCATTCAGGAACAAACATTTAAGCTGCAAATAACTAGTTCTTTATACAAC
Source organism: Sequoia sempervirens (assembly GCA_007258455.2). Lineage (NCBI taxonomy): Eukaryota > Viridiplantae > Streptophyta > Pinopsida > Cupressales > Cupressaceae > Sequoia > Sequoia sempervirens. The sequence continues at coordinate 12,120,815 of VDFB02000363.1, read as the reverse complement.
AAAACAAGCAACTATTACAAGGCAATAATGTGAGATAAACAAAGACAAACACATTCAATTTCCACTCAGCTACAACACAACAAACTCCATACACAATCACACAACCATATACTCAAATTGAAAATAATTAGTCACATTTATTTAACTCATATTTCATAAATCATACAAGGTAGAATCACCGGGTAACACCCAAAACGCCCTCCAACTCCCACAACCTCTTTCCTCTCACATCATTAGCCTTTCTACACTTTTCCAACATGGTCTTTAACCCACAACATCTCTCCTTCATGAGTTTCTTTACCACCCCTATTCCTCCAGTGTTGTGTGTCCCTTTCCTCAACCGACCTTTGTGATGGCATATGCATTTGAATGATTTATGCCTCCTCCAAACTCTTTTGAATTCTTCCTACTAAGCCCACGTCCTCCTCTTCTCCAAGCAACAAAACAAATATCCAACTACACCGTTGTCATCCATAGTGTGGGCCGATCAAGTGATGACTGTATCGATTCTTCTCGTGCACAAGCAGAGCTCACATATTGAATTGTTCCCCCCACTCTCTCAATCATCATTTTTATTTTTACTTGGTAGCCACACCTTCACCAAGATGGAGTGATCTCCTTTTCTTTTTCCAAGAATCAGTTTCAACTGCCTCAACCACCACATGCCAAGAGTTAAATCAAAAGAAAAAGAAAATTAAGGAGAAATGAACACAAAGGTTCAAAAAAGCTCAGACCAAAATTAGGCTGCAAAGGTCGATGCCCCTACATCAAACTCCCCAGGGGATTACGAAACCATGTGCTCATGCACATGGAGGTAACCAACCAAAACTATCTGCCATTGTACCTTTCTTCTGCTTCTTCCACAATCTCTCTGGTATATTTTCCATGTTCTCCCAACATTGCTATCCATTTCGTTGCTCTGCCCTCAAGAATTATCCATCATTCTTCCCCAATCTCTCCTCATCTTTTCATCCTCGTACAAAACACCATAATTGAATGGATGGAAATTAAAGATTTTCATATCTTCAACATTACTCAACTAACACATTCACATTGCAATATCACCAATATTTTCTACAACTGCTAGATTCCCATTTCATCTTCATACTCAACCTCCTTATTCAACATCCTTTCCATCCACTCTTCCTCTATGGCCATATGTTGCAACAACAAATCATTTTCAGCTTCATCTTTTGTTTCATGTTCCACTACATTCATCACAAAATCTACAAATATTGTTACATCTTCTTCCTTCATCTTTGCAACAACTTCCTTATTATTGATTACAATCCTTTTTGAGGTTTCCTTCACTGTCCTACACATCCCCATACCTTCAGTCTTACCAGTCCATTCTTCCTCTATCTCTATAAACTGTGCCCATAAATCATCTGCACTATTATAGTTTTATATTCTTTCTTCAAGCTCTATCTCAACAACTTCCCCTTCCTTTTGTTTGCCTTCTCCCACTTGGATCACTACTATTTCATCCTTAACTTCTTTGTTTTTTGCTGCTCTTGTTTTCAGATCTGTACTTTTATGCTTCCCATCACATGCTTCTGTGGTCTCCCTTCGCTATTTAGCACTTTTATCTAATTTCTCCTCTACATTCATGCCACACTTATATTTGTTCCTTCTGGTCTTTCCAATCTACCTTTGCTTACCATCCTTCTTTTTCTTGTATTTGCTCCTCATCTCCTTTTCCTCCACAAGATTCCATAATTCCATCTCTTGTTCATACATGTTATTATCGATATACATTTCTTCATCATCTTCACCTTCTTTAACAGTTCCATACAAAACTTCACGAGTATCATTATCTAAACCATCTGATTCAATCATCGTACCTTTCACATTACATATCTTCTCTTCAAAATTCCTCCAATCTACTCCAAGAAGTATATCAAACTGCTTCTTCTTTGGTATTCCATTTGCCAACACTTTAGTTTCTTTGTCCTCATTTACATCTTCATTTTTATTTTCCTCAGATTCTGCTACATGCTTTGGACCTTTATCTTCTTCATATCCCCAATTCTCGATCATTGTCTCCTTGTCATTATGCTTTGCAACATCACAATCTCTTGCTGCTACATGCTTCAAAACCCACAATTTACTTCTTAGATTGTTGGACTATTGTCCCTTCATTGATGCACTTGTTTTGCTTAATCCATGCTTTGGTTTCAGCCTTGAAGTATCTTTGCTAGGCCTCCTTGCTTGCCAATTCATCCTAAATTCTGGTTTCCACTTATTCCTCAACACATATTCCCCACTTTGCACCTTCTTGTTAGTAAAAACATTTCCAAAAGAACCTTCTTCTTTGCATTTTAACTGTTTCCCCTCAACAATCTATTTCCTTTGCCAACTTGGAATTATATACTCGTGATTTATCAATTTCCTTCTCCCCTTATTCACTTGTTGATCCATATTCGTTCTTCTACTTGAAGGATCAAAACTAACATTTTTATTTTCACTTGCATAATCAAAATCAACATTATGAATTTCTTTTACCCGTTGTCCCAAATTGCTTCCACCATTGGCTTCCTTATTTTCCAACTTTTCCTGTTTGTAGACAAATTGTCCTGCATCTACAACATCCTCCAATGCATCCTGAAACTTTGGGGTTTCTTCCTCATTTTCATTCTTATACTAAAAATCTTCAACATCAACCTTTTCTTCATCTTTAGGTACTTTAAAAATGTACTTCTGCTATCAATTGTTGTTTCATGCCTTCTTGGAAAACTATTGCAACTTGTTTCCTTTCTTCATCAGCATTCCTCTCTATGGAGATTCTTTTCACCCCTTGTCTTTTCATCTACAAGGCCTTGTTCTTGACCTTCTCCACAAGGTTTATCATACCTGCATACACATGCTCACATACAACATTAGTAAATAAAGCAAGAGACCAAAATGTCTCTATGAGTGCCTCCTTCATGGACACTCCTCCTCTCTTTATTACTCTCCTTCTCAAGTGTTGCTTGTTGCACTTCGTCTTCTTTCTCTCTTTCTTTCTTATCTCTTCCCATGTTATCTTCAATGAGAACTTCCTTCACCTCCTCTGGTGTTTGTTGCTCACTAGGCAACTCTTTGTTGTCCCACCCTCTGTGGGTCCTCTCTTCTCTTCTCAAAACATTCATCCTCTACCTTTTTCTTCTTTCCATGATCATCTTCATAGGCCACTTTACTTTATTTTCCATGGGCCAACACCAAAAATATTCTTGGATTTCTTCTTCAAGCCATTGTTGCATTGCAATCTTGCACTTTTCTAAATCTTTTCAGTTATGCCATCTCTCTCAAAATCTGCATTTTGTCTAGCCTTCTTGGCTTTCATTCGGTCCTTCTCTCTAGGACTTTCTTTCTTATTTGTCTTCATGCTTCCTTTTTGAATTTGCTGTTTCATTTTTGTATCCTTTACCTTTTCCACAATCTTCTTCGCGACACCTTACCTAAGGCCTTCTTCCCTCAGTCTTTTGGAACCTGGGCTCTTCAACAGCGTATCAATCTGCAACACACTTTTCTCAATATCAATAAACATAACAAATTTCCACTACCCAAATTTTTTGGGTTCTGATACTAATTGATGATAGCCCAAATCTAAACAAAGCCACTCTGTAATACTCAATGATAAAATAAAGCCACGGTTACTCAATTCCATCAAAATTTCTACAGAACATAGGAGAAAGCAACTAGATCAATATAAATAGAGGCGATAGAAACCCTTCAAAGATGTTTCATAATTAAGCATTCAGGAACAGACATTTAAGCTGCAAACAACTGGTTCTTTATACAACAAAACAAGCAACTGCTACGAGGTGATAAGGTAAGATAAACAAAGACGGACACATTCAATTTCCACCCGACTGCAACACAACAAACTCCATACACGAACACGAAACCATATACTCAAATTGAAAATAATCAGTCACATTTATTTAACTTAGATTTCATAAATCATACAAGGCATAATCATCGGGTAATGCCCAAAACGCCCTCCTTTGTCTGCTGTCGATCACTTCATAAAGTTTCATTGCATTTTTAATTGGCAATGTTTGCCTCCAACTCCTGCAACCTCTTTCCTTCCACATCATCGACCTTTCTACACTTTCCAACACGGTCTTTAACCCGCAACATCTCTCATTCATGAGTTTCTTTACCGCTCATGTTCCTCCAGTGTTGAGTGTCCCTGTCCTCAACCGACCTTTGTGATGACATATGCATTTGAATGATTTCTGCCTCCTCCAAACTCTTTTGAATTCTTCCTACTAAGCCCACATCCTCCTCTTCTCTAGGCAACAAAACAAAACTCCAACTACACTGTTGCCATCCATAGTGTGGGCCGATCAAATGATGACTGCATCGATTCTTCTCGTGCACAGGTAGAGCTCACATCTTGAATCGTTCCCCCCACTCTCTCAATCATCATTTTTCTTTTTAGTTGGCAGGCACACCTTCACCAAGATGGGGCGATCTCCTTGTTTCTTTTCCAAGAATCGGTTTCAACTGCCTCAACCGCCACATGCCAAGAGTTAAATCAAAAGCAAAACAAAATTAAGGCAAAACGAACACAAAGGTTCAAAAATGCTCAAACCAAAATTAGGCTGCAAAGGTCGATGCCCCTGCATCATTTTTTATTATTAGGTTATGCATTTTTGTCTTTCATAATATAAGATGAGGACACTTGTCATAATCTAATGATATCCTGACCTATGGTTTGATCTAGGATTTTCTTTTTTCACAAAAAAATCATTGTAATTGTAATCATTCATTCAAAAGATTATTATATCAATACAATTCTCAAGTTGCATAGCAAAATCTATTGATTTTCTCTTTATTTGTGATAAAAAAAAAATTGGTTGTAGATAATTTTTGGGAGCTATGAAGTTCACTATCAACTCCAACAATTAGAGGACAACAAAATTTGGAATTGACTAATCATAATTATAATAAAAATATTATTAAATGAGATAATAAGCATCATTAACAAGATTAACACATATTTAACCTAAAGAAACCCACGTAGGAGAAAACACTAACAAATTATGAGCTACCACTCACTCAGAAACTTACTCCAATGGTAATACATAGGTCTAAGTATCTTGGGATTACTCCAAGCATGAATCAACTCAAATTTCATACTTCCAAGACCCTTATTTACTCTCACAACTCCACCACCCTACACATTTTAAAGCATCCAAGTATTTTCCCTTTTTATAAACCTCATCACACTATATGTCATTTAAGTGAAACCATACCCTTTATGTACATTCCACACAACCCTTTGCATTCTCTAATATCCAAGTGCCTACCCTTGTTCTAAAACATTGTTAAAAATACATGTCATGGAGTGAAACCATATCCTCTTATAAATCTATTATACACAAAGCCAAATCTCTTATCCATCTGTCATTTTAACAAACATATTTTGGGTATCTCAAACTCAACCCTCGATATTAAAGCTATTTATTTATTATTATTTATTGTATTTAATTAATCTTGGGATTATTGAAGAAAGTCTTTTATTTCTTTTCAAATATTGAAAAACAAGTGTAAATTTGTTACCTATGCCACACCATACTCAAACACAATACAAGCACATTTTACAAAATAGTACTTAACCAAAGGCAATTAAATAGTACTTAATAATAATAAAATACCAATTTTATAATTAACCATCCAAAAATATATAAGTGTGGGATGTAAGAGGACTCTAACATCATTTTGAAATAGGAATCATGTACTCTTTTTCTAATGACTAAACAAAATATATTGTAATATACTACGACTCAAATCTTTTAACTACAAAAAAAGTTGGTTGAAGTAAAATAAAAATTAATTTCATTCAATTATTTGACGATATCTTAAAGTGGGATTCTCAAAAATTTATTTGACGTTTTTTCAAGTGCAATAGAAAGGAGCACTAATTTTGGTTTCCTCAAATAGACATTCTTTTAAAGTCAAATGAAGATAAAGAAAACTCCACTCAATTATTATTTGTGGTTTTCTTTAAGACACTATGGATAGTTATTTGTGGTTGTGACTCATGAAATATCTCACCTATTAAAATTTCTCAAGACTAAAATTTAACTTTGGATAAATTGAATGGATAAATTGAATGAATGAATGATAAATTTTAATGATGTTCATGAGACAAATTAATCTAAATAAATAAAAATTGTAATTCTAAAATATTTTCAAATTATTTTCATTATTAAATCATTTATTATAAATCTTCATCAAAATAACTTACAGTTTTGTTAAGTCTCACTTCTTCAAATAAGACATTATTGCTCGAGACATCCTATTCTTGTAAAGCACAAAATTAACCCATGGAACTGAAAAAGTACAATGAGAAACATACCTAAAATCCTGAATAATCATTAAAATTAAGGGTCTTACTCTACTTCTACGAAGCTAAACAAGAACTGCATCTGAATTCGTTCTCATAAATTGAATCCACGTGGTAAACATGCCTACAAGATTTTGAGTGTAGGTCATCGTTACCGCAAGCAACCCAACTTCCCCCAGACCGCGGTGAGACAGACTAGAACGGATGTAATTGCTATGGGAACCATTTTAACAAAAAAAATTATTGTCTTAACATTAGGCTTAAGGTTCAAACAACGACTTGGCTAACTAAATTGGGCATCAAGCCCCAGTTTCGCATGCAAAGACAAGTTTGAAAGAAAAGCATTTCTGAACTTTGTTACGAGAACAAAAAAGTGTTAATGAGAACCAACGAAACAGGTCTTTGCATAAAGTTTAATGGAGGTTACATGTCTCTCGGGGCACAAATTATCTCATAGAACGAGTAATCACAAGGTCTTAGACCGAAACTTTCCTCCAGCATTTTGATGAGGAATTTGCATGGCCACAGCAAAATCAAGAGACCCTCCAATGGTAGTAGAATATAATGTGCCTGCAATTTGTCAATTCAAGAGTTATTCATCAACTAAAGTAAATTTCAGAACCGATGCTCTATGCTTATCATATTTGGCCTACCAGTTGAAGAGCACACCGTATAGTGATGCTGGTCCAACTAAGACAATGGCCTATAGTTTATTTTTGAATTGAAAGATTATGAAAAACTGTTGTCATTGGGCATCTTTTAAGATTAACTAAGGCCTAATATTAGTCCTGATGTACAACGTAATTTCAATTTCCTGAGCACTGAAGCAAAGAGTCTCCATGAAAGATCATATGCAGACAGAGGGTGTTTGCATTGTTACGGCAATTTTACAAACAAATATTCCTTCATAGCCCCATATATCAGAGAGGTGTAGATTTCAATGGATGTTAGAAAAATAAAATAGCAAGATTGTATGAACATGAGGTTGTTACAAAACATTAGTCTGAACTAGATAGTTTCCTCCAAATCGCACTATCTGGCGATTTCGAGCTCCTAACTTTAGATCCAAGCTATCCAAAAACCTAAGCACTAAGCAGAAATCGGAGGCTGTGAAAACTTACATAGTTGATACATGATTAGTTAACATTACATCTCCAAGCAGAGACCGACACAAGGGCTCGTCGTTGCCAGCCAAGGAGGAGAATTTGCTCTTGCTGCTTCTTCATTGCTTCAAAGCAATGCCCAAACCGTAGTTGTCTATTCCTACTTAGGAATTCTGCCTGTTTCTGGGTGAAGTTACTCATCGCCAACGGAGAGAAACCTGCATGAATGAACATGTTTCTCCAATAAGGAAGTTTTTCTCCTTCTCTTTGTCTCTTATAAGCTGATTGTACAACATCACAGATCCTAGGTGCCATAACAAATTTTTCTATCATCTCAACGCTCTCCATATTCATGTTCACAACCTCAAGAGATTCGAATACAAGTGCATAAAAATGAAGAGCCTCGAGGAATTTCTGTGCAAATGAAGCTCCATTTTGCTCATTCTCATTGTCCACGACCACCACTATCTTTGGATTTATCTGTTTAATCAGATTCAAAAGGGAAGTTACATAGTCTTTTGAAAGCAAGCCCTGCATCCAAAGAGAATAATTGACTGCTACGGTCTCTCCTTCTTTTAGATGTAACATTGACACAGTCAGATATTCATTCTGAGGAACTTCAACTATCTGAAAAGTGAATGGTATATTCAATTTTTCTGCAAAACTGCACAGATTATCTCTTATTAGATGCATTTCCATTGATTCGTGTCCTACTGCTGTCAACCTTAGAGCTGGAGGTCCCCCTGGCCTTAATGCAATCTCTTGTAAGAAAGAGGCCCATTGTCCTCCAATGCCCATATCAAAATCAATGACATGAATCCTGTCTTCATTTTCCAATGCCTCGAGAAGAACTTGATTAGCAGTAAAAGTTGCAAATTGTGAGATAGGCGAATATTCAGAAAATGTTTTACATGCACTGATCTTCTGAACCAGTTGGAAAGGAGAAACATAAGAATTTGCTTGACTCTGCTGCAGTGATATAAGGCCACTAAGTGCCTCTTTTAAATAATATGATGCCCTCTGGAGTGGCTTCCCATGAGGGGAAAGGTACTGATTGAGCCGCGCCAATATCGCCTGTGCAATTTCTATGTTGCCTATTTCTGCACACTTTGCAGCATCAAGTAGTTGCCTTAACATTGACAAATCTTGAACCTCCTCTGACTCTACCTTGCATTTGATACTTAGCGGAGAGCACTCTGCTTTTACTGTGGGCAGTAATGGATTTCTGATGCCTCTATGAATCATACTTTTCCATGAAGGTTGAACGTCCTGGTGTTGTAACTGCTGCCACTGTAATGACTTCTGAGGATCTGGAAAGCCTGCGTAAGGAGTGCCCACATAACCTTGAGCTCCATCAGGCATAGAAAAAATAACATTTTTCTCAGAATAAGGCTGGGTAGCATTATATGGAAGATGCAAAGATGTCTGTTTTTCATCCATAGGCATCTTGAAGGAGTTGAAATCGGGGCTGAACTGGGAGACGGGGTTAGGGCAATGGATGTTGAATGCAGAGCTCAGTGAACAAACAGGAGCTGAAGATGAGAATGGAGGAAGTGGGTGCCCAATCATGTCTCCAAAGAAGGCCAAAGGGTTAGCTTCTGTATTATTATAGAGATCTTCAGAGAAGTGGGCATCCATGGTCTCATTGAACTCTGGCTGTTGAAGGCCAGGTTCAGCTTTGATTTCATGAATAGGATGCACACTCTCCCCCATTAAACAAGGCAATTGGGAATTATTGTTAGACTCATTGCTTGGGGACTCCAACAGAATGCTCTCCAAATCTTCCATTCCCATTGATACATTGACATTGGCATTCTCTGTTTCAGCAGGTTGAAATTCATCCACATTTCCATTCATATTTTGGATTTGCCAGACAACTGCTTCCTTGGAATCCATTAAATTAAGGCAATCCAATGGTTGTACATCACACACATTTTCCCGAAAAAGTCCACCATCTGTTGACGCCCCAAAACAACAAGATAAAGTAGAGGTAGGGCTTGGGCTTCGAATGTCAAGAACTGAAGTGGGTTCAGTCTGAAATTCACTTCTTCCATAGAATCTCTTGTTAGTAGCTTGACCTTGAGGGCTGTGGGGCTGAAAAAGTTTGAGATTGAGGAGGGGGGGTGGGCGAGTCTCATTTCTACTCAACATCTTGCTGATTGAGGGCACTTTTGATTCTGAATCCTTCCCTAGTTATAACGACCTTGCCAAACCCATTTTTTATCTAAAAACTCATTAGCATACCAGCAATCTTTGGGTTAATGGCAACTTCAGCAAAACCACCGAAGAGGGAGTCCTTGGAGCTCTTCAGGACCAGCAACAAGTCTTTGGTTCAAAACAACTTTACCAAAACTACTAAAGATGGAGGCTTTGGAACTTTTCAAGGCCAACAACAATTCTGTAGTTTATAAGTTACTTCACCAAAACCATTAAAGATGAAGACTTTGGAGCTCTTTAAGGCCAACAACAATTCTTCGGGTGCACAACTGTAAGGAGCCAAAAAAAAAAAAAACAAGAAGTGGAGAGATTAATTTAACAGCCATGAAAGAAGCAAGAATTCATGCAAAAGTTTAAAACAACCAGAGAATGTAAAAACGCGAGTTTATCTGGGCCAATAGGAAGAGAATGCAGCAAGGCTAACAAATTCATTGCCGATATCTCAAAACAGAGAAAAACAAATTATGCCTAAGAAGCTTAAAATACAACATGCAGGATACATCTACAATAACGCTGGGGATTCATTCACAGGAACACACAGCATAGTGGATTAATGTTGAACAACAGCAAGAACATTACAGCCAAAATAGTGATTAGAGCCAAACATGCCAGTCCTTGCATACCCATTTTTCTCCAAATATGACAAGACTAACTGGCAATTTCCCAAAGCCACGTTGATCAAATCTGGGGTTAAATGATGCATTTGCAAAGGGGAGATGATACGCTAAATGTAGACTCAAATCCTCTATCCCTTAATTTCAAAATATGCAATAAACCGGAACCCAAATGCAAACCATTGAGTAGGCAGAAACCCAAATGCATTATAACAAGATTGTGACTCAACAGATAGCAGTTAGATTGATCAAGAACTCAAATTACCAGGAAAACAAAAGATGGATATACAACGTGAACAACTCGAATTACCAAGAACAAAAAAGATGGATATACAATATGTACGTTGCAAATTACCTTGAGATGAACCTGAAGCAGCTATTGAGTTTGAAGATGCAGACGAAACCAGTGTCTCTGCTTGTGAAGCTGCAGCAGAGCGAAAAACAAATCATGTAAATCACCACTATATAATTTTACCATCTGTTGCCCTTAATCATGTAATCCCCACTTGAAAAAAAACAAGGTCAAGCAATATGAAAAGCCTTCATAACATACTATATTATGTGAGGCTACTATATAGCTCCTACTGCATCCATGGGTGGAGTAAAACTACTGAATAAAATAATCTAAAGAGAAACAAAACACCCATGACTCCATCCATGCCCAAGTATGGATAAACTCATTCTTCACTCACTCACTTGGTGTGTTAAACAAGGGCGGATGAATGAAGACAGTCAAAAGCAAGCAAGGTCATTGAGTGTTCATAGGACCCCTACTAATATCAGAAAATATGTGACTGTACTTTTTATCGATAACATTCAAAACATGAAATTTTACTGACGACGACAACATCGGCCACTGTTGGTGCCTTTGCAACTTGCCTGCCATCTCTTGGGACCCAATTCCCAACACTGCCTGATTTAGGATTAATCTTTACATTAAAGAGTTTTATTGTATAATCATATTTTTCCCGTCACTAAAACCACGTTTTCGAGTATCTTTTTTTTATAATACCCGAAAGCACTACCTATGCTTTTTTAAATGGGAGGAGCTTTAAGCGGTAGATTATTACCTCCACCAAGTACATGGAATATTAGATTGGCGTAGATTTAAAATAAGTTTGATTGAAAAAGTTTTGGGCAATGCTATACCTAATTTTAGATTTGAGGTAGTTTGATTGAATGAGTTTTGAGCAATGGTATTATTTAAGATTTATTATGTTTCGTAAAGATTTTGAATTTATAATAAATTATTAAATAATTTTGATAAAATATTATTTTATTTATAATATTTTAAAGAAAATTAATGATTAAATTTTAATTTTAATTGTGAAATATTAATTTATATCTAAATATTACTTTGTAATTAAAATCTTATGAGAAAAAAATTCTAATTATAATATTTAAAATTAAAAATATGTTAATCAATTAAATATATTTTTATTATAATTAAAAATAATAAAAATTATCATGACATGTATTTTTAATAAATTATTATATTCAATTTTAAAAAATCAAAAATATTTTTTGTTATTTCATTATAATTCATTAACATTGGAGATGCCGTTCACCTTTCTAACTCTTTCATATAAATTTATTTATATTAATATAATATTTAAATTTAAAAATATGAATTCATTTATATTTATAAATATGGCGTTACTTTTAATTAAGCGTTTAAATGATAAATAAATTAAGTAGTGTAAAATTTTGTTTTATTAAAAATCAGTTAAAAAAACTGAATATGGGTTTTTTAAATTAATGTTTCCGTTATTATTTTTCAAATTTCTAGCTCCCAAATTACTAAACAAGTGATTTCATATCCGAGCTAGTTCCCAATAAATGAAATGTTACAGCGTGCGTTTATTTTTAATCTTTTACGCTGGTTTGATAGATGGGGTCGCTGACACTGTAGAGTGGTGGGTCCCTTCTACTGAAAACGTTCACGCGTCCCAAGCATGCAAGTGTGTGTTTCGTGTGTCATCCTACGACGGCGATGTGACAGACCGGACCCCGAAACTTCGGTCCGCTGATCTGAAAAGTGCGTTTGAAGTCCGGTGATAAAATACATATATACGGTGCATGGCATTTCATCATTGCCATGGCACGCATGCATAGGCACATTATGCACACCATACCCATATTTGTCATACGACATTATAATGTTGGAATTTATTAAAAATGTTATGATGTCGGCCTTAAAAAATGTTTACAGACATCATAATTTTGAGATTAATTTAATGTTTGAGAGACATTATGATGTTGACGTTAAAGAGGGCAACATCTGACTCGTTTCCTTACCCACAAGCATACATGTATATTTTCTGGTACACATTTTTATTTTCTAGAAATTGTACAGTTGGATGACCTATTCAATATACAATTATTTTCTCGTTTGTGGAGAGGCGAGGACCGGCGCCGAGAGGGACGCTTGCCAATCAATCCCTTGACCTTGTCTATTCGAACACGGCAAATAGGTACTAAGAGTTTTGAAGTCTTCCACAAGAGGAAAGTGTATTTTTATATGGATAAATGGTGTAAGTTTATGTGAAGTTAGGTCAATGCTATTAAATTTCCACAATCCATAATAATCTGAGAAGCATATTTCTGGATTAGATTGTGTAAGCTTTTTTAGATCAACGTTTCGGATCACACTCCGTGATCCATCATCAGGATAGAGAGCTCAAGGAGATGAAAGTGAAGTTAGGTTCTTATTTTGTTTTATATTTTTTTTTTACGTATTTAGGTATATTTGATCATGTCATATTTGTATTTGTTCATTTATATCTTTGTCATTTTTTCATTTTTTATATTTGTTCATGTACATTTGATCATGTTAGATTTGTATTTGTACACTCTCATATAACTAACAAGCATTATAATGTCATGTCTAAACATTGATTCCTCACACAATACTACTATTCTCTTATTTTGGGTCAATCTAGTACATAATTGACTCTTAAAATTCAAATTCAAATTTTTCCAACTCCTTCGTAGTTTATTTTTGTCATAAATTAACTTGATACATACTTCATATGATTATTACTATGTAGTGGTATTTATAGGCATCCATTTAGATAATAATAGACATCCTAGTTTGTAATCTTTGTTTCTATTTGAGGGCTTGTTGTTTTGTTTTGGCAACCTTCAATATTATGGTTAATATTTCTTTCTTGGTGCTTTTTTCTTATGTACATTATTTCTTCATATTGTTTCAATACAAAAATGAACATCCTAAAATTATATAGTAATCATTAGAGTTCTACGAGTAGACAAGGAGCATTAATCGTACATGCATTGCAATTGGAGTATTAAAAAGTATCTATATACATTATACACTACATCTTAAGACACATGCATGCTTCCATGTTGTTTGCCAACATAACCTAGTCATAAAGTCGACTAGTCTAGTTGTTGACCTAGAAGAAGTTGACCTTAACAATCGAATAGCCTCACCATATATTTTTAAATATTGTCAATCCTTAACAATTAGTGAGGAGTAAGGATCAAATTGAATCAAAAAGAAAAAGTGCAAGATTTATTAGACTAGATATACAAGTTACAAGAAAAATCCACACTCACGGAAGTGAAGTTGTAGTTTGACCCTCAATGTGCTATAGTTCTACATAGAATCCAAGGTAGGGGGCATTACCCAAATTACATTTTTTTACTAAACAATATAATTTACCACTACAATAGAGTTATTTTTCTTTTTAATTCTCAAAGCTAAGTACCCTCCATTGCATTTGCTTTCCAAAAATATCAATTAGTCAATTATCATTCTTTCCATATCAAATTAATTATTAATTTAAGTTAATTTATGTTGAGTTGTATGCATTTGATTAATTAACCTAAATTAACATTTGAAAAAAATTATTTTCCTTTACTTTTTTGGTCAACCCATCTAATCTTTTACCACCCTAGGGATTTTTCTTTAGGGTTTGTGCTATTATTCTTAAGGTTTCAAGTCTACATTTTGTAAGTGATTTATCACTTTTTAGATCTCATTAGTGTTTATGTTCTTATAAATTATTGTTTCATCAATATTTATTTTATAATTTGTGCTTTGTTTCTATCTTCACTTTGTCTAGACCCTTATCCACCCTTAGTTATCTCATTGAGGTTTATTTTTAAATCTGATATAATTTTAAATTTTTTAAAATTTTAAATCTAAAAATTATTTATTCATATTTAGTTTTTTATCTTGTGTTTATTTCATGAGCTACTCGTTATCCTAATCTAACAACAATGGTATTTTTATGATGCTTGTGTTAAGATCCACTTCAAGGATCAATAAGACTATGATTGAAACTTGTTTGACTAAGAAAGATTGCACACTTACTAGTTCGCACTAATTGATACATTTACTCAAGTTGAATCTCATCATCAATTAGCACATATATTTTATGACTTTGGAAGTATGTGCTTATGATGCATATATTTTACATGACATTGGATGTTTATTAGCTCCTAATGGTGTATCCCCCTATCCATCATCTTCTTCTAGAGTCGTAAACCTACACCTACTCCTACCACTTCCATAGCTACTATTGTTGCTCCTAGTGTAGCCCTTACCTCTATTGTCTTTACGTCCACACTTTCTATTAGATTTATACTTCAATATGCCTTACCTCCCATATTTATCCCTTTCCACCATGCCTTATTCGTATGCATCCATCCTCGAGTGATCCCACAAAACTAGTTTACAATTCTGTTGAGGAAGGAAAATTGCAAAAACGCCCCCATGAAGAAAATTTTGGATTTTGGAGGGTTCGCTCAAACCCCCCTTCGAGTGAACCCTCTTTAATGATGGGACCCACTTTTTGCACGTTGTCCAAAATAGAAACAAAGGGAAATTTTGAAAAAAGGGGGGATTGCTCGAAGGGGCAAAGGGGTTTGCTCGAAAGGGGGTTCGAGCGAACCCCCCTTTTTCCCCTTTCTCCCCCTCTTCTACCAAATCTCTGCAAAATATTATCTTTCGAAGCTCGGGTTGAGGATGAAAATGGAGGAGACTTCACAGACCTAACTAGATGACGGTAGTCATCAGAACGAGCTATCAATCAAATATAATTTTAATATGTTTTGGTTTTATTATGTATTTTTTAAGTTTGATTAAACATAGGTTTTCACTAAAAATCAAGCTCTTTGTTCTGCACATATGGAAAAATAGCATATTATCAAAAAAAATAAAAAATATCAGTGCAGTAGATATTGATGTTCCTGGTCCAACAAAAAAAAAGAATTTTGATACATACAAAAAAAAAAATGTGTTAGCAAGTAAATCATGTCTAAATTGTAACTGGTTTGACTTCGAAACTTAATTAGGAAAAGAATATTCAATGAAATTCTATGAAACCAATTCCATGCACTAGATATCGTAGTTACAAATCTAAATTAAAAAAAAAAGAATTTTATCCTTCATAGAAAAAAATCTGTGTTAGCCAGTAAAGTCACTCTTTAAAAATGGTGTTTACTGTTAAAAACTAGTTTTTGAAGGAGCTGGAAAATAAAGTGCAATTTGATTCCAAAATTTTAAAAAATATATATATTTAGAATCTACAGAAAAAATTTCACAAATCACTAGTTTACATCATCTTCAAATTCCTCATGGTTTACAATTTTTGACCAAACTAGACACTAAGCTGATTTTTTCTAACTAAATCTTCACTTTCGGGCACCTATAGCGGCTAAACCATGAGGAATTTGAAGATGATGCAAACTAGTGATTTGTGAAATTTTTTCTGTAGATTCTAAATATATTTTTCAATTTTTTTGGAATCAGATTGCACTTCTTTTTCCATCTCCTTCGAAAACTAGTTTTTTTTAGTAAACACAATTTTTAAGGAGTGATGCTCATCGTATACAACATAACTTTTTTTCCATAAAGGATAAAATTATAATTTTTTCGAATTTAGATTTGTGGCTATGATATATAGTGCTTCTAATTGGTTTCATAGTGTTTTATTAAATATTTTTTCCTTGATCAAGTTTCGAAGTCAAACCAATTACAATTTAGACATAGGCGGACCGTATACAACATAACTTTTTTGTATGTATCAAAATTCAAATTTTTGTTTTTTGTTGGATCAAGGATTTCAATATCTAGTGCACTCATGTTTTTCAATTTTTCCACATGTACATAATAGAGAGCTTGATTTTCAGTGAAAAACCTATGTTTAATCAAACTAAAAAAACAAATACATAATAAAACCAAAACATACTAAAATTATATTCATTGGATAGCTCATTCTGAGGACTACCATCATCTAGTTGGGTTTGTGAATTAAGAGGTGGTAAGAGTTTTAAACATTAACATGAGATGGTATTAGAGAAATTAGTGTATAGATAATTTGTGTCTAAATATTCTCTCTTTGAAATGGTATTATAACTAGAAGCAATTCCATTTCAAAGAAATTGGACATGGACATAAGGTGTGTCAACATTGATGAGAGATAATGTTGTAAGAAAAAAAGGTTAAAGGTGTAGTGGTTGGATTGATTAGATTGATTGATTTTGATTTGACTACTAGATTAAAATGATGCTTTAATGCTAAGATAGATTTTGGATTTAAAATTCTAATTTAATTTTTGGGATTGAATTAGATGATGAGATGATGACACCCCTTTGTGAGAATAATTAGGTTGGAAGAACATAGGTGTGCTCTTGAAATAAATGGAGGTTGATAGATGTGGTGGGGATTATGAAATGAATGATTGAATAGGATGGAGAAAGATATTATAAATTTTGGAAGAAGGTTAAAAGAAGTGGGATGGCATAGAGGGGACATCCCACAATAATGGGTCCTAAACTTGGGACATCAATTTTTTTTATCTCAGATGCAAGTAAAAACTTGAAAACACCTTCATTCAAAGGTTTTTCTTTGAACTCGAAGGTAACTTCATTTGAAGGTATGTCAAAAAGTACCTTCGTTCAAAGGTTGAAAATGTAAAATAACCTTTGAACAAAGCTAATTATCAAAAAAGAAAAAAAAGGGACCTTCAAACAAAGGTCCCTTTTTTCCATTTTTTGAAATTACCTTCATTTGAAGGTTTTCTTTCCATTTTTTTAGAAATGACATACCTTCGAACAAAGATACCTTCATTCAAAGGACCATAAAAAAAGGTCCTCGGCTAGCCACTTTTAATGTCTGCTTCAAATTTTCATTAGAAATTTCAATTTCAAACCTCAATTTGGACCTTCAAATGGAATGAATTTGATAGGGTAATTTGCAAATTAGTATTCCTCGAAATGAGCTTTCCAACAAGTATAGTTTTAATAAATTTTTTATTTTATTATACATTTATTTTCTATGTTTTACTAAACATAAGTCTTTCATTGAACATTAAGTTCTTTATTCTACACGTGGTAAAATAGTAAAATATTGAAAAATTCCAAAAATTATTGGTGCATTAGGTATTGGTGTCTTTGTTTCAGCAAAAAAAATGAATTTTGATATAAAAGAAACAAGTTATATGTTACAACATACACCAATGTCCAAATTATAATTACTCTGATTTCAAAAGTTAATTAAAAAATAAATATGCAACAAAAAATTATAAAAAATTATTCATGCACTAGATATTGATGTCACAAATATATATTTTAAATATTATGATTTTATTATTTCTATGAAAAAATTATATGTTACAAAATAAATGTCACTTTTTAAAAATGTTGTTTACTATAATTTTTTTATAAAACATAAAAAAATTCACAATGTATTTCTATTTTTTTAAATAATATTTTAGAATATGTACATACAAATTGTTACAAATCATTAGTTTGTATCATCTTCAAATTCTTAATGGTTTAGTTGCTATAGGTGTTAGAAAGTGAAGATTCAGTTAAAAATGTTGATTTCAATGCCCTACTTTGGCCAAAAAGTATGACTCGTTATTGTGGGATCACCTAGAGATGGAGACGAGGAGAACAATAAGGATGATGAAAATAAACCAATATGCTAGATATTGGAGATACAGTTAGAATGGGGTGGGATGGAATATGAGGATAGGATAATGAGTGGTTGATGATGGTTGGATTGGAGCTTAGAATGATGGAGATAGATATGGATATAGATGATTTGATATATTCCCAAAGTAATTGATCTTAGGTACGTGTCAAGAATCTATTCAAGGATATTCTTATGTAGTTGAGCAACAATTTTATTTTTCATAAGTGTTATGCATCATGATATAAGTGATCATGATAATGATGCACCATATGCATTTGATTCATATCTTGATCTTTGTCATCACTAATCCTTAGATTTATTGCTCACCACCTTGGACCAAATCTATGAGTGTAGATCTAACCCAAGTCAATTCTAAAGCCACAAATTTGAGCCCCAAACATCTAAATTTAAAATTTATAAAATGGACCCTTGTTTCCCTCCCATACTAGTCATTATGAGTCGATATAGTGCATGTTTATGTGATTTGTGTGTGTGTTCAAGTTGTATTTGAGGACACTCATTAACTCACTCATTGGAAATCATGTTGAAATGCAAAAAAAACATCTAGATCTAAGAGATACAATGAGAATCTACTCTACATTGTCTCTCTATGACATCATTCTAGGACTATTGTGCAATTACCCGTCTTCAAATTTTCACTTGGAGTCATAAAGTTAGCCCATGTATATGTTTGGTGAAGTATAAGTTTACCCTTGTGATCTAGTAAATTCCTAAAGGTGTTCTAAAACACTGTTAGTCTTGACAAGCACCCAAATATCACATATCAAGACAAATAGTATATGAATTATAGGGATTAACAAGATTAAGTCTACATTTTACATGGTCATTTCTAGACAGATCACTTATGTGCTTGTGGGGGTTAGTTTTGCAAACATAGATATGAACCATGGTATCAAATACTAAAGAGTTTCATCCAAATCATCTAACATAATACAAAATAGATCTTTAAACATTTCTACATTAAAATAAAAAATAAATTTCTACGTTTATTTTAATCTCATATTTATTTAATATTTATGGCAATAATCAATTTATATTAAAAAAAACTTAACCTACATATTCTCCTATTCAGAAAACTCATTAAAAAATATAATTATATTTAAAAATGCATATACCGTACCTAAAGTCTTGCCCTACATCCCTATTCGACTTTGTCTCCATTATCATCTACTTTGAAAAATGCCAAATCTAAAGAGAGAACCAACTTTGCCAACCACTCACGACCATAGACTTCTTTATTCCCTCAATTCTGGTGGAGAAGAAGATAACTACTCTCCAACTCATAAAAGTCGTGTACATTATAATGCCACATAGTGTGTTCTAAATGAAATAAAGGAAAAGTCGTATAGTTGTCTGCGTATAAAGCATGGCTAGCCACCCTGTACCAAACCCACCATTTGTAGCTTTGTAAAGCTTTCCCCTACCCACTACCTTGTTTCCTTGTTTAAGTAGGTAGAGATAGAAACCCGATCTTAGTCTAAACGGATTCCCTAGCCGACCATGACTAGCTTTGTTTTTATTTTTGAGTAGGTAGAGACATTGAGCTTCTATCAATTATTGGCTACCATTTGTTCTTTCTGCAATTATAAAATCAACAAATAAATCATTGACTTTGCTCATCTTAAAATATTTTCGTGAAGGCCGGCCAGATGCATGGTATTGTCAACCATTAATGTAATGTAATGGATATCTAATGAAAAATGATTATTATACAAATATTAAACGGAAACAAATCATACTTATACAACAAAAATTACCAGGGTTGCGATTAAGATGTTGTGCCTTAAATTCCATCATATATCTTAAAAGGACAAGCAGCGTATCTCGCTGACAACATTACCTCTCACCATAAACATAAACATGCCCGTGACTTCCAAATTATTGAGGGAAAAAAATAAATAGGGCATCTCGTGAGAAGAGAGAAGTGCATACCTGGCTTTTTTTTTTCTCTTTTCTTTTATTAGATTGTTAAAAAGACATTTATAATTACATTTTCATTTGTATTATTAGTGTAATGTTCATGATTTGAAATTCAAATAGAAACAAAGAAGCATGCAAGTTGTTATTTCAAAATAAAGTAAAACCTCTAGATAGAGTTCAACAAGAGAGTACAAACAAAGTAGTAACATCAAAAACTAAATTCAAATGCTACCATAGTCTCCATTGTTGAATGATTTACTTCTTGAACAGTGATACATAGATGCTTCTTGTTTGAAGATACCAATTTGATAGCATGTACCTAACATAAGTGATGATTGATTAGGAACATGAAGGATAGTGTTTGAATTTGTAGACTTTGGGAGGAGGAATGGATGGTCAAGATTTGATTGTGAGATCAAGGGTGAAGAATGGTTGAGAGGAATTCCCTAGGATCAAGGAGAAGATGGAGGGTGGAAATGAAGGTGGTTAGTTTGTGAATGGCTAAGATGAACTTACTAAATTTAATAAGTAGTTGTGAACATGAGGGAAATAAGGGGCATGTGCACCTAAGAAGGCTATAATTTTGGGTTGTGTTCAGATAATAAGGGTGTCATGTCCCCTTTCTAAAAATAGAACTTACTATTTTTAAGTAAGTTCGGATATCCAAAAATAGTGTATCAGGACTTGCTGAAGTAATTAAAATATATTTTATTTATGGTTTAAATATTCAAATCATATTTTTTGAAAAAAAGAACAAATTAAAATTAAAAATCATTTATGCCAAGGAGGGCATGGGTTTTTGAGGTTTCCAAGATTGCTATTACTTGCCTTTTTGAGACTCAATTACTTGCAAGGCAATTGGCACATTTTCTTGAGAGTTCACTGGAGGATTTTGACAATTGGAAAAGATAGTTACTAATTGTAGGTTACAAGATACTTTCCTTCTTGGTGTGGGAGTCTCTTGGGCACCCAAATATGCCTTTGAATGATTTTGATTTTAAATATTAGTTGGCTTTCATTTTTTGGATTATTACAGATTATTATTGTGAATGCATTTGTTGTTCTTCATAAGTTGTCAAACCTATGGAGGGGGAGGCACAAGAATGGGATGTTTGAGGGTTTCCAAATGAACTAAGGATGGGAGTTAGAGGTTCACCATAGTGTAATCTCACTTAGAGGTTAAAATAGTGCAGATTTAAGTTGCATTTTATTTCCAGAAGTTGTGTATTGCAAGATAGTTACAGTTTACATAGTTTGGGTTTGTTTTTCTTTTTTTTTTGGGTTGTATAAACCATTGGGAAAACTGGAGGTCATGGTTTTGTTGTTTTTGATTAGAGGTAAAACAGGTTTTGAAGGGGCCCCAAAACCCTTTACAAAAAGGAACAGTTGTATCAAAAGATAACTACAATAGGCACACAACAGCCAAAAAATAGAACACCATCATTGAGAGATCAGCCAAAAAGGAGGAACAAAAGTAGCAACACTACATATTCTTTAGGATATCTGCAACCTTCATGTCACTCATCCCAATATTTTGAAGGTCATCCATCACTTCAAAAGTTTCCTTAGCAGGAGCACCACCTTGCATCTTGGTCTTATTATGTGTATGCACACTAGGACCACCCAAATTTACCTCACTAATCAAAACATTCTGCCCACCACCATCCTTATCAATAGAAACTTCTTACTCCACAGGCCTACCAGCAGCAACAACAACCCCACCTGGAACCATCTCCTTTCTTTTCTTGGCCATAACCACCGGGGGAGAAATGCCAACAGATTCATACTTCATAGGATATTTATTCCCTTCCCCCCCTTCTCCAAACTAGCACTAATCCTTTCCAATTGGTCCTCAAGGGTCAAAATTCTAAGCTCTAACATCTACTTCATGTTCAAGGTTTGCTCATCAATAGTTTTCAAAGAGTCAAAGAGCTCATCAATTTGACCCTGAGCCGATGACTCTCCCACCTTACTCACAGCCCCACAAACCCTAACATTCATCATATTGAGTTCATGAAACACCCATTTAACCAATTTAAACAAAGAAATAGAGCTCTCCTTAGCCATCCCCAGAACATTCGAGATATCTTCATGGTAAAAATTAAACACATCCTTACCCACAATAGTATCCTCCTTAGAAGAGCTAACTTTATCTTGACTAACACAAATTTGCTTACCTTTACCACTAGGAATCGACAATTGAAGCTTGCAAACTGAAGCACCAATATCCTTAGCAGCAACCCTTCTTCTTTTCATGTAGCCAAATCCACACCTGGGGAATTCATAGCATCTTGCCCGCCAACTTCCTTCAAGGGAGAGTCTGCTTGCATTTCCAGTAACTGGCTCACAAACCTAATAGCCAAC
This sequence comes from Sequoia sempervirens, assembly GCA_007258455.2. NCBI lineage: Eukaryota > Viridiplantae > Streptophyta > Pinopsida > Cupressales > Cupressaceae > Sequoia > Sequoia sempervirens. Next base: position 12,098,288 of record VDFB02000363.1, on the reverse strand, counting down.
TTCTTTTTATTGCCTACCTCAAGGTCCTTTGTTCTCTTAGTCTGCAAAATAGGGGACAACGGGGACTCCTCTTCAACCTTTTCCTTCTGAGTAGTAGCAGGGGCTTCAACATTAAGCAGCTTATCATCAGCTTTTTGCTCGCTACCAGTCTCATATCCCTTCAAATTAGGCCCCATTTCCCCTTTACCAGACATTCCCACATTTGGAGGCTATGAGACCACTTCCAAAGAAGCTTGGGAGTCCAGGACATAATTAGTGCCATCCTCAGTTTCAAACTCCTCCTTAAGAACAATTTTCATCTTTTTCCCTTTCTTGCTAATCGACTCTTCTTCAAAAATTGTATCATACTCCTCAGCGAATTTAAGTTGCTTACCCTTAGGGGCAGCAAGTGGTTTGACAACCTCAAAGTCTTTAGCATAATTTGTAATTAACAGGATGAGCCCAACATGCAGAATAGGGTTCTTGGGATTCATTTTGTGATCCTTTAACCCAGATTCCAGAGATGCTAGAAGATAAAAAGGAAATGATTTTTTTTTATGGCGGAAGTGATTAAGGAGGACAAAGTGACATGCATTTACCACAAAGAAGCGACCCTCAAGGGCTATATATCTCATCAACTCCTTAGCTACATCCCCCCAAAGCGCTTTGAGTGAGCTCCTCTAGTGCCTACCACTCTTAGCCATCTTAAGGTCTTGAGCTTCATTATCCTTAAAAAAAACCTGCATGGCAACCTTTGATTCCTTCTTGTCCCTGTAGACCTTCTTACCTTCAGTTGAAAGCTCAGTAATTTTAGAAATGAAATATTCATTTACATCAAACTTCGTACCCCCCAAATTCAATACCATGTATTCTAGGCCTTAGCAAATAAAGTTGTTGCCTATAGGTTGTTTCCATGCAACCTTTCCAGATAAGGTGTTAACCTGCCTTTCTTGAAAATACGACACACCTCCTTCTTTTTCTTCACAAAGTTGCAGGAGAAAGGCTCTGCACGGTTCCTATTGCCTCCCATGGCCCCACAATTTGCAGAAGACAAAAAAATGAGAACCTTGCACGCAATGAGAAGAAACCTCAAGAAGGAGAGAAAAATTCCCACAATCTGTGTGACAACGGAAACTTGGCAGAGGTAAGTAATGATTTTCGGATGCCTCCCCTTAAAAAAATTGAGCAAGGTACCATCAGCCCGATTACAATCTAGCTTGCCATCACCCCAAATGATTACATGCCACATGAACATTGCCATTCGAGCCCAAAACAATAAAAGATCATCATCCAAGTTGAAAATTTTGAACATCATGATTTATACACACAATTGCTTCAATGGGGAGAGGGTCGCTCCCCTCCCATTCCCTAAGACCCCTTACGCCAATATTAGCAAAAATATCAGCTAGTGCATTTCCTTCTCAAAGTATATGATATATATAGTATTCATCAAAGGAGTTGAGGATTTCAATAGCATCTAAGATGATGGTTTCAATACTCCATGAGGGTGTCATAGTTTTGTTATTGTTGGACTACATTTTCATGCTTTTTGTTCTAGAAGACTTTTATGTGAAGTCTGGAGAGTTGGTGTGAAGTTTTCTATAATTCAGTGTGTATTTTAGGTTTCTAGTTAGAGATTTATCTATATAATTTGCTATAGTTGTTCACGGCTATCATCTATTGTATATGATAGAAAATATGATCTAATTCCATGAATTTACCAATAATAAATATTTCTATTTTAGTTGCGCTTCAACCAATTTCTAGCTTGATGTATTTTGGTGTTGTTTTCAAATTGCCCAAATTGCTTAATTCTAAATTTGATAGTAAATTTAAATTTAGAAATTGAGATAAGTTTAATTTGTGGAAATCATGAGACTTTTCCAGATTTGAGATAAGTAAATTGTGGGTTATCATAAGTTGATCAAATTTAAGATTTATTTTAATGTGGTACATTAGAAAGGGGGTCATAAGGAAAAGTGTTTTAGGTGCTCTTTATTTTGAATGTGTCAAACAATAATGAGACCATAAAAAAAAAATTTCTTAGGTGCTCAATATTCTTGGAATGTGTTGAGGGAATATAGGCCTATTAAATAATAATAATATTTAATTATGTTAGCCACATGCGAGATGGAAAATAGGTGGAATATGATAATTATTTATTTATTTATTGTGAGGAGATGGGAAAAGGTGAGTAATTAAATTAAATGAAGGAGTTTAGGTGAAGAGGACTAGACTAGGAGATGATATTGGTCAATTAGGACTAGGGGATGGAATTGGTCAATTAGGACTAGGTGATGGAATTGATCAATTAAGACTAAGTGACAAAATTGACCAATTAGGGTTAAGTGGTGGATGACTAGATAATATTTTAGGTGTCTACATTTTTCCCCTCTGATACAATGCAACTAAGTGGCATTTTCTCCAAGAAGAATAAAAATTAGGATGGGATGGAATGAAGCTCTAGTGGCAAGTTTCCCCGGTTGCTTAGGGATGATGATGGAAGTGATGCCCCCTTAAAAAACTATTGGATGAAATACAACCTAATAGGTATTTTGAAAAGACAAAGGGTGATAAAAATATGTGTCATAAAGAATTAAAAGATGACTTGAGAGAAAACATGTTAGGATGATGTACATTCCATGAATATAGTATTGATGATGGATTAAGGATTGAGCATGTCAATTGATGCCACTAGGATGATTAGATTGGATTGCATGGATGTACATGTCAGATGATGAAATCTTAGAAGGATATAATGCAACTAAATGACTCACAATTGAGATTATGGATATATGGATGTGGTAATGATAAATGATGTAATGGATGAGGAATACATGATTTCATAGTAACTTCATATGCAAGAAGAAATTTTTTATTTTATTGTATCATTTAGTGTTATGCAACATGATATAAAGGATCATGATGACAATGCACCATGTGCATATGGACTGAAAAACAAAGAAGTTGCAAATAGAATTGTGATCCAATAGATACATTTTTGTAGGTAAACCATCATATGAAGTTGCAAATGGAATCTAATGTCAAGACATTCAAGAGCAACACAACAGAGCATTATTACAACAATTCAAGATTCAACATCATGTCAAAGTTTATGTGTGTTCATGTTCATGCTATGTGAGGATTAACATTGTTGTAGGTCTCCAAGCATTCTATCAAGCAAGATCCAAGACCCTTGAAGAGATATGTATGACTTTAGTCCTTCAAAGAAGCCATTGAAGGGTGGTGAGTTGTAACATTGTGTTCATTCATCATTTCCTTCCTTTCCATTCGAGGTTTTATCGTGCCATTATGGAAGTGGAAACACTTACATGAGGTTTGAATGAGGCAAGCCCCTATATGGCTCAATATTTCCTTGCTTTGTGAATGTGCAAGTTACAAGTTTGAAGTGGATTGATGAGAGCTTGAAGATCCATTTTGCATTATTGTATTTATTGTCACCATTCTTGTCAAGACATGAAAACTCATTACAAGATTTATTTATAACATTTTGATTGTGGGACAAGCATAAAATAGAAGATCAAATCCAACATTAGAGGAACCCAAAGATTGAGTAGGACCCTTGTACAAAGACCCATTCACCATTGGGCGAATGAGTCCTTGTTGACACACCAAAACCAATTTTTCTGGGCAAGTACATATTCCTATGCACTCCCTAGATCTGTCGAAACGTTATTGTTTTTATTTATAAATTATCAGATAATTGCATTTATCACATTAGGTCATTTAGGTTAATTAGGGTAATTAATCACAATAATTTTGAAAACAGTCCCATTCCCCCCAAAAATCTAAAAGATCGACAAATTCAACACTTGGGCAACTTTTAGGTTTTGGACTTCGAGGATTGGGGGCATCAAATGAAGGGTGTGAGTGCAAGGGAAACCCAAATAGTCTGAAAGGCCAATGAAACAAAAAGAATATGCTTTCAACTTTTGGGATGCTTAATGAATGATATACATGGAAATGAAACCTTGATAGTCTAAAATGCCGATTAACTCAACACTTATGCAACTTTTATATGGATTCTAGGTGGAGTTTCAAAATTGATATGAAGGGCATGAAATGATGGATACCCCCAAAACTCTGAAATTTTGACAAAACAACACAATTATTTTGGAAGGATTAGAGCAAGGATTCAAGATTGGAAAGGAAGGTATGTAGGCATGAACAACCCTAAAACTCTAAAATTCCAAAAAACTCTACAATTAGTCAATTTTAGTTTTTCACGTTAGGTAATTGATTGAAACATAAAAATGAGATTAGTACAACAATTAGAGGCACCATTTTAATCAAGATGACCCATTTCAAATCTCTCAAATTGGTTATGATTGATGGGAAATGAAGGAGGACATGAAATGGCAACAAGAAGATTAGGTAGACAAGATGGAAGGGTACTTTGGAGTACCCTTGAGGGATGGGTAAGTTATTTGACACATGTGTCATGGTACCAAGACCATTCCACATGTACAAAGACCCATGCCTTGTGTACACAATATCCATTCCTTTGTACACATTAGAGGAATGTGCACAATTTAAATGGAGTTGAGTAGGATTAGGCTATGTAAGTGGGGGATTAAAGGGCTAAATTATTTTAGCCCACTTAATGGAAATTGTAGAAAATAGACAATTAAATAAATAAGATATTTTATAATCTTTGGGATGAGAATGGGGGAACTTAGATAAATAAATAATTGAATTCATTTACCTAAGGTGGACTATAGGAGAGGAATGATTCAATGGCTTAGGCTAGAAATAGGTGAAGGTGAGTAATGATGAATAATGGTTGAATAGTAATTTTATTAATTGAATAATAAAATATTACTTAAATGAAACATCCCTTAGGGATATTTGCCCCAATTTTTTCCATTGTTCCATAGAAAATTTAACAAACAATTTGCATGCAAACTGATTTCTATTTATCCAACATATTATACTGAAAATCATACAATATCAAACTGAAATAGAGATCTAAAATTAAATATGAATATTGCTTTAAAATCTTTAGGAGAACAACAAAAATATCCAATCTTAGCCACAGAACCTGCAGTCAAATTGGATAACTAGAAGTATGAATTTGAAACACAAAGTGAGAAACCTAAGTAATATCTCCAACAAACAATGGGTTTTCGTCCATTGCCTCCAAGCTCAAGGGTTTCTGTCCTCAAACCTATTAAAAGCCAAAGCTTCCCAAAATTCTCCAAGAGAATAATAAATCAAGCATATACCAAACATAGCTGAAAGTGAGCCCTTGCAACACTTTTATAAGCTTCTCATAAGAGCCCATTCACACTTTTAACCAATGTGGGATAAAACATAAACTTCCTTTTTTCCTTTTTGATGTCTCATGTAATTTAAAATAAGGGGCCCCTTTTACTATTCATTTTCCCACTTAACATTAGACTCACATTAATAAAGTTAAATAATTGAATTTAACTTTTGTAGAGAAGGGGGATTCACTACTCACAATTTCTCTTCATTCAGAGAGCCTCATAGGGCGAACTACCCTAAACTACCTCAAGGAACAACACGAGAGTTCTAGAATCAGAAAAAGTGGGTCACAAAAATTCTTTAGACAATTTGGCAAGCTTTTGGCCGAAGGACGATAGTGTAGGATACATACGACAATGCAACATGCCGGCATCCCAAAGGCTCGCTAGCATTGTGTATAGATCAGAGAGTGAGTTTATAAAAAAAAATGATAGAGAGGCTTCTTCTACTCTAATTTATAAGAAATCATGGAATGTGAGAAAGCAACAAAATATAACAGAATTGAAAAAAAGTGAAGTAGAACTGATAAATATAAGGAGAAGAAAGGAAAAACTCACAACCACGCAAGTGATGAAACCTCCAACAAATGAATGTCTTCAATACCTACATGTGTGATATTTGGAGAAAGTGTTGGGGATGTATAGGGGTTTGCCTCAGTCAAACCCTCGTTTTGGTGTTCCCACCTCCATGGAAAGTTAGATAGATAGAAAGAGTGAGAGAAGTAAGAAAATGCGATATGATAAAAGCAATCCTCGCTCGAGGAGGAGAACCTGTATCACAAAATATGAGTGATAAAATCAATCCCTGCTCAAGGAGGAGAACCCATATCACGAGGTAAGGATGCAATAGATAGGGGATATGGAATCCCAAGATGCTCTCAAGCATGAGATAAGGGAGATGAAGCTACAAGAGCCAAGAGTGTTGCAAGGAGTGTTGTGAGAGCTTTAGAGAATGTTGCTATAACAAGCTATGGATCTGTGCAAGAAAAATGGAAAGAGCAAGAGGAGGGAAATGTAGGATCCAAAGCTAGAGAGAAGTTAGAACAGAAGAAGACCCAAAATGAATTGAAAAGATAGCATTTAAGGAGAGAAAAGAAGCTTCTTTAGCCATTACAAGGCATCCCGGGTCATTACCACTGAAAAAAGGTGAAGACAAGTGGAAAACATGCACAAAAATGATGGTTTGAATGTTGAACTATCACAAGACACTAGCGCGGCGCGCGTACGTCCCTGCAACACGCTAGTGTCCGAACCCATCACACTACGAAACGACAAGAACGAGAAAATCCCAAGGTTTAATGTAAAGTTGACATGTGAGGGTAGCTACTAAAAAAGGGTTTTCGAGCATGCTAAGAGGGGAAAAAGGCTAATGCAAGGGCTAAAATGAGCCTACATAAGTACTAAGGGAGTGGACACTAAAGCGGATGGAAAAATGTATGTGAAATTGCAAGGGGTGCAATTTTACAACATTACAACTTTATAATTTAAACTTTATTAATGCAGGGATGAATTAAACCAATGGAACTAAAATCATTTGACGATAATAACCAACTTTCCATTGGAAAGAAATTGTCACTGGAGATCACAACCCACCTGATGAATTACTATTAATAGCATTAATGACTTACTAAAAATAGTAAGTATACCAAATTTCCTCTAGACGCCCTAGATTGACCTGCAACGAAAATTGCCTAGGCCAAAAATCCTCAAGATTCCTTAAAAGCCTTGGTTAGCCTATGGAACCAAGGAGAAATAGGCTAACAACAACATCATACAATGTGAGCTAGAAAAGGGGATATTACAATCCTCCCTTCCTAAGATTGATTGCCCTCAAGCAAACATCAACCAACCCACTGCTCCACCCTGATAAAAACACCATACACCACAAACTGTGAAGCATCATCATGCACATGCAACAATACTCCTCAGTGAACCTAGACCGGAACCCTAATGCACATAAAGGATCCCTCAACATACTAGAGAGTGTCCAACATAAAATACCTGGATCCCAAATCCAAAATAGAAGTCGGCTATGAAAAACACCCTCAAACTTCCATTGATCAAATCTAATCTCCACTTCACCATGCTATAGATAGTGAAGTAACCCAATGGGGCCCATCCAATACATAGTGACAAACCCATCACCGCCTGGATCCCAAAAATACTGAACCTCACATCCATCCGTCATGTAGAGATAAGAACATCTGAAAGCATCTGTAACATAATATATCTCTACAACTCCTGCTAAACTCACATGGATGTGATAACTAACCAAGCCATCATGCCCACTGCCACTACAACCTCCTGGAAGCCCTGTCTCCCATTGAAACCCAAAAGTGGTAAATGTTGTTAGGTACTCATCAACATGATGGTAGTCCATCCTCTGATCTTGCAAGTAATCCCCTACAAACAATTGGGTCAAATTCTTGCAACCTCTAGTCTCATCTTCTGAAGATGATAACTTTGAGCACAAAAATGACTGGCTTCCCTTGACTGGGCCCAAAGAGAATCATCATGCGTATAAGAATTTTGCATCGAATACAAATCATGTATAGGGGGATCAAAGGAAAAACTAAAAGTACTCCTCATCGTGTACACACTATAAAACTCCTTCATGAACCCTATTTGGAATCCCGTTGCACTAGAACGATCCCAAACACTGCGATTATCACTCAACCCTAAACTAGTATCAGGAGTGCGATCGACTTCCAACTTGAAGAGTAGATTATCATATATCAATCCACCATCAAACTCAAATAATGGATTATTCACAAACTACACAATCACTCCATGTTGATCTAAATCATCCATCTTTGAATCCCTAGAATAATAAACTGAATTGTACTCTTGAATTGGCTCAACAAACTGCCAATCATAATCAACTGCATGGGATGAAATGATTGATTTTCTTCTAGAGGAGGGAAAAAAATAAACATAAGAATCAATCTCCCAACTAGATGATACTCTGCATATCTCCTGTGAAGAAGATGGAGTAGTGTTGTGAGTTGTCACACAACTCTCTGGTGAATTGACTATGATGTCACAAGAGCTATTAATAATCTTCCCTACATTACCTATCATGGGACTAACCTCGGGAGAACTTGGTGCAACATGTGGTTCCCTGCAACTCTCAACCAAAGCACTCATCCCATTTGTCTTGACTGCACCTATAACCGTGATGGATGTAACCACATCCTCAACCTACTCACAACCAAAATTCGTGGATACAGGCTCCTCACCAACTGCTGCCCTGGAAACCTGAACTATATCTAAAGATGGTGAAGACTATGCCAAACTCAACTCCACGGTAAACTCCTCTATCCATGACTGTGCCTCCTGAAGGGCCAACTGGGTTCTCTTCAACGAGTTCATAGTCATGTCAAGCTCATGAGTGAGCTCATCAACCTCCTTTTCCTTTCCCTTCAATGCCTTATGATAGATGCAATCCCACTTGAGAAGATAATCTATGTCCAAAAGTAGTTGTAGGTAATTTTACTTCATTATTCCAATTGCTTCTCAAAGTGCATGAAACTCTGCAAGGGAAAGACCACTATCTTCATGCTCATCTATCACAGGAGTACTCCAACCATGAAGGGCCAACATCTGATGAGCAACATCAAAATGCTCTATGGCGATAGCAATAATTATGTTATTTACCTTAAGTTGCCCTACCAAATGATGAGGACCCTATAATTTATCACTCCCATACAAGTTCCCTGATTTAGAATTTGTACTATGATATGAGGTTGAATCATCATTTCTCACTAACTGATAAGCAACATCATGATTGCTATTAGCTTCACTCACAATATCATCGATGGTACTAATACTATGTACCTCAAAGGATGGCTCAACTGGTAGGGTAGAAGTTGTTGTTTTGACAATATCTTCACACACTTTTTCTACCAAAGCAACTGCATGTCCATCCAAATCATGATCCTGGGATTCATTGCCATTAAATAAAATTTTTGATTAGTTTTCTATGGTTTAATTTGAAAAATCGGACTCATGGTGGCACAAATCCTTCTCACACAATGCATCATTAATACTCAAACCTTGAGTATCTTCCTTATGATCACCCAAAGAATCCACACCATTGCTATCCAAATCACTAATATGATCTATGCTAGCCTCTAAAGTAGAAGCCTCTTGAAAAACCTCTTGCAAGGATGATGTAGACAAATCATTTCCCAAGGCTGTCCTAATGTCTCCTTGGGTCAAATCAGCATGTCTATCAACTTTAGGAGATTTATGGAGACCCTCATATCTCTCCATTCCCAAAGGATCTTGTTGTAGATTTTCTCGTTCCTCTTGAAGATGTAGATTCCATACCCTTTGATGATGATACTTTAGAGGAGCTTGAGTATATCATAAGTTTTGCATTATCTGATGGTTCAAAGACTTGTCTCTATGTTTCCACTCTTCATATTAAGACCCAATCTCCATCTTTTGTTGTTCTTGATCAACTTGGTATCACCACATCCTTGGCCCCTATTGGTTCAATGCAATAGGACATTCATCTTCTTCTAGAAATAGCTACTTGGGATTTGTATCTTGTAGACATATCATCCATGTTTGTAGAGTTTCAAATTATAGATTTGGAGGATTACTTTGAGAGAATTCATCTCCTCTTTGTTGATATCCACATCATCGTTGTTGGCTCACCATCTTCATCATCTTTGGAGCTTGTTCTACATCAATCTCCACAAGATATTGGATGGACCTCATCTCATTCTGACACATGTACATTTGAGTAGTTTTCAGAGGCACACATCATTTGGATTTGGATTCTTGATTCTTCCATCTTTTGGGAATGAATTCTTCAATTACTAGTTGATCTATTTCTTCATAAGGGGATAAATGTTGTTTCTAGGAAATGTATCATGTTCTATCCTCATTTTCTCTCTCCCACTAGTGGACATCTATTTTACTTGTGTGAAAAAAGCAGTCATGGGGGTCACATTGAGTCCCCTTCCTATCCTTTTTTTTACTAGTGCAATTATTTCATTTTTTATCTTTTAAAGAGGAGTTTTTCCCATGTGGTTTTCTCCTTTTCTTTGATTATGAGAGATTTTATTTGTTTGTACATGGGTACCCCATCAAGCCTTGTAGTTGAGACTCATCCATGCATCCATCATTGCATTCTTCATCAGGGGTTTAGTTTCTCCCTAAATTGATCTTAAGGAGGGGTGTTGGAGTAATTAGAAAAATCACCTAATGATTAATTAGTCATTAATTAATTATTAGGTGCCTTGTTACTCTAATTAATTAATCTAAACTTATGAGTTTTTTTTATTATTACATTGGGTTATTTATAGGTCAAGTTATCTCATCGCATAAGATTAGAACACTTATCACAATCTAATCAAATCCTCATCTAGGGTTTGTACTTTTACTTTTATAAGCATTCATTTTTACTTTGTAATCATCCCATTACAATTCACAATCATTATGAACAATATTAGATACATTTGTGGATCAATTCTTTTTTCAAGGTTGCATGAGTATTATCATTGCCTTTTCTCTTCAAATGTGATAGTAGTTTTGGTTGCAAGTGATTTCTAGGAGTTGTGAGGTTCACTATCAACTCCAATAAATCTTTGAATCAACATGTACTTATAAATTGATTATTTGTGAACCTAATTTGATGAAATATGAGAATTGAATTATAGATTTTGGGATGAAGACCTAAATGATGAGGATTTGATCTCGAAGAGATAGTTGAGATTGAATGAGAGGAGTGGAGAATCCTCACTAATAATAGTCAATAGGAGTTATAGAGGTTCATTAGTAGGTTCTAAAATGGGTGAGGGCAATTATCATTTAATATTTATTTATTTTGGGCAATAAGTTATGCATGAGTTAAAAATAAAGGAGAATAATGAGAGGGGAGAAGAATTACAATAGAATAATAGTAGATAATTGAATTTTTTATTATTTATTTATAAAAAAGTATTTATTTAATTTAGAATGGGTGAAAATAAATTTAACAATTATTTAATTGAAAAAGAAGAATTAAAATAATACTAAGAGATAAATATCTACATTAACATTTAAATATAATTTTTTTTTCTTTTATAATAAAATATATTATAAATAATTTACTATTCCTACTATTGATGACATATTATAGATAATCTATTCTAAATAATTTCAATGTAAAACTTTTGCGAAAGATATACGATGAAAAGAAAAGAAAAACTGCATCAATGTTCATGGAAGCTACGGATTCATTTTCTCTCTCTCTCTAATTCTAAAACAATTCCAAAAGTACGACTTAAAAGAGGTGGTTAATTGTATCTTTTTCATAATTCTAATCCAAGATAATAAGTTGTTTTTCACCACATGATCTTTTCACCAAACTTTTTAGATATTTGAGTTCCATACATCACATCCAATATTATTCCGTTAAATCCATTGACGGCCATATACTTTAGCTTGGAACATACGCACTGACTTTAAGATTTAATATTCAATCACAATTGTAATTTAGTAAAGTACACCTGTCGAAAGCAAGAGTGACTATATTCTCAAAATCACTTTGACTGAGATTACATTTACATGGCTGATTATGAGCCATTGGGCATCCCCGAATTATTAACACTTGACCAGATTTGTACTGAGTTGAAAGAGAAATATTGTGTACTTGAGGCATTCATTAGGAAAAAGTGGTAATGATGCACCCAATCAATAAAAGGAGGACCACTTTTTGAATCCCTTGTTGGCCATGCATATTGCTAGTAGCTTACAAGATACGCACGCACCCCTTAAGATTCATATTGAAATATCAACAAAGTAGGTCATGAGGTGTTACACATTCGTTGCTTTTATCTTCAATGGTCAAATTTGTTGGTCCAATGAGAAACACATGTATGTTTCTCTACCTTACTTTGCCGCAGACACGCAAAAGGCAATCCTGCGTTCGAAACGGGATTTGTTGAGGTAGTGACCAAGGTATATGCCCTCTAAAAAGGTTAGCTTCCTGCTTAAGCTCTACGCTACTACGCTTTCCTTTCTTATCTACTCCAAAAGACTGATGTGACCAACCACTCTTTTACTCTTTTCTTAATTCAAGTCTTTCTCGCTAAGATTGCATGGGTATTGCCTATGTGTTATGGGGCATGGCCTCATCACTTAACATACATACATGCATATAACTATGCCAAGGCTTTAATCTTAAGCTAATGTTTACATGGTCAAAACACACGTTGGTTGTCAACACGGAATAATTAATATATATGAATTGTGGTTAACTAGTGTATAGGAGAAATGTGTGTTTTTTTTTAATTTATTTTGTGTAGTCGTTGTCAATATATAAATTAATATTTAGTTTGATTTTTTAATATGTATTAGTTGATCTTAATATGGAATTATTATTTTAATTATGTTAAGTTTCTTAGTTCAGAATATTATGTTTGCTGTTTTTTCTTTTTAGATTAGATAATAGATGTGAATGAAATCTACTTTTCTAATTTCAAAATTTCAAAGTAATAATTTTCTTAGGTTATTTTTCTAATGTATGACTATTATCCATTGACGTGCATAAATAAGTTTTGAATTGTATGTCATAATTTATATTTAAATACATCATCTTAGGTCTTTTTAAGGGAGAATCATTGAAATATTAAAAAATAACATCTTACATCTGTGTTTCAGCCTTAGTTAAGCTTCAATATAGTCGGTTAATCTATTTTAGTTATTTAATATTAAAATTATATTAACATATTTGCTTCTCAATCTTGCAAATTTTGGTCCTTGATCATTGGGAGATCATCAACACTTTCCACCTTTCATTGACTTTAGTTTAATTTTTATAACAAGGTTGAACTCATTTTATATTGTTGTATTAGCATCTTGCTTCATTACTTAGCCTATCCCATTTAAGTTTTTACAAAGCCTAAATGCTATCAAGCAAGTTAATTGTCTTCCCTATATTGCCCATAGATGTTTGTGACTTTCTCTTCATCATATTTTTGAGTATCAGAGTTCGATACTATGATGTATTGTTTTGTATTGTGAATTGGTGATCCTTGTGTCTACCAATATTATATTTTCAGATATTCAATGTGTGTATATTGGAGTATATGACTTTTATATATGTGCATGTTTATATTGCTTGGTGTTTTAGCTTCACCATTTTCACTTAATATTATGTTGGGTGGGTAGACCTAGATCTTTCAAGTTATTCTTCAAATGATTAATTGCACGAAATCACACTACTTGAATAAATTAATTAATCAAATAATGCCTATAATTTTATGTTTATAATTTAATTGCATAATTTTCTCTTTTGCTTTAGCTATTGTTACACATTAGGTAGATGTGTGTAACATTTGATTGAGTGTGTAGGATAAATGCAAGTGTTTGATCAAAGGTCGATAGGTGGAGAATGTTAACATGAATATTGTTGCAAGTATGAAGGTGCTTTCATTGATGTCAACTATGTGTTGTGGAAGAGTGTTGCATGTTGAAGATATCGAGGATATTGAGAAAATTGTGTTGCAGTTGGTGCTTGTACATAATAGCTTTGTTTGTGCATGTATAGTTGAGATATTGAGGAAGTGATGCGAGTACATGGAGCTATCTTTATGTTATAATGTCTGGAGATGTGTTGGAATGATGCAATGTGCTAAGATGGTGTCTTTGGTACTTGTTTTCCAAGTGCTTTTGAGAAAATTTGATAAACAGAGAAAACATGTTGTGCAAGTGTTTAGAATGAGCTCTGGGAGGTGCTCCATGTTTCTTATGTATTGATCCTATGCCTGTGCGGATTTGATATGTTGTTCAAGGTTGTTAGTATTTGCTACATCTAGGGATTAGGTTTGTGAACTAGGTATTTAGTGTTATTTGCTATGGTCTGGGAGAAATGTATTTTCTTTGCATTTCTTTGCAATTTTGTTTCAGGTTGTGCGGATCTGGGAAGTTTTTCATGTTGAATGTATCTTTTAGTATTCAAGGTTTCTCTTGATTTGGTGTAGTATAGTGTGTGTTTCATGTGTTGGTGTGCGCATAAGGTTAACTAGATGTCCTGGATTGAAGTATTTCTATCATGAAAGTTTGAATGAAATCTTTATTGGATCCTAGGTGGTTCATGGATTTTTCTAGATTGTGTTAAAGTTATTTGTGTGGTCAACATGTCGTCTTGATCAAATGGGAAGTGTGTACTTAATAGTTTATGGTGTTTGGCATGGGTAACGATCGACCAGGTGTTAACACTATATGTGAAGCTTGTAAAAGTGTGTTGAGGTGTGTTAGGACATATTTGGGTCCTAACTAAGGATTTATATGGGTCACCCTCATTCTTATCCACTACAGGAATGTTTGGGTGCTGACATAATTTGAAATTGTAAGTGTAAAGGATGGTTTCCAACCTTGGAGGAGGCTTTCAAGGTTGATAACGATATAAATAAGAGTAGTGTTCTTAGAATATCTCAAGATATATGCAAAATAGATGTGAGTGATGAATGTAATGCAAATTACAAAAGTATAGGTGTGAATTTGAGTAGAGAAGTGCAAACTTCAAAGTGTTGGATTCCTGAATGCAATGAGCTAAAGGCATCCACAATCTTTCAAACAAGGTTGCAAGAGTGTTGGAGCAATTGTGGTGGATTCTTTGTTGCATTGAGAAGTTGTTATTTGTGTAACTTTTACCTTTTATCTTCTTTTCTTTCTATGGTTGTGAGCCCTATTGGATAGTGTGTCTTATTCTAGTAGTGAGCCCTTGTACTGGTTTTGCAATTACTTATATAGTGGTGCAGCCACGGTAAGAGGGTCCTCAAAGAGAACTATCTGAACTGTGCAACAAGAGTAACACAACGAAAACAACACAGAATATGGAGGAAAATGAAGATGCAAATATTCTCATTAACAAAATTATCAGTTACAATCTACTGACAACATATGGGCTTACGGATTCGGCTCACAGGCCTGATACAACATGTTAAAAAATACAACATTCCAATATGCTCCTATATGGCGAGCTGAAATATTAGAAATCTAATCCCAGACTTACCTACTTATTCTTCACTGCTTTCCTAATGATATTTTACAAGCTTTATATCACATCCGCGGGTCTAGAAACATCCGTGTTGGGAAAAGATTATTACAATCTCCAATGAAAGAAAATGTAACGTGTGCATGAATAAGTCGGCCTCAAATTTGAATTACTCCTTGGTGAATGCATAGGATGAAGTGTGGACCTATAATTAAGGTTAGAGACACTCCACGAAACATTTAAAGTCACACTATTAAGATCTGCAAGCCACGGGGACGATCCACGAACGGTCAAATTAACCGTTAGGTTTGAAAATTATTTTGGTGCCAGTTCAAGAAACTGTCACTAAATCTAGAAGCGATAACTTGCTGGAAAAAGATCCAATCACACTCAAATCTTGGAATAAGGAAAATGAACATGTCCATAATGAAAATGTAGATCCATAGGGTCTGGTGAGAAAATATGATAGATCTACCAACATGAATTGAGCAAGAACATAATAAGAACAAAAACTAAAAGAAAATATTTTTGGTTGATGCAAGATTGCCAAGAACCAAGGATGCTCCTGCATCAGACATCCAGGGTTATTTGAAAAATTAGTCCCTCACTTTGCTGGGGCTAAAGGAAAACCAAGACGGTCTACCTCAACCTGAGAAATCCAAGAAGAATCCTCCACTGGTCTACCTTTCCACTTCACAAGATATTCTTTGTACTGCCTTCCATGAGTTTTTCTCCCATCTATGATATCCAAAATCTCTTCAATCTCATCTGATTGTTGTTTAGGAAACTGTTTCTCCACTTTTTCCTTACTATCTTCACTAAATTATGCTTCATGGTACTAATGTAGATCTGCAATGTTGAAAATAGGCAATATACCCATGCCATCTGACAACTCCACTTTATATGTATTTCCTGAATCAAATTTCTTCAAAATATTACAAGGTCCAAACTTCCTCATCTTCAGCTTATTGTATGTGCCAATTGGAAATATTTCCTTTCTCAGATACACCATCACTTCATCTTCAAATTTGAACTCCTTATGTCTCCTCTTTTCATCCGCTTTCTCCTTATACTTCTGGTTCATATTCTCCAACTATTCCTTCACTTGTGTATGCACTTTCTTCATATGTTTTGTGAATTCCTCTACTTCTGCACTCCTTTTATCTTCCATACTGATGTCTCTCAACTCTGATATACCTCTAGGATGAACTCCAGTAACAAACTCAAAAGGTGTCTTTCCAGTACTCATGTTCACTGAATTAATGTAAGCAAACTCTACTTGTGCAAGGACTAAATCCCAACTTTTGATCTTCTCTCCAACCAAGCATCCCAACAAATTTCCCAAACTCTTGTTTACGACATATTTTTGTCCATTAGTTTGTGGGTGAAATGTAGAACCGAATGTTAGATTTGTCTTCAAATTCTTCCAAAGTGTCCTCCAAAAGTAACCAATAAACTTTGTATCTCTGTCGGAAACAATACTCCTAGGTAATCCATACAATCTGACCACTTCCTTGAAAAACAAGTCTGCTACATGTACTGCATCTATTGTCTTCTTACAAGGTATGAAATGTGCCATTTTAGAAAATTGATCAACCACCACAAATACATAATCACTACCTCTTTGTGTCTTCGACAAACCAAGTATGAAATCCATGTTGATATCCTCCCAAGGTCTCTTCAGAACTGTCAAAGGTTTATACAATCCAATATTTTGACTACTCCCTTTTGCAACTTGACAAACTCTGCAATTTTGCACAAATTTCCTGACATCCTTATAAATTTGCGGCAAAAAGTAATTCTCACTTACCAATGCTACTGTCTTATCATCTCCAAAGTGTCATGACAATCCTCTACTATGTTTCTCTTTCACCAAGTTATCCCTCATTGAACTCCGAGGTATACACAACTCATTTCCTCTGAATAACATATCCTCTTGAATGAAATAATCCAACCACTAACTCATATCCTCCAAGACTGGTTCTTTACAAGCTCTACATGGTTTTGCAAAATCCAAGTCTTCCTCATACAAGTTCTTCAATTCATCAAAACCTAATACCTCCACTCTCATGTCTTTCAATAAATTCCTTCTCCTACTCAAAGCATCAACAAGTCTATTTGAATTTCCACTCCTATGCTTCAAAACAAAAGTATAACTCTGCAAGAATTCCACCCATCTCATGTGTCTCTGATTCAACTTACCTTGATTGCTCAAATATTGTAAGCCTGATGATCTATATACAACACAAACTCTTTAGGAAACAAATAATGTCTCCACTTCTTCAAGGCTTAAATGATGGCATAAAACTCTTGATCGTACATTGAATATCTTCTCCTAGCATCATTCAATTTCTCACTAAAATAAGCTACAGGTCTCCCTTCTTGACTCAATATTGCTCCAATTGCATTCCCACTTGCATCACAGTCCACTTGAAATACCTTACTAAAATCTGGTAAAGCCAACACTGGCTGCTCAGTCACCTTCTATTTCAACAACTCAAAACTACAATCTGCTCTAGATGTCCACCTAAAATCCTTCCTATCTCCTCTCATTGTTTCTGTCATAGGAATGCAAATAGAACTAAAATTCCTAATGAACTTTCAGTAGAAACTAGCTAATCCATGAAATGATCTTACCTCCCCAATGCTTTTTGGTGTAGGCCATTCAACAATTGATCTTACCTTCTTAGGATCCATCTTCAATCCATCCACAGATATCAAAAATCCTAGATATACCAATTCTTTCTTCATGAAACTACACTTCTTAATGTTTATCAACAATTTCTCTTCCTTCAACCTCTGTAAAACTTATCTTATATGCAACAAATGTTCTTCTCTACTCTTACTAAAAATCAAGATGCCATCCAAATAACCAATCACAAACTTACCCAAGAATTTCTTCAATACCTCATTCATCAGCCTCATGAAAGTACTTGATGCATTTGTTAGTCCAAAAGGCATCACAAACTACTCATACAATCCTTCATTTGTCTTGAATGTTTTCTTCTACTCATCCCCTTCTCTAATTCCAATATGATGATATCCACTCTTCAAATCTATCTTTGTAGAGTATCTAGCTCCACTCAAACAATCCATAATGTCATCCATCTGGGGCAAAGGAAATCTATACTTCACCGTGATCATGTTTATGGCTCTAGAGTTTGTACACATCCTCCATTCTTCGTCCTTCTTAGGTGCTAGAACAACAAGTATTGCACAAGGACTTAAGCTTTCTCTGATCAAACCTTTCCTCAACAACTCTTGCACTTGTCTATTCAACTCTTCATTTTCTGTAGGTGTCATCTAGTGTGCTGCTTTATTAGGCAAAATAGCTCCAGGAATCAGATCCATGCAATGACTAATACTCCTTACAGGTGGTAATCCATCAGGTACATTATCTAAAATGATTTCTTCATACTCTGTCAACAACTCCTTTATCTCATCCAATTGTTCTTCTACATGATTCAAGTCTTTAGATTTCTTAGGAACCAAGGCATAACACATATTCTCATGTCTCAATCCATCTAGAAATCTCCTTCCATCAACCAAACAAACTCTAGAACTTGTACAAACCTCAACTTTAAGAACATCTTCCAATGGAAACAAAGTTTGCTTCATCCCATTAGCAACAATAGTATATATATTCTTCTTTCCATCATGAATAGCCTGTCTATCATATTGCCAAGGTCTTCCCAACAAAACATGGCATACATCCATAGGCATGATATCACACAAAACTTCATCATGGTAGTCTCCTATCTTCAATTTTACCAAACATTGTTCACTTACCAGTATCTTATATTCATCTTGAATCCATGCTATCTGATAGGGCTTCAGGTGTTTCAACCTTTCCAACCTCAATTTGGTCACCATTTCTTCAAAAACTAGGTTCTCCACTATCAACAATCACTTTGCAACATTTACCAGCTATCTTGCATCTGGTCCAAAAAAAATTCTTCCTCTACAACGGTTCTTGCTCCACCTCACTTTGATATAATACTCATCTATTCACCAACACTTCTCCATCTTCCGGTTTATTAGATGATCCGACGTGATCTTCCTCAACAAAGGCTGCTCTTCTATTGTTATTTGTCTTTTTGCTTGCCTCTCCCTAATTACATTCAAATGCTCTATGTACTTCTCCACCTAATTAAAGCAAGTTCCTTTGAATAGTATTTTCTCCTGTCCTCTGTCATCTTTTCTATAACCCTCATTTCGGTAACCACCATATCCTCCTCTTCTATAAGGTTTTCCATCACCTCTATGGTACACATTATCATTCTTATTGAATTCTTTATCCTTATTCTGATCTGCAAAAGTTCCTCTTCCTCCTCCAGTAAAAATTCTTCCTCTTTGAAATCTTCCACCTCTTCCTCGTTGTCTCTACTCATGTCTTTTATTCAGCTTCTCTTATGCTTTTAGGGCACACTGATACACCTCCTCCACACTCTACAACTTGATTAAACTAATTTCATCTTGTATAGACAACCTCAAACCAGTCACATATCTGGCTACTTGCTTGATCTCATCCTCCGAATGTCCAAATTTGATATTCAACTTGTAGAACTCCTCAATATACTCTATCACACTTGATTCCTTCTACTTGAAATTTTGGAATTTTCAGAACAAACTAATTTGATAATCTCCAGGCATAAACTTTGTCTTCAACTTATTCACCATCCGATCCCATGATCTTATCTTCTCCTTTCCTCTTCTTTATCTATCTATCTGCAAATGTTCCCACCAAAGAGATGCATGTCCTTTCAACTTTGTACAAGCAAAATTCACCTTCTTATCTTTAGTGGTACCTTCAAAATCAAAATACTTTTTGATCTCTATTATCCAATCTAGCAATTCTTCTGAATCCAACTTACCTCTATATTTTGGTGGATCAAAATGTGGTTTTGTGTTCACTTTATTTAGGGCTCTTATGAACCTCTCTTCTCCCTGATCTAGGCCAGGTTACTCTTCTCTTCCTCTTTCTTCTTGTACTTCTACCTCTTCATCACTCACATCATCAATTGTTCAACCTCTCCTTTGGGCCATTTCAACTGCATCTAATCTGGCATCAATTCCACTCAACATCTCCATTAAAGTAGGGTTTTCATTTGCACATGCTCCATTTCCTCTAACATTTCTTCTTCCCGCCATATTTACACAAGTACTCTGCAGATGTAGGTCGGATCCTCAATCCGCTACCCCACAACAAATCTTCAATAGGATCTATGAATTTTGATGATCGCTCATAGACTGAATCTCGCTCTGATACCAATTTGGTGCAACCATGGTAGGAGGGTCCTCAAAGAGAACTATCTGAACCGTGCAACAAGAGTAACATAATGAAAGCAACACAAAATATGGAGACAAATGTAGATGCAAATATTCTCATTAACAAAAATCTCAGTTACAATCGACTAACAACATCCGGGCTTATGGATTTGGCTCACAGGCCTGATACAACATTCCAATATGCTCCTATATGCGAGTTGAAATCTTTAAAATCTAATCCCAGACTTACCTACTTATTCTTCACTACTTTCCTAATGATATTTTACAAGATTTATATCACATTCGCGGGTCTAGAAACATCCGTGTCGGCCAAAGATTATTACAATCTCCAATGAAAGAAAATGTAACGTGTGCATTACTCCTCAGTGAATGCATAGGATGAAGTGTGGACCTATAATTAAGGTCAGAGACACTCCACGAAACATTTAAAGTCACATTGTTAAGATCCACAAGCCATGGGGATGATCCATGAGTGATCAAATTAATCGTTAGGTTTGAAAATTATTCTAGTGCCGATTCAAGAAACTGCCACTAAATCCGAAAGTGATAAGTTGCCAAAAAAAGATCCAATTGCGCTCAAATCTTGGAATAAGGAAAATTAACATGTCTACAATGAAAATGTAGATCCACAAGGTTTGGTGAGAAAATATGATAGATCCACCAACATGAACTGAGCAAGAACAAAATAAGAACAAAAACTGAAAGAAAATATTTTTGGTTGATGCAAGATTGCCAAGAACCAAGGATGCTCCTGCATCATATAGTGAGCTAATCCTCACCGTGGTTTTTCCTTCATTGGGTTTTCCATGTAAATTTGGTTCTCTCTTGTGTATGGTGTTGGTTGTTTTAGTTTATTTTATTTTCTTTTGATTATAATAGATTAATGGTTTGATGAATGCATGTGGATCTGATGACTGTTGAGGGTTTTTGATGCTTTAATTTGGTACAATTGAATCACCCCCCCTTTCAATTGTCTTATTCATTCAAAAATTGGTATCAGAGTCAAGTTCCTTGGAGAAGAGCTTAACTGCTTGAGGTAGATTCAGGATGGCGACCAAGTTAGATTGCCCTAGATTATTTGATGGCACAGACTATGCATTTTGGAAGACAAAAATGAAAGGATATTTGGCATACCATGGGTATGAGATTGAAAAGGTAATAAAGACTCAATATGTTGCACCTACAAATGGTCCAAGCACAAGTGATGAGATCAAGACACATGAGGTAAATGCTAAGGCAAGAATTATTCTTGTGAATAGTCTTTCAAATTATAAATTAGTAAAAGTTATGAATCTTAAGACTACTAAAGAAGTTTGGGACAAGCTAGAGAGAATTTATGAAGGATATGATAAGGTAAACAAGAAAATTTGCAAAATTTGAAGGCACAATTTGAAACTTTGTGAATGTTTGAAGATGAAACAATTGCAATCTACATGCAGAGGGTTGATGAGCTAGTGAGTGCAATGAGAGATCTTGGTGCACAAGTCAAAGAACCTATAGTGATAAAGAAACTACTTAGATCCCTTCTTGATTCTTACAGTGAAAAGGTATCTACTATTGAGGAAGTTACAAATTTTAATACTTATTCTAGAGATCAGTTGCTTGGTACACTAACTTCATTTAAAATGACAAAACTTGGTTTGAAAAATGGTACACAAGTATAGTCTCCTTTCAAGGCTAGTAAATCAGAAAAGGTTGAAGATTCAAATGGAGAGGATCTTGATGATGTGAAAGATAACTTTGTAAGAAGGATGAAGGGCACTGGTAAGTACAAAGGTAAACTACCTTTCAAATGCTTTAGTTGTGGAAATATAGGTCATTATGCTTCAAGATGTCCAAATAGAGTTGTGAACAATAAAAGTAAGGAGAACAAAGGAAAGATGATTAAGAGAAGTTACTATGTTAGAGAAGATGTTGGTATTTCTGATGATGAATCTGATTATGGAGATGATGATGAATGCTTTTTCTTAGCTTTAATAGATGAATCTACTTCTGCTAACTTTGAAAGTTGTGTGAAGAAAAGTGTTCCAAAGAAGAAGGATAAGAGTGAAGGTACCTTGGTTTTTTCTTTTCATGCTAAACATGATAAAAACTACTAGGTTGTTCACAGTGGCTGCTCTAATCACATGATCGTAGATAAAAGTAATTTTGTTAAACTTGAAAAGTATGATGGAGGATTAGTTAAATTTAGAGATGATTTAGAAGCTAAGATTTGTGGAATAGGTTCAATCAATTTTGATGGCAAGCATAATATTGAAGATGTTTACTATGTTAAAGGCTTAAGGAATAATATTTTGAGTGTTGGAAAAATGTGTAGCAAAGGATATAACCTTGTGTTTAAGGATGAAAGATGTGAGATCAGAAAAGGATCTAGAACTGTGATTGCTGTTGGTAAGAAAATAGATGGAAACATCTATCAGCTCAAGCGTGCTAATGGTCATTGCTTTATGTCTTAGATTAATGATAGTTGGTTATGGCACTAGAGGATGTGTCACACGAATTTTAACAATTTGGTTAGAATCAATTCAGTTCATGTAGTAAGCGACCTACCAAGAATTACAAAGCCTATCAATATCCTTTGCAAAAAAATGTCATTTTGGAAAGCAAATAAGGAGTAGTTTCAAGGGAAAGGAACAATTTGCTATTAGACTATTGGAATTAATACATACAAATATTTGTGGTCCTACAAGGGTAAGGTAACGACATGGGTTACTTTTCTTAGAGAAAAATATGTTGCTTTCTAAGATAGATTCAAAGCATTTAAACTGGTGGTTTAGAATGAAATAAATTTGAAAATAATTTTTTTGAGATCTGAAAAAGGTGGAGAATTCACCTCTAATGATTTTAACATGTTTTGTGAAGTTCATGGAATAAAGAGGCATTTGTCTACCCCTATAACTCCTCAGCAGAATGGAGTGGTTGAAAGGAAAAAATAGACTGTTCAAGAAACTACAAGGACTATGATGAAAGAAGCTAACCTACTAGAAGTATACTAAAGATAAGAAATTCATACTGTTATTTACATACTTAAAAGAGTTCAAGTCAAAGTTAATAGCACAAAGAGTCCTTATAAGTTATGGTATGGAAGGATTCCTACTATCAAGTGATTTAGAGTGTTTGGAGGAAAATGTTATATTAAAAGAGATGAAGAAAACTTAGGAAATTTTGATGCAAGGTCTAATGAAGGTATCTTCCTTGGATATTCTAATAAAATCAAAGCTTACAAATGTTATAACAAAAGGCTTAGAAAGATGGTTGAAAGTGCAAATGTTAAGGTCTAATGAATATATATTCTAATACAATCTATATCAGTTGCTATAGATGGATATGTGTTAGATGAACTTGCTTGTGGATAAGAAGAAGAAGAAAAAGCTAATGAAAAATAAATGCAGAATGAAGGGGAAGAAGCTCTGAAAAAGACCCCTAAGACCCCTAAGTATGTGCAAAAGAATCATTCTGAAGAATAGATCATTGGAGACAAGAGGAAAGGAGTATTAACAAGAAGTAGAGCTTTTGAACCTGGGGTAAGTCTATGTTTACTCTTTAAAGTTGAACCTAAATCAGTAAGTGATACATGTAGAGATGAACATTGGATGAAGGAAATGGAAGAAGAACTTTTGCAGATTGAGAAAAATTAGATTTGGGAATTGGTTCCTAGATCAGAAAACAAGAACACAATTGGGACTAAGTGGGTATTCAGAAACAAACTGAATGAGAATGAAGAAGTGGTAAGAAACAAGGCAAGGCTTGTATGTATGGGTCACTCACAAGTGGAAGGAATGGACTTTGAAGAAATATTTTCTATGGTGGATAGGATGGATGCAATCAGGATGTTTTTGGAATTTTTAGCATACAAGGACTTTAAGGTTTATCAAATGGATGTGAAGTCTACTTTTTTGAATGGTGAATTAGAGGAAGAGGTTTGCATGGAACAACTGGAAGGATTTTAGTTATTAGATCAACCAGATATGGTTTGCAGATTGAAAAAGACATTATACAGATTGAAGCAAGCTCCCAGAGCTTGGTATGCAAGATTGGACATATACTTGATACAACAAGGATTCAATAAAGGAACCACATATAGTAATATTTACTTCAAAATTGAAGAGGAAAAAATATTGATAGTGGTTGTGTATGTGGATGATATTATATTTTAAGGCAATGAAGCTATGTGTAAGAAATTTGTAGAGGATATGCAAAAAGAATTTGAGATGTCAATGTTTGGGGAGATGAATTTCTTCTGTGGGCTACAAATCAATCAAACAAACTAAGGTATATTCATTTCACAATCAAAGTATGTCAAAGAGATGTTGAAGAAGTTTGGAATGGATGACTCCAAACCGGTATGTACTCCTATGGTGGCTGGTTGTAAATTGAGCAAGAATAATGAATCACCTAAGGTTGATCAGAGCAAGTATAGATCTATGATTGTTGGATTGCTATATCTAACTGCTAGTAGACCAGATATCATGCATGTAGTTTTTCTTGTGGCTATATTTCAAGAAGATCCTAAAGAGACACATGTTGCACCAGTGAAGATGATATTTAGATACTTAAATGACACTCTGGGTGCTGCCACAATAGTGGTTTACAATTTTTGGGAGATCCTAATTTTTGCTGAAATCACATATTTTTAGAAAATATAATGATTTAAGCCTTGAAATGTTCCATTTAAAGGATTCCAATTGAAGAGGGTTTGATCAAACCACCTTAGACCAAGCCCCCTTGGATAGAACCCCGCTAGTTTTAAACCATACCTATAACGAAGTCTCCTTCACACCTATCAAAATGCTGATAAAAAACCACTTTTTATTTACCTTTTGGGGGATCAAATGAATTCATTTAAAATTATTTTTTTGTAAGTATGTAGTCCTTATTATAAGCTTCCAAAAAATTATAAATTTAATAAAATTTAATTTGATTATTATATTTATTTTTTTTCTTGTGAATGTAGGTTTTTCACCGAAAATCAAGCTCTTTGTTTTGCACATGTGGAAAAATAGCATAGTATCAATTTTGAAAAATATGAGTGCACTAGATATTGAAGTCCTTGATCCAACAAAAAAATAAAAATTGAATTTCAATACATACAAAAAAAGTTACGCGTTATACGGTAGCGCTATATCTGAATTGTAATTGGTTTGACTTTGAAACTTGATTAGAAAAAAAAATCAATAAAAAATTATCAAACCAAGTGGAAGCACTAGATATTGGAGTTAAAAATTTAAATTTGAAAGAATTATATTTTTATCCTTCATGGAAAAAAAGTTATGCGTTATACGGTGAGCATCACTTTTTAAAAATGTTTTTTTTGAACAAAACTAGTTTTTGAGGGAGATGGAAAAAGAAGTGCAATTTGATTCCAATTTTTTTGAAAAAACTATATTTAGAATCTACAGAAAAAATGTCACGAAACTCTAGTTTGCATCATCTTCAAATTCTTCACAGTTTAGCCGCTATAGGTGCCCGAAAGTGAAGATTTAGTTAAAAAAAATTATTTCATTGTCTAGTTTGGCCAAAAATTGTAAACCACTATTGTGGGATCACCCACTCTAGATTATCTAAGGATACTAATTTCACATTAAGGGCATACACTAGGTGTAGATTGGGATGGTTGTGTTCATGACATGAAAAGTACAAGTGGTAGTGTATTCTTTCTTGGATGCAAATTAGTGTCATGGTTAAGTAAGAAGCAAGATTCAGTTTCTTTATCCATTGTAGAGGCCAAGTATATTGCAGTAGTGTCTTGCTGCACATAAGTATTGTGGATGAGACATACATTGAAGGATATTAGAGTAATGTATGATGAGCCTATTTCTATTTTTTTTGATAATACAAGTGCAATTAACATTTCAAAGAATCCAGTGATGCATTCAAGGACAAAGCACATATGAATCAGGTATCACTTTTTGAGAGAGAAGGTTATGGAGAATGAGGCGAAGCTTGAATATGTACCTACAAAGGATCAAATTGCTGACATATTTACTAAGGCCCTTCCTAAGGATACTTTTGAGTATCTTTGAGAGAAGTTGGGGGTTATTGACCCTCCTTCTTTGAACTAGATGCGTATGGAGATGCATCAGTCTAGTGGATCTATAGATTCAACTCTTGTTTGGACTGATGTTGGTGGCTACCTCTCAGGGGGAGTAGGTAGTGGCATGTGTTGTCATTGTGCAAAGTTGTTGATTTGGTTGTGTGTACTCTTAATAGGGATAACTTTAAGACCCCCTGGTGAAGGTGTAAAATCCTGCGAATCTTGTATACTTCTAGATAAAAATATTAATTTTATTTGTGATTTTTCTATTTTTTGGGGAAAAAAATCTCAATTGGCGAATCTTTTGTCATTGCTAGAAGTCTATGGAAAATCTTGGCGAATTGCAATTTTTTAAAACCAAAAAAATATTTTCATTGGCGATTAAAACCTATTTTCAAACCAATTAAATATTTCCATTGAAAAATTAAACATATTTTCAAACCAACAAGATATTTCTATTGGCAAATTAAAGTTGTGCTGAGACAAATAAAATATTTTTGTTGGTGATTCAAAAATGTTTTCAAACCAAAAAAAATATTTTCATTGGAGAATTAAACCTATTTTCAAATGACTAAAAAAAACCATTGGTGAATTAAACATAATCTCAAACCAATAAAAAATTCATTGGCGAAATAAACTGGTATTCCAATAATAAAACATAGCGTGGGTGGCAAAAATACCAAATGCTACATATTTTTCTATTTTGGGACAAATTTTCCAAACATCTAAATTCCTTCATAAAGTTTCTTGAATGGGGACAAGTGTCAACATATTCATTATGTCTGAAGCCAAATGTTAGTGCAAATCAATATAACCCATGACTGTTTGATGAATTTTCGATGGATGACTATAGTTGCATTCCAAAAGAAAATGTCTAAAGCACTAGACTTGTGAATTAAAACCTCCAAAATAACACTAGAACCGTTAGATTTCCAAAAATCAATGGTTGACATTTTATTACTTATTAAATCACTTAAAGTCATGACACCCAAAATAATATTTTATCATTGATTGGCTACCGATAGTTGAAGGTCACTTAAGTTATAACTTAAGCCTTTGGAGTCATCATGGTGACCAACCCCTCGACCTAGGCAATTACTGGTTCCATGGAGTATCAAATTTAGGTGATAAATATTTGCTCACAAAAATCAACGGTTGAGATCGATGACGATTAACGATCAAGTGGCTCCCACACACTCACATTGTTGAGAAGGTGATGTCATTAGTTTTCCACGGTAATGCATGATTGTAACATCTGTCCTTGATGGGATCGAGCTTTAGCTCGTGGTTAATGATCTAAAAGGAATTAACGGTCAGTGCTAAGTTCATCAAAGATCAACGGTTATCGCAAGATGGACGACTATAGTTTCATTCTGGAAGAAAATGTCTGAAGCACTTGACTTGTGAATTCAAACCTTCAGAATAATGTTAGAGCCATTAGATTTTAAAATATCAATGGTTGATGTTTTATTATTTTTTAAATGAATTAAAGTCATGACTCAATTGTTTTGAAATAACATTGTCACATCAAGTGGTGAATTAAATGTTAAGTGTTGAGTATTTGATGTCATTGTCTTTGTTCTAACTTCTATATATACTTCACCAACTTGATGTTCTTCATGTCATTTATAATATATTTATCTTTTTTTTCTTTCTTCTCTATTCTCAATTTAACTATGATATGGAGTCTTCATGGTGTGTCATGCTACCCAAATGTTTTTGGGAGAAAATAAGCGATAATGCATACGATAGACGAAAGTTGGGTATGGTTTTTACAATTCCTTGTGTGCAGGTTGAGGATGCTATAAGAATAATTATGGATAGGGAATGGCTTCAAGTTCATAACAACCCCCGTGCTCTATATTCTGAGGTAGCTTCAACTTTCTTGTCTAATTGCATGGAAATTTTGCTCAATAAATATTTCGTGAAGATGCTAGTAATACATTATTTGAAACCTTTCATCTACTCTATTTTTTCATTGGATTTGGTACTAGAGCATTACAATTTTGAAAATGGGTTAGTGCATGTTGGTGGAATCTTCCGCAAAGTGGAATTGCATGCTTCTACAATGTAGGCCCTTACCCTGGTTAATATGAGATGTGGTTTGCTGTGTGATACGGAAAATGAATCATTAAAGAGTTTGGAGTTTTGGAGGGAGGTTTTGGGTGATTCCCTTTTCTTGTTGCTTAAGCTCTATGCTACTACGTTTTCCTTTCTTATCTACTCCAGAGGAGATAAAGACTGATGTGACCAACCACTCTTTACTCTTTTCTTAATCAACTCTTTCTCATTAAGATTGCATTTCCTATGTTTATGGGGCATGGCCTCATCACTTAACATACATACATGCATATAACTATGCCAAGGCTTTAATCTTAAATTAATGTTGATATGGTCAAAGCACATATTGGTTTTCAACACAAAATAATTAATATATATGAATTGTGGTTAACTAGTGTATAGGAGAAATGTGTGTTTTTTTTAATTTATTTTGTGTAGTCATTGTCAATATATAATTTAATATTTAGTTTGATTTTTTAATATGTATTAGTTAATCTTAATATGGAATTATTATTACTTTAATTATGTTAAGTTTCTTAGTTCAAAAATATTATGTTTGCTATTTTTTCTTTTTAGATTAGATAATAGATGTGATTGTATCTCACAAATTAAGTTGCATGAAATTTACTTTTCTAATTTCAAATTTTAAACCTGATAATTTTCTTAGTTTATTTTTCTAATGCATGACTATTATCCATTAATGTGCACGAATATGTTTTGAATTGTATTTTCTATTTAAATACATCATCTTAGGTCTTTTCAAGGGAGAATCATTGAAATATTAAAAATAACATCTTAAATCTACATTTCAGCCTTAGTTAAGTTTCAATATAGTCGACTAATCTATTTTAGTTATTTAATCTTAATTGTATTAACATATTTGTTTCTCAATCTTGCAAATTTTGATCCTTGATCATTGGGAGATCATCAACACTTTCCATCTTTCATTGACTTTAGTTTAATTCTTATAACGAGGTTGAACTCATTTTATATTGTTGTATTAGCATCTTGCTTCATTGCTTAGCCTAATCCCATTTAAGTTTTTACAAAGCCTAAATGCTATCAAGTAAGTTAATGGTCTTCCCTATATTTCCCATAGATTTTTGTGCCTTTCTCTTCACCATATGTTGGAGTATCAGAGTTTGATACTATAGACACCTAAATTTGGACACTTTATTTATCCAAATTTATCCCTTTTCGTCTAAACATCCCCTTATTTGCATTAATTAAGTAATATCACTATTATTTAATTAATGTCCTTAATTCTCCCAAATCCCTAAGGTATCTAGTTAAATAATTAAATACCTTCTCATTTCATCAAATGAATTAAATAAATATCACATTTATTTAATTCCTCATATGTCACATCCTCCATCATTTTTATCTAATCCTAATCCATCTTCTAATCTCATCATTAGGGATGTGCACATGCCTAATCCTTGATTAGGATGTGTCACATCCTCCAACTTTTGTAAGTTGGCCTCTAATCTCTCTTAGCCACCTAACCCTCCTCTAATCCTTCATTAACTAGCCTAATCAACTTCTCAAGGAATTTTTAATTCATTTTATCCTTCTAAGGAATATTAAATTCCTTTTGCTCTTCCCCATATGATCTTTGACTTGTCACATCAAGTAACATGTGAAATCTAACTTGCCTTTAACATGTCATTAATTAGTCTAATCAAGTACTTGCACAACCTTAATCACTTAATCAAGTCAACCCTATTAAATGCTTTCTCTTTTTGGACAAGGCATCTCCATTCCCCATGTGAATTTTTAATTCACATTTAATCCTCCAATGCATTCCTTGGAATCTTAAATTCCTTCTCTCATCCCCATGAGAATATTTGAGGAATTTTTAATTCCCCACATGTCCTCTCACCCACATGGGGACAAGTACATCCTTTATGAGGAGATATTGTCCCAATCCCAAGGTACTATGTACCCCATCCATGTCATGTACTATCCTTCCACCTCATGTACACATCACCCTTTTTAAGCCATATCACATGCCACATGTCAAGATGTGAGGGCTTGTGAGTTCTCAACTCACCTTAGCCCTACATCTTGATCTTGGTGGCTCAATCTTGACCATCCATTTCCCTAGAGAATTCCAAATTCTCTATAAATACCCCCTCTTTTCTCTCATTTTGGGGGAGATCATGCATTGTAGCCAAACTCTTGCAAAAAATTTCTAGGAGCCATACTTAGCCATTTTTCACTTTTGCATCCACTTTCATCCATTATCATATCATCATCTAGCTTGCATCTTGTGCCATCCAAGGAGCATACAACACCGAAGATCGAAGGGCCAACCAAATGATCGATTCGACACAAGGTAAGAAGTTTCATTTGTTGCCTTTATTTTGTGTTGAATCCAACTAGGCTAATCTTGAGGTGTAGGTTGTTTTTAGTGTTATTTGCACTCTTTTGTTTGCCGTTCGATTCTAGCACATAAATTTTCCCTATCAAAGATACTATGATGCATTGTTTTGTATTGTGAATTGGTGATCCTTGTGTCTACCAATATTATATTTTCAGATATTCAATGTGTATATTGGAGTATATGAATTTTATATATGTGTGCATGTTTATATCGCTTGGTGTTTTAGCTTCACCATTTTCACTTAATATTATGTTGGGTGGGTAGACCTAGTTCTTTCAATTTATTCTTCAAATGATTAATTGCACGAAATCATACTACTTGAATAAATAAATTAATCAAATTATGCCTATAATTGTATGTTTATAATTTAATTGCATAATTTTATCTTTTGCTTTAGCTCTTGTTACACATTAGGTAGATGTGTGTAACATTTGATTGAGTGTGTAGGATAAATACAAGTGTTTGATCAAAGGTCGATAGGTGGAGAATGTTAACTTGAATATTGTTGCAAGTATGAAGGTGTTGTCATTGATTTCAACTATGTGTTGTAGAAGAGTGTTTCATGTTGAAGATATCGAGGATATTGAGAAAATTGTGTTTCAGTTGGTGCACGTATAGAATAGCTTTGTTTGTGCATGTACATGGAGCTATTTTTATGTTACAGTGTCTAGAGATGTGTTGGAATGATGC
The DNA here is from genome assembly GCA_007258455.2 of Sequoia sempervirens. NCBI lineage: Eukaryota > Viridiplantae > Streptophyta > Pinopsida > Cupressales > Cupressaceae > Sequoia > Sequoia sempervirens. Next base: position 12,066,567 of record VDFB02000363.1, on the reverse strand, counting down.
AATGTGCTGAGATGATGTCTCTGGTACTTTGTTTCCAAGTGATTTCGAGAAAATTTGATAAACAGAGAAAACAATGTTGTGCAAGTGTTTAGAACAAGCTCCGGGATGTGCTCCATGTTTCTTATGTATTGATCCTATGCATGTGGAGATCTGATATGTTGTTCAAGGTTGTCATTATTTGCTACATCTAGAGTTTAGGTTTCTGGATCGTTGTGTAGAGTGTTGTGTGTGAACTAGGTATTCAATGTTATTTGCTGTGTTCTGGGAGAAATGTATTTGCTCTGCATTTCTTTGTAGTTTTGTTTTAGGTTGTACGAATATGGGAAGTTATTCATGTTGATTGTATCTTTCAGTATTCAGGGTTTCTCTTGATTTGGTGTAGTATAGTGTGTGTTTCATGTGTTGGTGTGCACATAAGGTTAACCAAATATTTTGGATTGAAGTTGTAGACACTAAAACTTGTCCTAGGCCTATGACTTCTAAATTCTCCATCATTTCCTCTTTCGTCTTTGATAATTAAATAATTTTAATTATTTAATTATTTTCTAAAGTCATAAGTCTTCTATTAATGAAATATTTTTAATTATAATTTAATTAATTCATTTCTATCTTTATTCCTCGATTAATTAAATAAATTTCATTTATTTAATTACGTCACTAATTAAGTCTCTTTCTTTCTACAATTAAATAAATTCTTATTTATTTAATTTTTATACCACTTTTGACTATAATTAAATAATTATTTTAATTATTTAATTATTTATTAGCCTCTTCTCTCCTAAATTAAATAAATTTTATTTATTTAATTAGTCCACTTTCTTGAATTTTGAATTAAATCATTATTTAATTCAAAAGGTCCTATTTATCACATTCTTCTATAATTAAATGATTATTTTAAAAAAATTAATTATTCATTGGCCACCTAAATTAAATAATTTTTATTATTTAATTTCCTCTCACCTCTTTATCCATGTCGATCCTTATCTATCCATGTCTCAATTTACCTCCACCCTTGATTAAATTATTTATAGTTTAATCTTGACCTTCAATCCTTATCATTTTCCCTAACCCTATTCCATATTACTTTTTTCATTCTTGGGCATTGATTATTGACTTTCAATCTTAGCCCTCTATTCAAAATTGTCCTTCCTATAAAAGACCTCTATCATTGTCATTTCTTGATCTTAGACATCTTAGACATCTTGAAGAATCTACAAGTTATCTTGAGTCATCTTTCTATCAAGTCTATCAAAATCAAGTCAAGTGCATCCATAGTCATTTAGAATCTTCAATATTTTGCTTAGTCATTGTCATAGGCCTATTTGCATACTCAAAAATATGAGGGCAATTATCTTATTCAAGAAAAATGGAGAAGTGAAATGAAGGTGAATCAATCGTGGCATGAAGATTTCATGGTAATATTGTTCCATGTTTTTATGTCTATATGCTTATTTATGGTTCATTGTTTATTAGGGTTTGATTTATATGCTTTATTTCCCAACCTTGATAATTTTAGCCCTGATTACAAAAGTATTTCTATGATGCAAGTTTGGATGAATTATTTTTTGGATCTTAGGTGGTTCGTGGATTGTTCTAGATCGTGTTAAAGTTATTTGTGTGGTCAACATGTCGTCTTGATCAAATGGGAAGTGTTTACTTAATAGTTTTATGGTGTTTAGCATGGGTAACAATTGACCTGGTGTTAACACTACATGCGAAGCTTGTGAAAGCATGTGGAGGTGTGTTAGGACATATTTGGGTCCTAACTAAGGAATTATATGGGTCACCCATATTCTTGTCCACCACGAGAAAGTTTGGGTGCCAACCTAATTTGAAATTGTAAGTGTAAAGGATGGTTGTCGACCTTGAAGGAGGTTTTCAGGGTTGAGAATGATATAAATAAGAATGGTGTTCTTGGAAGATCTCAGGATAGATGCGAAATAGATGTGAGTGATGAATGTGATGCGAATTAAAAAAGTATAGGTGTGAATTTGAGTAGAGCAGTGTGAACTTCAAAGTGTTGGATTCTTGAATGCAATGAACTAAAGACGTCTATAATCTTTCAAACAAGGCTGCAAGAGTCTTGGAGAAATTGTGGTGGATTCTTTGTTGCATTGAGAATTTTTTCTCTGTGTAACTTTTCCCTTCTATCTTCTTTTCTTTTTGTGGCTGTGAGCCCTATTGGACAGTGTGTCCTAATTTGGCAGTGAGCCCTTGTACCAATTTTGCAATTACTTATATAGTGAGCTAATCCTTTGTGGTTTTTCCTTCATTGATTTTTCCATATAAGTCTAGTGTTCTCTTGTGTATGGTGTTGGTTGTTTTAGTTTCTATTATTTTATTTTCTTTATAACAAATTAAGGGTTTGATGAATGCATGTGGATCTGATTACTTTTGAGGGTTTTTGATGTTTTAATTTGATACAACTGATTCACCCCCACTCTCAGTTTTCTTGTTCATTCAACAATTGGTATCAGAGTCAAGTTCCTTGGAGAAGAGCTTAACTACTTGAGGTAGATTCAAGACGACGAACAAGTTAGATTGCCCTAGATTTGAGAAACAAAATATGCATTTTGGAAGACAAAAATGAAAGGATATTTGTCATCCCATGGGTATGAGATTGAAAAGGAAATAAAGACTCAATATGTTGCACCTGCAAATGGTCCAAGCACAAGTGATGAGATCAAGAAACATGAGGTAAATGCTAAGGTAAGATTTATTCTTGTGAATAGTATTTCAAATTCTAAATTAGTAAAAGCTATGAATCTTAAGACTACTAAAGAAGTCTTAGACAACCTAGAGAGAATTTATGAAGGAGATGATAAGGTAAACAAGAAAATTTGCAAAATCTAAAGGCACAATTTAAAACCCTACGAATGTCTGAAGATGAAACGATTACAATCTACATGTAGAGGATTGATGAGTTGTTGAGTGCAACGAGAGGTCTTGGTGCTCTAGTCAAAGAACCTAGAGTGGTAAAGAAAGTACTTAGATCCCTTCCCGATTCTTACAGTGAAAAGGTATCTACTATTAAGGAAGTTGCAAATTTTAATACTTATTCTAGAGATCAACTGTTGCTTGGCACACTAATTTCATTTGAAATGAGACAACTTGGTTTGAAAAATGGTATAAAAGTAGAGACTCCTTTCAAGGCTAGTAAATTAAAAAAAGGTTGAAGATTTAGATGGAGAAGATCTTGATGATGTGGATGTTGGAGTGGTGAAGATACTGAGAGGGTGGGTGAATCAGTGTCTTAAATTATTTTTGCCTTTAACAATCTTCAAACAATGTATGCTTTTAATATTTTCAATGATTAAAACATTCATGAACTGAATACAATCATAAAAATGAAATGAGAAACATTAAAGAAATTAAACACATAAGATCATCATGTCAAGACAACAAGATTATAACATTTTTTCCTGAGTGGAAAACCCTCATGGGGTAGAAAAATCACTCAAAAAATTTGCCTCACTGGCTTATTAAAATTTGAATCTCACTGATTATAGGCCTCACTAGCGAAGGTAATTTTTTCTCATTGAAATGACCTTATCATTGCATGTTTCAATCATAAAAAAATTCAATATAGAGGGTTGCTTTGTTTCATTGCACAACAAGCCTTTTACAAACAATACATTAATATCTAAAAACTCATAATGGAGTCTTCAAAATATTAAATGCATTTGTTACAATTTATCTTGCATTGTGATTCTAGATATGTTCTCAGCATAAAAAATCTCTCCTTTTTAAAAAAACAACCAACAGTTATAGTGTCAAATCACACTATATTTATATTGCCTTTTAAATCATCATACTTTGCCTCTAAAAAAAAAAATTCAGTTACCAACTGCTTGTGTTCAGAGATAGAAAAAAAAAGTTTCTAGGTAAAAAGAATGATAAACTATTATAAAAAAATGGCATTTCCATTTACCCATTGTAAAAAACAAAAACCTTTACCCACATGGTGAATGGAAACCATAACCCCAAAAACCCAGAAAAAGGGTTTCAAAAAAATAGGCATCATTAACCTTTGAAACAACAAAACCATTTCCTTAACAAATGCAAACTTAAGGTCCAAAGATTTCGACATTTTAGGTACCATTATTCATAGAAAACAAACACCCATTTTCTCTTAACAAACGTAAACACAATACTCAAGAAACCCTTAAAAAACTACTCAAAAACTTAAACAAATTTGTTTGAAGAATCTTAAGCAAACCGAGAACAAAGATACCAAAACTCTTAACACAACCGACAACGAATACAACCTTCTCTGCAAGTTTTAATCAAACAAATAAGTACTAGTCAGTAAAAACAATTGGAGAATATTACCTAGAAAAAAAAGAAGCTTGGAAACGATTCTTTTTTTTTTAACTGGAAAACCACTGTGAATCGAGCATTGTCTTTTCCATGCAAACACCATCATCAACTTCCTACAAACCCTAACTCCTCATGATTTTTCTTCACACAAAATGATAACCAATACAATGTCTTTGTGTTCGAGTAGTTTCACATGTTAAACATTCTTTTCCATTGAGCCCTAATTCCTTTTTCCACCGAACCAAAACATTATAATAACCTTGCAAATGAAAATGTGCAAGTATTTTATGACTTAAGGAACCTGTGACCTCTAGAAGGTCTTCCAAAAATTCCATAAAAAATGCCAAGAATATGGAGTGCATGGAGTGCTATCAATGAAACAAGAATATGTGCTTCCCTTTTTATGGCTTGCTCAATGTCATCACAAAAATTGAACATGTATACCTTGAAACCTTGCATTTGACACAATGCCAAATATAATGCCATTGGGATCAACAAACTCCCCCTTTGGCATTGGTGTCAAATAAGCCAAAAATGCACCTGTTTAAACCATCAACTTGAAACTTGAAATCATGAACAAAAACATTAATAACCTATCATAAGAATATGAATCTATACATCCTGTACAGATAGAGTCTGAACATGTATATAAATTTGAGCAATGTAAAAGGGTTGAAACCAATCTGCATAAAAAAATGTCATCTCAGCTAAAAAAGTATCAATCTGAAAGCACTTATTAACAAAGCTAATTCTGAATCATCAACAATGTTGCCACCAAACTCAATCTAAAAGCAACAACTCTGAATCAAGTTTTTCAAATCTGAAACAAAGAATCATGAATCATGAATCAATCTTCTCCTCCTTTTGACAACAATGCCAAAGATCAAAGAGGTCAAAAAAAAAATCATCAAACACCTATAGAAAGATCTCAAACACTGTCACAGTGAAGACATTCATTTTCATAATTAAAGCTAGGCACATCAAATATGCATATCACCAAAGTAGAATACCATTGTGAAACTATCATAGAACAAACTATCTTCAAGGAGCAAAAATATGTCTGGTACTGTAAAAAAAAAATCCAAGAACTAAGAAGCCAAAGCACTGAAATAGAGTCAATCACTAGAATACTCATAAAATCAAGTACTGTGAGATCAAATGCCAATATCATCAATAAGATTAGTACCAGAAATATCAATGTACCCATCAATTGCACAACCTGCAGGTAGCAATTCACTATCAAAAGCACAAAGGAATATCACTGTCAAGCACCAAGAACAAACTGAGAATGTAATGAATACCACTGTCATACATCAATGACAAGTTGAGAATGTTCAGATCAACAAACTATAACAAATGTATTACAACCAATCACCAAAAGTATTTTGTACCATGGGAATGAAATATGCAAGAAATATCCCCCTATGATATAGCACTGTTCAATCACTGCTCACAAATATCACTGCTTATTACTGACATGTGTCTAAGCAACAAATGTTGCTTTCACTAATGTTGTCCTATCTTAAGTAACTGTCTTATGAAACCTGAATCAATCTGAATTGCCAATCTGAATCACCAAACAACTGTTATACCAATCAGCATGCAATCCAAACATAATGCAATGCCAAAATGCATGTAACACCATCCAGTGGAATATCAAATAGAATATCATTGAACATGTCAAAGATGAACATTGATAATACTAAGAAGAACCAAATCCAACCATGAACTAAACCAATGCTTAAGGAAACGAATTGTGCAAACAGATAAGAATGATTATACACTAGTAAAACAAAAGTAGTGTATCATCATTATACCAGTATGCATCATAAATTCACAAAAGCATACACAAGAATAGCTAAACCAGGGGTGTAGAATAGACATGAAGTCTCCCCCTTAAAGTATGCTAATAAAAGATTATTGTTCAAAGTGAGTTGAGAGAGACGACTCCAAGTCTATCCCTCAGATGTTCAAATCTATCTTTTGTCAAAGGGTTGGTAAAAATATCAGCTATTTGATCTTTGGTTGAAACATATTCAAGAACAACATCATTAACAAGCACCTTTTATCTGAGAAAATGATATTTGATGGCAATGTGCTTGGTACATGAGTGCATAACGAGATTTTTTGAGATGTTAATCATACTTGTGTTATCACATAAAATAGGAACATGTTTTGATACCTCAACTTGAATATCCTGCAAAGTCAGTGTCATCCACAACACTTGTGTGCAACAAGTAGCTGCTGCAGTATATTCTACCTCAACAGTATACAATGAGACAAACTCTTGCTTCTTACTTTGCCAAGCAACAAGTCTACCACCCAAGAAATATGCTCCACCTGAAGTTCTTTTTCTGTCATCAAGACAACCAACCTAGCCAACATCAATGTAAGCAAACGTGTGAAATTATTTTTTCTGGGATACCAAAGACCATAATCAATTGTTCCATTGACATATCTCAAAATTCGTTTAACAACATTTAAATGAGTTTTCTTAGGTGCACCTTGAAACCTTGCTACCAAACAAATAACATGCATTATATTTGGTCTAGATGATGTTAAGTAAAGAAAACTACCAATCATGGACCTATATTGAGTTTGATCCACATCAGGTGAATCTTCATCCTTTCCAAGTTTACAACCAGTTTCCATTGGTGTACCTACAGGTCTGTTTCCATCCATTTGAAATTTTATTAACATTTCCTTTGCATATTTAACTTGAGAAATAAAAATGCCCTTTGGAAGCTAAGAAACTTGCAATCCTAAAAAGAATGAAAGTTCCTCTATCATGGACATTTCAAACTCCTTTTTCATAACATTAGGAAATGAAAGAGATAGCTGCTCATCATTACTGCCAAAAATAATATCATCAACATAGACCACTACAACCGGAATATTATCATTTTTAGTGATAAAATACAAATTGTTATCTACTCCACCTTTAGTGAACCCTTGGCTTTGCAAGAATTTGTCTAATTTGGAGTACCAAGCTCTAGGAGCTTGTTTTATACCATACAAATCCTTTTTTAACATGTATACATGATTTTCTTTCCCTGCACAAATAAAACCTTCTAGCTGTTCCATATACATTTCTTCTTCAAGATGACCATTTAAGAAGGCAGTTTTAACATCCATATGAAATACTTTAAAGTTTTTATATACAAGAAGGAAATAAATATTTTGATTGCTTCTAATCTAGCAACATGAGCAAAATTTTCATCAAAGTCTATGCCCTCTACTTGGGAGTACCCTTTACAAACCAGTCTAGCCTTGTTTCTAGCTACATTTCCTTTTTCATCAAGTTTATTCCTAAACACCCATTTAGCCCCAATGATGTTTTTATCTTTTGGCCTTGGGAAAATTTCCCAAGTTTTATTCTTTTCTATTTGATTTAACTTCTCTTGCATAGATTGTATCCATAGATCATCTTGACTAGCTTTTGTATATGTTCTAGGTTCTAACTGTGAAACTAAACATATATGAACCTGATTGTTTGCTTGAGTAACTTTCCTTCTAGTTTGTATTCTTGAATCTAAATTACCAATTATATGTTCTTGTGGGTGATTCTTTTCTTACAACTTCTTAGAAGGAGTATAAGTAGTAGTTTTAGAAGCTGTCTTAGGAGTTTTAGGGGTTATTGGAGTTTTAGGACTTACTGGAGTCTGTTGAGGTGCTTCATGGTCTGACCCTTCTTCTAATTCTTCTTTTATATCAGTTTCATCCAAAATATCACCTTCTTCTCTCTGCTGATCATGAGGTTGATGTTCAATTTGCTGCATATTCTCAACAACTTTGACATTAGAGCTTTCAATAATTCTTTTTAATCTTTTATTGTAACATTTATGTGCCTTGTTGTGTGTAGAATAACCTAGAAATATTCCTTCATCACAATGTGATTCAAAAATTCCTAGATTACCTTCATCTCTTTTAATATAGCACTTACAAATATTTTAAAATAAGAAATATTGGTAGATTTACCATGCAAAAGTTCATAAGGTGTATACTTGGTTCTCACCCTGTTCAAAATATAAACTGTTGTATGAACATCTTCTTTCCAATATGCATTTGACAAACCTGCATCATGAAGCATGGTTTTAGCCATCTCTTTAACTATCCTATTCTTTCTTTCTACTACCTCATTCTGTTGGGGTGTTCTAGGAGTTGCATATTGTCTCTTTATGCCATGTTTCTCACAATATTCTAGAAATGCGGTAGAGGTATATTCACCTCCTTTGTTAGATCTTAGGCATTTTAGTTTTAGATCTGTTTCTCTCTCTACCATTATCTTAAAAATCATAAATCCATCCAAGGCCTTAGATTTATGCTTAAGAGAGGTGACCCAAGTCATTCTTGAATAGTCATCGATAAACAACATAAAGTATCTTTCTCCATTTAATGATCCAGTCCTTGTTGGACCACACAAATCAGTGTGAACTAATTGAAGAGGTTCTGTAGATGAATTCTCTTTAGTTTTGTAAATGGTTTTTGTTTTTTTACCTTGCTAACACTCTTTTAAAACTTCATTTGTAGGTTTATATATAACAGGCATGTTTCTTACATTCTTGTTCTTATTGATTTTGGGTAAATTGTCAAAATTAATATGCCCTAACCTTCTATGCCAAAGTTTACTTTCTTCTATTTGACTTATGAAGCACACATCATTTCTACCATCATTTTTAGATCCACGCAAGTTGTAAATATATCCTTTTGTTCTTAAACCAGAAGCAATTGCTTGCCCTGAATTTTTAAGAATCTTGCAGCCTTGTGAAGTAAACATCACTTCATATCCACCATCAAAAATATGACTCACACTTAACAAGTTGTTAGTTAATCCTTCCAAAAAGTAAACATATTCTAAGGGAGTATTGTATTCTAAGAGAACAATACCCTTACCTACGATTTGTACACAGTAGTCATCACCAAATTTTACTGAGCCTCTTGCACAATTTTCAAATGTTGTGAACTTGCTTCTATCCCCTGTCATATGATGGGAACATCCACTGTCAATTACCCATATATCTTTTATTTTTGCATGAAAGGAAACTTCAACTATCATAGCCTAAGCTTTCTTGCTGCCTTTTAGCATCCATACAAGCTTCATTTTTCTATCAGATTGCTTTGGATGGACATCAATATTTGAATTGCAAAACTTGGCTATGTGTCCAAGTTTTTTACAACTAAAAAATCTCAAGCTATTTAGAAAGTTAAATATTTTACCATCCAAAAAGCTTGGTTTTCTTTTAGTCACAAATTTACAATCATTTTCCCTTTGACCATATTGATGACAATGAAAACAATAACCTGGGAATCTAAATGGTAGATTATTTTTGAAAGTCAGAGGCTTTTGAGTATTCTGAGAATCTGCACTCATAAGTTCATTATTATATGAACATTGACCCTTTGTGAAGCCAAGGCCTATCATATCCTTATGCCCCTTTTGTTTTCCTAACATATCGCCAAGTTTATTAATGTTGTTACTCAATTCAAGTTCTTTTCTAAGTTTTACAATTTCAACTTCTAAAGATTTGCATTGATTCACTTTATTTTCTAATTGAGTTTGAGTTACCTCCAACATTCTTTTATTTTCTTCTAGTTGCAACTTTGTTTCTACAACTAAATGATCATATTTTTTGATCTCCTTTTTAAATTCTTTGATTTTTGACAGAGAACATTTCAACTCACCTTCTAAATCAACTTCACCCTCTTCACTATCAGATTCATTTGAGACATTTTTCATCTTAACATCATTAGGAGTGACTTGAGTTATAAGCATAGTCTCTTCTTTCTCTTCTAAAGATTCCTTAGATTGGTTATAAAAAATATTAGCATCTTTTGTGAGCAGGCTCTTCTTCTTTCTGAAATTGATTTTTTCTTTTTGAGTTGTTAAAGTTGAAAGATTTCTTCTTGTAATGTTTTTTCTTGTGATCATCATCACTATCTGTGTCCTTGTTAGGACATTGGGATGCATAATTCCCAACCTTTCCACAGTCAAAACATTTGAAGGGAAATATTCCTTTGTATCTCCTTGAACCTCTTTTTAATTTACTGACAAAAATAGACTCATCTTCATTGTCTAATTCTAAATATGAGTTTTTGTTAGATTCCCTTTTTGTTGTCTTAAAGGTTTCCTCTTTGCTCGAGGAGTCATCATTGTTGATTCTCATTTCATAGGTTGTAAATATTCCTTGCAACTCTGCTACAGAAAGGGTTGCTAGATCCCTTTCTTCAATAGCTGAAACCTTTGAATCATATCTAGGAGTTAAAGTCCTAAGAATATTTTTAACAACAATTTGTTCATCTATAGTTTATCCATCACCTTGCATTGAACTCACAATTTCTTGAATTTTGAGAAAGTAATCTTCTAACTTCTCATCATCATTCATTTTTAATTCTTCAAATTCAGTTCTAAAGGTTTGAAGCCTTGCTTCCTTTACTTTATCATCACCTTCATAGATCTTTGATAGTCTATCCCATATTAGTTTTGAATTTTTACAATCCATTACTTTCACAAGAATTTCATTACTAAGAGTAGAGCAAATTGCATTTGTTGCTCTGGTATCATGACCAAAAGCCTTCTTTTCATCTTGTGTAGTAGGATTTGTTCCAGTGTATTCAACTTTAACAACTTCTAGAACATCAAATCCTAAATCTAGGCTAGATAACATTCCATTATGAATTTCCAATAGACAAAGTTTGTGCCATCAAAAACAGGTCTTTGTTCCATTCCTGTAAGTTTGGGGGGGGGGGGTGAATCAATGTCTTAAATTATTTTTTCCTTTAACAATCTTCAAACAATGTATGCTTTTAATATTTTCAATGACTAAAACATTCATGAAGTGAATGCAATTATAAAACTAAAATGAGAAACATTAAAGCAATTAAACACATAAGATCATCATGTTAAGACAACAAGATTATAACACTGTTTTTTTCTTGAGTGTAAAACCCTCACGGGGTAGAAAAATCACTCAAAAAATTTGCCTCACTAGCTTATTAAAATTTGAATCTCACTTATTATAGGCCTCATTGGCGAAGATCATTTTGTCTCACTGACATGAACTTATCATTGCATGTTTCAATCACAAAAAAAATTCAATACAGAGGGTTGCTCTGTTTCACTGCACAAGATGCCTTCTATAAATATTACATTAATATCTCAAAACTCATAATGGAGTCTTCAAAATATTAAATCCATTTTTTACAATTTATCTTGCATTGTGATTCTAGATATGTTCTCAACATAAAAAATGTCTCTCCTTTTTACAAAAACAACCAACAGTTACAGTGTCAATGTTATCACAAGGATTTGCACCCGCATGCAAGGCTAAAAAGCTCTGCAATCCCATGTAACATTGGATCAAACTCAGGTTGTGGGTGACCTATAATGAGATCGAACCTCCAGATTCTAGGCTGGCTTCCTATATGATTCTTAATTAAAAACTGAGTAACTTGTTGGAAAAAGGATAGAAGAACTATCGCTAAATGCATGTGAAATTGTAAATTGAAGGTGACGTACCTAATTGATGATAAACTTGTAGAATGGATCACAACTTGTACCTTTAGGGAAAATTGTTAACACAAGGAAATTTGAACTCTCTGAACACATTATTAATTTATTAAAAGGCTGTATTTATTTCCTTTCTTCTAAGGAAAACTAAGTTTTCACAAATAGGAAAAGGAACAAGTTTTGAGCACAATTAATGACTTGTCACAAACAACAATTGTGTATAAGTATGCAAAAACTAAGACAGAAGTTTGAAGGTTTTGATAATGAAACACATTAGACTTGCATCAGATCATTCAAGCATACAAAACATCTGAAATTGCAAAGGTGAACTCTATCTCCATGAACAATACGAAGGAAAACTTTGCAAAACAATAAACTAAAGTAACCTGTAAAGCTATAAAATTTTATTAATGTAAAAACCTGAGTTACAAATCTTTCTCTCTGCAAAAAGGTATGCCAGAGAAGATAAAAAATAAGAAGTAGAGGAAAAAGATAAACTTTTTCCAATAAATACAATGAGATGCAACTCCAAAGTGCATGAAAGATGAAATTGAAAGTCAATTTCAGTATAGAAATGATAACTCCAAGGAGAAATCTAAGAAAAAATAAAAATCCCTGAAAAGAAGGCTCAAACTCATGCTAAAATGAGTGAACTCAGTCTCAAACTCACAGTAATAATGTATGCAACTGAAAAGTAGCTTGAACTGAACTGGAAATTGATGAAAAGTAAGTCCAAGCATGCAAAAATTCCTCGTTTGTATCAATCTGCCCATGATGACTTGAATGATTAATCTTTAGTTGATAATATGATGTGGAACTGAAGTAAAATGCAAAAAATATTCATAACTCGCATGATTAACTCTTCCTCCAATTAACTTTACTTGCATTCTGCATGGATCTCCATAATATCTTTTATTTGCACTTTAAGATGCTAAATTAATTAAATGATTTATAGTGTATCATTTAATTAACTGGCTTACATTGAATAATGCAAAATAAAAGATAAAGAATAATGTTAAATTAAAAACTTAACCCCCACCTGACGGCTTCATACAAACACTTAGCATATATTTTGAATATGCATTCACCATTAAATAAATTAGCCGACCACACAACACTTGTAACATTCATAAATCTTATGATAGGGCCGACCATATCATTGCTAAACACTTGAATTAGAAGTCAAAACCATAGGCATCGATAAAACATAATGATTTTTCCAAAAATCATGAACAAAAATCAAAAGCTTGTCGACTTAGGGCAAGCAAATACCATAGAGCCCTAACTCTTAATCATTTTACATTTTGCATTTTTCTTTTCCTGAAGACTTCCCTATTGCACTGCCATGGTGAAAGCACTAGGGTTTCAAGCTTGATCTGCACTCTTTCTTGTTGATTTTGATGATTCTTTGAGAGATTTCGAACAGGAAAGGTAAGATAAAAAATACTCGGTCACAAATCTGCATCTTCTCAAGCATTTAAATGGGTTTTTGGAGCCTCAAGGCCACATATGTGCATAATCTTTGACATATTTTATTCATTTATTCATGTATCCTTTGGACGCCATGGCTTCTTTGTTATTTATCCTCTGTTATGGCCTCCATATGAAGAGTTTGAACCTTTTGTATATATATCTATTGTTGTGCAAGCTCGACTTATGATTTTAAAGCTCAAGGAGAGCTCAGTCATGAACTTGTCTCCTCTTCCTTAGGCGCATGATGGTAAGTTTCATTTCTGCCTTTATTTCTCTGTTGAAATACAAGCTTTTGGAAAATTCTCCTCTATAGAGTGAGTTGATAAATCTTTTATAAATAAAATAAAATCTCTAGGCTGCCATGAAATCTCTATATGTTGACCTTTCTCCGTGTGTTGTTTGTCATTACTGGCCGTGGCTACAAATTATCTTCATCTGGACATTCGTTTTGTTGTGATTTGGCTCATTCAATAAAACTCCTTGTATGTAAAACCTTTGAACTTTGTTGGGCCGCCATAAGGGTTCCTCCATTTGAGCTTCTATTGATAGTTTACTATTTTCTGTAGATTATAATCTCAGCTTGTGAAACTTGGCCACCATTGGAGCTTTTCTTTAAACAAAAATATGAATGGTTTTGTAAACCCAAAACACTGTATGGCACCATTTCCTTCTTATGTTGTATATGGAAATAAAAGAAAAAGAAAAAAGGCTTGGCCGTTTCATAATTCCCCAAAATATTGATTCAATAAGCACTTTCAGTATGCTTGACCTTTTTTTCTTCTACTAGTAATCATTTGACTCAGCTGCTTTCACAATCTTCTCCTTGTCATATGATGCACCTTTTATTAAATAAATTACTTTGATCCTTCACCTGTAGCACACTACAATGCACACCTGTAGCTATTACGATGTATAGAAGTTCAAAACTTCTTGGCCTTATATAGTGTAGATGCACTCTGGTATTATGTGTAAATATTTGGCTCTGTTCTCTTTAAATTCTGTCCACTAGCTTTTTAGTCTAATTCATTCAATGAGTACCTTGCTTTGAACACACATTCTGAAGCACACAACCTTTCATATATTTGACATTTCTTTCTAAAGATATGGAATAATATCCTTATGCACCTGTAGCACACTTTGTGTTAACATTGTTTTGTTCATTCCTTTAGTATATAAAATACCACTTCCATTGTCTTTATAACAACCTCCTATCCGCACATGTGGATCTTAGCGAGAGTGGATGTGGACTTGTCCTATCTATTTATTTTGTGACAACAGTCCTATTCATGACTGTTCTTGACATGATGCTGTTTCAGATTACTTTGTTCTGTCTCTTGATCTGAAACTGAAACAATGTTGTCCTGCTGTCATGTTGACTACCTTTCTGAATCTCTGGACGAATAATATATGTGGTTTGAAATTGAAAGAAACAACTTAATTGATTATTGTCTTGTTCTCCCTTCAACATAAGGGGATCAATGCCTCATTAAAATGTAAATATGAATGAAAGGTAGAGCTGAAACAAAGAATGCAAATACAATTAATGCTCTCTTAATCATGTTTCTTTGATTGTTCTATTGAATTATGAGCAATAAGATGATTTGCTCAATCTATTTTCACCATGCTATTAGACTGCTTGATGACAGTCTAAGATGATGACTGTTTCTTTGATGCTTTAATAACTCTCATATATGAATGTTGAATGAGAGAATACCTTATGATATGCCGGGCTCAACCCTTGTGGGAGCCCGTTTTACTCCACATATCTGATAAGATGATCTCAAACACGATGACCCTGTTCTTGCACATTGAAAAAAACATGCTAGCAAAATAAAAGAAGCTGAAAGATTTCCTCTTAGTTTCATGCCTTTGAAATTTGAAATCATCTAATGGATGCCTGATCAAAAGTATACTATATTTATGTTGGTAGTGAAGGAATATGATAGGATTTGATTTGCATTGCTCTAACCACACTTCTATCAATCTTACAGGTGCATCGGAGCTTAGAGCTGGAGTCATAACTGAAGACCTCAACTTGTCAATGATTCATCATTCCAGGCAATGACGAATCACTTTCTACCCTATGCCTTCTTTATTCTTAGTTGTATAGTCTACTTTACTTCATGCACCCCTTATTTGATTATAAAAATCAAATTGAGTTACTCCCACGACTTGTGTGGGATTCTGGTTTGTACATTATTAATAAAACAACAAAGATTATGCAAACTTATGATATCATTTTGAGATGTTTTTTGCATAATATTACTGAAATTTACACTGTAACGAAACATTGCACAATAATGAATACTTAGTAGAAAATTTTGAACAACTTGTGTACCTTTTGATTTGAATTTGCAATTTAGCTCTACCTGTTTGAGCTGGTAGTGAAAAATAGGTAACAGTCAAATCACACTGTATTTATATTTACTTTTAAATCATCATACTCTGCCTCTGAAAAAAAACTTTTAGTTACCAACTACTCGTGTTTAGAGATAGAAAAAAAAATTGTTCCTAGGAAAAAATAATGATAAACTATTATAAAAAAATGACATTGCCATTTTCCCATTGTCAAAAACAAAAACCTTTACCTAGATGGTGAATGGAAACAACAACTTTGAAAACCTAGACAAGGGTTTCAAAAAAATAGGCATCATTAACCTCTGAAATGGTAAAATCATTTCCTTAACAAATGCAAACTGAAGGTCCAAAGATTTCAACATTTTAGGTACCATTATTCACATAAAACAAAAACCTATTTTCTCTTAACAAACGTAAACACAATACTCATGAAAACCTTAACAAACTACTAAAAAAATTAAACAAAATTGTTTGAAGACTCTTAAGAAAACTGAGAACAAAGATACCAAAATTCTTAAGACACATCTGACAACAAATACAACCTTCTCTGCAAGTTTTAATCAAACAAATAACTACCAGTCAACAAAAACAACTGGAGAATATTACCTGAGAAAAAAAAGAAGCCTGGAAACCATTCTGTTTTAAAACTGGAAAACCACTGTGAATCGATCATTGTCTTTTCCATGCAAACACCGTCATCAACTTCCTGGAAACCCTAACTCCTGATGAGTTTTCTTCACACAAAATGATAACCAACACTGTTCAAGTAGTTTCACATGTTAAACATTCTTTTCCATCGAGCCCTAATTCCTTTTTCCATTGAACCAAAACATTATAATAACCTTTCAAATCAACATGTGCAAGTATTTTATGACTTAAGGAACCTATGTCCTCTAGAAGGTCTTCCAAAAATGCCATAAAAAATGCCAAGAATATGGAGTGCATGGAGTGCTATCAATAAAACAAGAATAGGTGCTTCCCTTTTTATGCCTTGCTCAATGTCATCACAAAAACTAGACATATATACCTTGAAACCTTGCATTTGAAACATTCCCAAATATAATGCCATTGGGGTCAATAGTGGAAGCTAACTTTGTAAGAAGGATGAAGAAGGGCACTGGTAAGTAGAAAGGTAAACTACCTTTCAAATGCTTTATCTGTGGAAATATAGGTCATTATGCTTCAAGATGTCCAAATAGAGCTATGAACAATAAAGGTAAGGAGAACAAAGGTAAGATGATTAAGAGAAGTTACTATGTTAGAGAAGATGTTGGTATTTCTAATGATGAATCTGATTATGGAGATGATGATGAATGCTTGTTCTTAGATTTAATAGATGAATCTACTTCTGCTAACTTTGAAAGTTGTGTGAAGGAAAGTGTTTCGGAGAAGAAGAATATGGTTGAAGGTACCTTGGTTTCTTCTTTTCATGCTAAACATGATATAAAATACCAGGTTGTTCACAGTGGTTGCTCTAATCACATGACTAGAGAAAAAAGTAATTTTGTTAAACTTGAAAAGTATGATGGAGGATTAGTTAAATTTGGAGATGATTCAGGACCTAAGATTTGTGGAATAGGTTCAATCAATTTTGATGGAAAGCATAATATTGAAGATGTTTACTATGTTAAAGGATCAAGGCATAATATTTTGAGTGTTAGACAAATGTGTAGCAAAGGATATAACCTTGTGTTTAAGGATGAAAGATGTGAGATCAGAAAAGGGTTTGGAACTGTGATTGTTGTTGGTACGAAAATAGATGGAGACATCTATCAGCTCAAGGGTTCCGATGATCATTGCTTTATGTCTCAGATTAATGATAGTTGGTTATGTCACTAGAGGATGTGTCACATGAATTTTGACAATTTGGTTAGAATCAGTTCAGTTCATGATCAATATGATTTATAAAAAAATGTCAATTTGGAAAGAAAATAAGGAGTATTTTCAAGGGAAAGGAACAATCTGCTATCGGACTATTGGAATTAATACATACAAATATTTGTGGTCCTACAAGGGTGAGAATGGAATTAATACATACAAATATTTGTGGTCCTACAAGGGTGAGAAGTATTCAAGGTGACATGTATTCATGATTTTTATCGATGATTACTCTTGAATGATATGGGTTACTTTTCTTAGAGAAAAATCTGTTGCTCTAGATAAATTCAAAGAATTTAAAGTTACGGTTGAGAATGAGATGGATTTGAAAATCAAATGTTTGAGATTTGAAAGAGGTGGAGAATTCACCTCCAATGAGTTTAACATGTTTTTTGAAGTTCATGGAATAAAGAGGCATTTGTCTACCCCTATAACTCCTCAGCAGAATGGAGTAGTTGAAAGGATAAATTAGATTGTTCAAGAAGTTGCAAGGACTATGATGAAAGAACCTAACCTACTAGAAGTCTACTGAAGAGAAGCAATTCATACTGCTATTTACATAATTAAAAGAGTTCAAGTCAAAGCTAACAACACAAAGGCTCCCTATGAGTTATGGTATGGAAGGATTCCTATTGTCAAGTACTTTATAGTGTTCGAAAGAAAATGTTATATTAAAAGAGATGAAAAAAACTTAGGAAATTTTGATGCAAGGTCTGATGAAGGTGTCTTCCTTGGATATTCTAATAAAATAAAAGCTTATAAATATTATAACAAATGGCTAAGAAGTATAGTTGATAGTTCAAATGTTAAGGTCAATGAAGATTTGCAGAATTCAATTGCTATAGATGGATATGTGTCAGATGAACCTGCTTGTGGATAAGAAGAAGAAAAAGATAATGAAAAAGAAGTGCAAAATGAAGAGGAAGAAGCTCTGAAAAGGACCCCTAAGACCCTTAAGTATGTGCAAAAGAATCATTTTGAAGAATAGATCATTGAAGACAAGAGGAAAGGAGTATTAACAAGGAGTAAAGTTGCTGAAGCTGGGGTAAGTTTGTGTTTACTCTCTAAAGTTGAACCTAAATAGTAAGTGAGGCATGAAGAGATGAACAATGGATGAAGGCAATGGAAGAAGAACTTATGCAGATTGAGAAAAATCAAACTTATGAATTGGTTCCTAGATTGGAAAACAAGAACATAATTGAGACTTAGTGCGTCTCCATAAACAAATTGAATGAGAATGGAGAAGTGGTAAGAAACAAGGAAAGGCTTGTGTGTATAGGTTACTCACAAGTGGAAGGAATAGACTTTAAAGAAACATTTTCTCTGGTGGATAGGATGGAAGCAATCAAGATGTTTTTGGCATTTTTAGCATACAAGGACTTTAAGGTTTATCAGATGGATGTGAAGTCTACTTTTTTGAATGGCGAATTAGAAGAAGAGGTTTGCATGGAAAAAATGGAAGGTTTTCAGTTATCAGATCAATCAGATATGGTTATCAGATTGAAAAAGGAATTATATAGATTGAAGCAAGCTCCCAAAGCTTGGTATGCAAGATTGGACAAATACTTGATACATCAAGGATGTAATAAAGGCATCACATATAGTAATCTTTACTTCAAATTTGAGGAAGAAAAAATATTGATAGTGGTTGTGTATGTGGATGATATTATCTTTGGAGGAAATGAAGCTATGTGTAAGAAATTTGTAGAGGATATGCATAAATAATTTGAGATGTTAATGTTTGGGGAGATGAATTTCTTCCTTGGGATAGAAATCAATCAAATAGATAAAGGTATATTCATTTCACAATAAAAGTATGCCAAAGAGATGTTGAAGAGATTTTGAATGGATGACTCCAAACCTATATGTACTCCTATGGTGACTAGTTGCAAATTGAGCAAGAATGATGAATCACCTAAGGCTGATCAGAGCAAGTATAGATCTATGATTGTTGGATTGCTATATCTAACGGCTAGTATACTGGATATCATGCACATAGTTTGTCTTGTGGCTAGATTTCAAGAAGATCCTAAAGAGATACATTTTTTAGTAGTGAAGAGGATATTCCAATACTTAAATGAAACTTCTTAGTATGGCTTGTGGTATCCTAAGGATACTAATTTCACTTTAAGTGCATATGCTAATGCAGAATGGGTTGGTTGTGTTGATGAAAGGAAAAGTACAAGTGGTAGTGCATTATTTCTTGGATGAAAATTAGTGTCATCGCTAAGTAAGAAGGAAGATTTAGTTTCTTTATCCATTGTAAAGGCTGAGTACATTGTAGTAGCATCTTGCTGCACACAAGTATTGTGGATGAGATAGACATTGAAGGATATCAGATCAATGCATGATAAGCCTATTTCTATCTTTTGTGACAATAAAAGAGCAATTAACATTTCAAAGAATTTAGTGTTGCATTCAAGGAAAAATCACATATGAATCAGGTATCACTTTCTCAGAGAGAAGGTTATGGAGAATGAGGTGAAGCTTGATAATGTACCTACAAAGGATCAGATTGCTGACACATTTACTAAGGCTTTTCCTCAGGATAATTTTGAGTATCTTTGAGAGAAGTTGGGGGTTATTGAACCTCCTTCTTTGAACTAGATGCATATGGAGATGTATCAGTCTAGTGGATCTATGGATTCATCTCTTGTCTGGACTGATGTTGGTGGCTACCTCTCAGGGGGAGTAGGTAGTGTCATGTGTTGTCATTGTGCAAAGTTATTGATTTGTTTTTTTGCACTCCTAATAGGAATAACTTTAAGTACCCCCCAACCGGGCGAAGGTGTAAAATACTGCGAATCTTGTAGACTTCCCAATAAAAATATTAATTTTATTGGCATTTTTTTTGTTTTTAGGAAAATAATAATCTCAATTAGCGAATCTTTTGTAATCGCTAGAAGTCTATGGAAAATCTTGGCGAATTGCAATTTTTTAAAAACCAACAAAATATTTTCATTGGCAATTAAAACCTATTTTCAAACCAATAAAATATTTCCATTGGTGAATTAAACATGTTTTCAAACCAACAAGATATTTCTATTGGTGAATTAAAGTTGTGCTCAAAGAAATAAAATATTTTTGTTGGTGATTCAAAAATGTTTTCAAACTAAAAAAAATATTTTCATTGGCAAATTAAAGCTATTTTTAAATAAATAAAAAAAACCATTGGTGAATTAAACATAATATCAAACCAATAAAAAATTCATTGGCAAAATAAACTAGTATGCCAATAATAAATCATAGCGTGGGTGGCGAAAATATCAAATGCTACATATTGTTCTATTTTGGGACAAATTTTCCACACATCCAAATTCCTTCATAAAGTACCCAGAATGGGGAAAAGTGTCAACATATTCATTATGTCTAAAGTCAAATGTCAGCACAAATCAATATAACCCACAACCGTTTGATGAATTTTCAATGGACGATTATAATTGCATTCCAAAAACAAATGTCTGAAGAACTAGACTTGAGAATTCAAACCTCTAGAATAAAACTAGAACCGTTAGATTTCCAAAAATAAATGGTTGACATTTTATTACTTATTAAATCACTTAAAGTCATGACACCCAAAATAATTATTTATCATTGATTGGATACCGACAGTTGAAGAACGCTTAAGTTATGAATTAAGCCTTTAGAGTCATTGTGGTTATCGGCCCCTTGACCTAGGAAATTATCGATTTCGTGGAGTATCAAAGTCAGGTGGCAAATATTTTCTCACAAAAATCAACGGTTGAGATCGACGATTAATGATCGAGTGGCTCCCGCGCGCTCACACTGCTGAGAAGGTGATGTCATCATTTTTTCATGGTAATGCAGAATTGTGACATCTATCCTCAGTGGGACCAATCTTTAGCTTGTGTTTAATGATCTAAAAGAAATCAACGGTCAACACCAAGTTCATCAAAGATCAACGGTTATTCCAAGATCTACGACTATAGTTTCATTCTGAATTTTTTTCTGAAGCACTTGACTTGTGAATTCAAACCTTCAGAATAATGCCAAAACCGTTAGTTTTTAAAATATCAATGGTTGACGTTTTATTATTTTTTAAATGACTTAAATTCATGACTCAATTTTTTCAAAATAATATTGTTACATCAAGTGGTGAAATAAATGTTAAGTATTGTGTATTTGATGTCATTGTCTTCATTCTAACTTCTATATATACTTCACCAACTTGATGTTCTTCATATTATTTATAACATATTTGTCTTTTCTTTCTTTCTTCTCTATTCTCAATTTAACTGTAATATGGAGTCTTCATGGCGTGTCATGCTACATAAATATTTTTGGGAGAAAAGAAGCAATGATGCATACGACAGATGAAAGTTGGGTATGGTTTTTACAATTCCTTGTGTGCAGGTTGTGGATGCTATAAGAATAATTGTGGGTAGGGAATGGCTTTAGAACAACCCCTGTGATCTATATTCTGAGGTAGCTTAGACTTTCTTGTCCAATTGCATGGACATTTTGCTTGATAAAGTTTTGGTGAAGACACTAGCAATACATTATTTGCAGTCTTTCATTTATTCTATTTCTTCATTGTATTTGGCATTGGAGCATTACAATTTTGAAAGTGGGTTAGTGCCTATTGGTGGAATCTTTCGTAAAGTGGAATTGCATGCTTCTACAATGCAGGCTCTTGCCCTGGTTAATATGAGATGTGTTCTGCTGTGTGATACAAAAAATGTATCATTAAAGAGTTTGGAGTTTTGGAGGAAGGTTTTGGGTGATTCTCTTTTCTTCTCTACTGTTACTTTGTTAAATTCAATTCACCTTTTTCTCAAACACCCAGTTGAGGACCCTTACTATTGTTACATAATTTTTTAGTAATGAATTGTGTCTATATTTTATTGTACAATGTAATAGTTCTTGTAATATGTATTTTGTGACTGATTTTTTGTCATGGTTAGTGGCTTTTTGGCCAAGCTGGCTAGGTAGTATGTACTTCAATCTTTAGGTACTTAAATTAAAATACTTTTTCGTGGCTCCATTCTTGTAAATCCTTTTTTTTTTGTTTAATATAAAAATGTGGCTTTTAAAACTAATAGTAATGATCAACATATAGTTCTGATCATAAGTGAGCAAAATTTATTGTGATTTATTAGTGGACATAGATAATGATTAAGCTATAAAAAGCCATTTAATTCCCTCTTTTTAATGCTTTGAAGTACTCTACCTGCCATTTAATTCTCAATATTTTTATCGACATTTCACATATCTTCCAGATTGTCTTTCATTGAAGAAAATGTGGTTGTAGTACCATGGATTAACACCATATATACATCCGAAGTGAGTGAAATGTTTGATTTGATCATATAATTCTAATCATAAGTGAGAAATTTATTGTGACTTATTAGTGGACATTGGTAATGATTAAGGTATAACAAGCCATTCAATTCTCTATTTTCAATGCCTCAAAGTACTCTACCTTTCATTTAAATCTCAATATTTTTATTGATTTTCACATATCCACCAAATAGTCTTTCATTGAAGAAAATGTGTATACAATACTATGGATTAATGCCATATGTACCTGGGAAATCTTTAAAAGATTCAAAATTAGGTTTCTCTTCTAATCCAAAGTGAGAAAAATGTTTGATTTGATAACTTGATACTAAAAAATGGCAGAAAGTATGGCACGTGGCACATGCTTTCTTTTTTTTTTTATTATCAATTTTCATCTTTTTTTTAATTGATTTTTGCATATTCATCGGATTGTATTTCTTTGAAGAAAGTGTGGTTGCAGTACTGTAGATTAATGCCATATGTACATCCAAAATGATTGATTGGATAGCTTGATATTGAAAACTGCACAACATAGTGTAGATGATGATGTCATTAATCTAGTGATCAATTGAAACAAGATTTGTAATGATTTCATAATGTTTGAGTGACAATTTTGATAGATTATTAGCTTGAGGTATAGTTTGCATGTAGCCATACGTCAATCAAAATAAACATTGTAATTGTAAATGTAAGACTTAAGTTACATGGTTAAGTTATTTTTTTGGTTTGCGTAATTATCATTATACCTAACCTCACACAAATCACAAGTAAACATGGATTAGATTGGTAGTGGTATTGGTGGCCCATAAATAGGGATAGTGAGCATAACTAAAATCATTTGTAGAAGGTTAAAGGGTTTACTATTGAGTGCAATGTTCTAAATTGTCATAAGGGTTTTCATTTTGCAAGGTTAATAAGGAAGAAGATGTGGTATTATTGGGGATACTATATTGGCAACACAAGGGTAGACAACTAAGAGGGGGGGTGAATCAATTGTCACCGAATTTCAAACTTATTAAACTTATTAATCCTTATTCTCATATTTGATCAATATCAATGAAAGAATGAAACAACACATCAGAAACACACATAACACCAAGATTTTTACGTGGAAACCTTGTTAGGGGAAAAACCATGGTGGAGGTCAGTCCACAAGATTATACCCTATTAAAAGTATAAGAAGAATAAATGGGGAATGCACATGCATTTAGACACACTACCTAGAGCTCACTGTTTAATTACAAAGGAAGACACACTGTCTTATAGAAAGATTCAAGATTACAACCATCTAGATTTTGAACTGAGAAAATAGCATCTGGTAATGCCTGATTACAGTTCCAGTTAAGCACATGAATACTTCTTCACTTTCCACTTTTCTTCACACTCTGCTCTACCTTTGAATGATTTGAAAAATATTCACACACACACACACAAAGCACACCCTTGAACACTTCAATTCGAATAAACAATCGCTCTTAAATATATCCACAACATGAAATTACATTCGCTACAAGTCGGCCACAAAGAAATAATAAAATGAATATAAACTGTCGGCCCAAAACAATAGATAATTTTCAATGTGAATCAACCAAGGTCGGCCGCAACATAGTGAAGACCCAAATCAACATTTCCAACACAAAAACACTTCAATTAATTTCTCCTCAAAGATCCACAACACACTTCAACACCCTATCGGCCAAGAACAAAAAAAACATGAACACTCAAGAGAAAATATCAAATCATGAGCACAACGATCAATGTAGACATGCAAAAAAGATAGAGCATGATCTAGAAACATCCAAAAACATTACGAAACATCAGAGAAGCATCCACAAAAATTGAACTAACTGTATCACATAATCTTCAATCAGAAACACAAACTGAAGCAACAAAAAAATTGTCAGAATGTAAATCTTCATAACTTGATCAAATCTTCACATGAATCTCTAAAACTCAACGTGGATAAACTAGATATACTCAACAAGAAACCCTTTAGTCCACAACCTCTGATCAACAATGTACGTAACTCACCGACAGACAGAACATCACTTCACCACTTGGCAACCTGCAACTCATTTCATTACAATTTTCTCAATATCCTCGACATATACAACTTCAAATGCACTAATGCTAATAGTGTTGACATCAATGATAACCACATATCAACAACACAACCACAAAATCCAACAATCTCCCCCTTTGGCATTGATGGCAACATATGATGTGAACAACACCATCAACTTAACTAACTCTTGACACTTACTCCCCCTTAGGTTCTGACTTTTTTTCTCCTCAAGTCTTTCACATGATCTTCTCCCCACAAGGCTCTTTTCCCTAGATAATCACCAGTTTTTCACATTACTTTTCTCCCCATTTGACATCAATGAAAAATATCTCTGAGCTCTGAACCACATATCTAAATTTTTGAACCATTTGACTACTCCCCCTGAGTAGCAGCCACCACAACATCAATCTGAAACAAGATATGATTATGAAATGCACAGACTGATGCAATGCAATGCATCCTTAGTTCTGATTAGGAGGGGTAATCACCCCTAACTTCCCTCTGAGATACTCAAAAGTATCCTTAGGCAATGGCTTTGTAAAGATATCTGCAATCTGCTCCTTAGTAGGCACATACTCCAATCTGACTTCCTTTTCACTTACCTTTTCTCTCAAAAAGTGAAACTTGATAAATATATGCTTGGTTTTTGAATGCAGCACCAGATTCTTAGAAATATTAATGGCACTTGAATTATCATAGAATATAGCAATAGGCTCATCATATACAACTCTGATATCCTTTAATATCTACTTCATCCACAATTCTTGAGTACAATTGTTAGTAGCAACAATGTATTCAGCCTCTGCAGTAGATAAAGAAATGGCATTCTGCTTTTTACTTAACCATGAGATTAGCTTCTTACCCAAGAAAAATGCACCACCACTAGTACTTTTTCTGTCATCCACATCTCCTGCCCAATCAACATCAATAAAGGCATGCAAGGTAAGATCATCATTACAAACCATATCTCCCTTATCAGTCAACTAAAATCCATCAGGTTGCTCAATATACACCTCTTCTTCCAATTCACCATTTAGAAAAGTAGACTTGACATCCATCTGATAAACCTTGTAATTTTTGTAAGCAGCATAAGCAAGAAATAGTCTCACAGCTTCAATTCTAGCAAGAGGGGCAAAAGTCTCTTCAAAATCAATTCCTTCCATTTGTGAATATCCTTTGCATACCAGTCTTGCTTTGTTTCTAACAAATTCACCTTGCTCATTCAATTTGTTTCTAAAGACCCATTTAGTTCCAATTACATTTTTATCCATAGGTATAGGAACAAGAATCCATGTATCATTTTTCTCAATTTGTTGTAGCTCTTATTTCATTTCTTCAACCCAATGTTCATCTTTGCATGCTTCATTCACACTAGTAGGCTCAATCTTTGAAATCAAGCAATATTCTTCTGCAATTTTTCTCCTAGTTTGGACACCTTTACTCTTATCACCAATAATTTGATCTTCTAAATGATTCAATCTTACATACCTTGAAGTCTTCTTAGAATGTTCTTGAACTTTAGACTCTTCCGATCTCTCTTCTGCTCTTTCACTAGTTTCTTCTTCCTCTTGATTTTCCGATCCACCAGAATGATTTGCATTTGATTTGAAGTCTGAACTTTGTTTGTACTGTTATTCTGATCATCAAAATCATATCCATAAGTTCTGGATGGTCTAGCAATGTCTTCATCAACCTTAACATTTGCACTTTCAACCATTTCCTTCAATCTCTTATTGTAACACCGGTAGGCCTTGCTTTTAGTAAAATAACCCAAAAAGATTCCTTCATCACTCCTAGCATCAAACTTTCCTATATCTTCGGGTGATCCCATAATAGTGGTTTACAATTTTTGGCCAAACTGGACACTGAAATAATTTTTTTTAACTAAATCTTCACTTTCGGGCACCTATAGCGGCTAAACTGTGAGGAATTTGAAGACAATGCAAACTAGAGTTTTGTGAAATTTTGTCTGTATATTCTAAATATATTTTTTTCAAAATTTTTTGGAATCAGATTGCACTTCTTTTTCCATCTCCCTCAAAAACTAGTTTTTCATAAAACCACATTTTAAAAAAGTGGCTCACCGTATAACGCATAATTTTTTTTCCATGAAGGATAAAATTCTAATTCTTTCAAAATTTAGATTTGTAACTCTAATATCTAGTGCTTCCACTTGGTTAGATAGTTTTTTTAAATATTTTTTCTTTAATCGAGTTTTGAAGTCAAACGAATTACAATTCAGACATAGCACGACCATATAACAAGTAACTTTTTTTGTATGTATTGAAATTCAATTTTATTTTTTTTGTTGGATAAAGGACTTCAATATCTGGTGCAATCGTATTTTTCACTTTTTTTTTGACAATCTTCTATTTTTCCACATGTGCAAAATAGAGAGTTTGATTTTTGGTGAAAAACCTACATTCACAAGAAATAAAAAATAAATATAATAATAAAATTAAATTTATTTAAAATTATACTTTTTGGGAAGCTTATAATAAGGACTATATACTTACACAAAATAAATTTTAAATGAATTCATTTGATCCCCCAAAAGGTAAATCAAAAGTTATTTTTTATCAGCATTTTGATAGGTGTAAAGGAGACTCCGTTATAGGTATGGTTTAAAACTAGTAGGGTTCTATCCAAGGGGGTTTGATCTAAGGTAGTTTGATCAAACCCTCTTCAATTGGAATGATTTAAATGAAAATTTTAAAGTCTTAAATCATTATATTTTCTAAAAATATGTGATTTAAGCAAAAATTAGAATCTCCCAGAAATTGTAAACCAGCTTTGTGGGATCACCCCTTCATCTCTTCTGATATAGCATCTACTCCCAAATATTTTGAAATATCTAACAATAGGCTTATGACCAGTCCATAGCTCAAAAGGGGTCTTACCAGTATCACCTTTGATTTGTACCCGGTTGAGGATATACACAGTAGTACTCACAACTTCTCTCCAATAGATATGAGGGACATTTACTTCTAGCATCATGGTTCTAGCAGCATCTTTAACTATTTTGTTCTTCCTTTCCACAACTCCATTTTGCTAAGGGGTCCGTGGTGCAGATAATTGTCTCTTTATTCCATGTTTTCACAAAAAGAATTAAACTCATTGGAAGTAATTCACCACCTCTATCTGATCTCAGATATTTAACCTTCAGACTAGTCTCTGTCTCAACCATAGCCTTAAATATCTTGAACTTTTCCAGTGCTTCATATTTCTCCCTTAAGAAAGTAGCCCACATCATTCTTGAATAATCATCAATAAGCAACATAAAATACCTGTAACCTTGTAAACTTCTAATTCTAGAGGGACCAAAAAAATTAGTATGCATAAGCTCCAACAATTCATTTGAACAATTTTGTTTGCTCTGAAATGAAATTCTAGTATTCTTTCCCAACTGACGTTCCTTGCAAATGAAATTAGTAGGTTTTACCAACTTAGGTAGATCTCTCACAGCCTTAGCAGAACTTATCTTGACAATGTTATCAAAGTTAACATGACACATTATCCTATGCCACAACCAACTTTCATCAACTTGAGCAATCAAACAAATTTTACTAGAAGCATTCAGATGAAAGATACTACCTCTTGTTTTTGTACATGATGCAATCACATTTCTAGAACATCCCAATATTATGCACTTTCCATCCTTGAACTGAAGATTGTAACCCTTATAAATCATCTTGTCTGACACTTAAAAGATTATGCTTCAAGCCTTCCATATACAGAACATCATCAGTATTATTCTTACCATCAAGAGAAATGCATCGTCTTCCACAAATCACACCAGTTGTGTTGTCACCAAATCTCACAACACCACCATCATACTTTTCCAAGCTCACAAACTTACTTTTATCTCTTGTCATATGATGTGAACATCCACTATCAATCACCCATTCATCTTTCTCTTCAACTCGAGCAACTAGGGCTTTCTCCACATTTGTACAACTAGCAGATTTAGTAGATACATTATTATTTTCCTTGATAGCAATAAATACCCATTCATCTTCACCTTTATCAGATTCATCATCTGTCACACCTTCATCAACAACATAGTAACACTTCTTTTGAAATTTATGCTTGTTATGTCTTGGTTTAGAATCTCTTTTTGGACACCTTGATGCAAAATGACCTATCTTATTGCAAGAAAAACATTTAAGAGACAATTTTCCTTCATACTTACCTTTTCCTCTCAGTAGTCTTTTGACAATAAGTGCTTCCAGCTCTTCTAGCTCTCTTTCTTCTTCTTCAATCTATTTGATTTCATCCTCATACTTGAATTTCTTTCTAGATGAACTCTCACCCGAATCATATCTCTGTCTATCTCTTTTGGAAGTACTAGCCTTAAATGCAGATTCAACCTTAGGAAGGGCATCACCAAATTTTCTCAACTCAAAAGTAGTCAGCTTACCAACCAACATATCTCTGGTTACATTTGTTATAGTCTAGAGTTCTTCAATAGCACTAGCTTTGACTTTATAAGCAATAGGCAAGGATCTAAGAACTTTAGCAACAATCTTTGATTCTTCCAACTTTCCACCAGCACATTTGATACCACACAAAAGTTCATTCACTCTTTGCATGAAAGTAGTAACATTTTCATCATCACCCATTATCAACATTTCATATTTCCCTTTCAGACTCTGCAACTTAGCAATCTTCACATTAGCATCTCCTTCATACAAAGTTTCCAACTTTTTCCAGATCTCATAAGTAGTCTTCAGATCCATTTGTCATATCAGTATCGGTTAAAGCACTCAACAATGCTTC
Organism: Sequoia sempervirens; assembly: GCA_007258455.2. Taxonomy (NCBI): domain Eukaryota; kingdom Viridiplantae; phylum Streptophyta; class Pinopsida; order Cupressales; family Cupressaceae; genus Sequoia; species Sequoia sempervirens. The sequence continues at coordinate 12,036,886 of VDFB02000363.1, read as the reverse complement.
CTTAGCCTGGATATTATACTCAGCATCCTTGATCTCAACAAAAGTAGTAGGACCATTCGGTGGTATAACATACATATTACTTGTAATGCTCCAATAGGGTTCACCAAAGCATCTCAAATGGCACTCCATTCGAGTCTTCCACAAAGAATAATTTTTCCATCAAATCTCAGACTATCCTTGTATTTCACCATCCCATATCACCTCAAGTTGTGAAACTTCTTCCAAGGAACTTGCTCTGATACCAATTGTTGGAAACACAAGGGCAAACAACTAAGAGGGGGGGGGGTGAATCAGTTGTTACCGAATTTCAAACTTATTAAACTTATTAATCCTTATTCTTAGATCTGATCAATATCAATAAAAGCATGAAACAACAACACATAAAAAACACACATAGCACCAATATTTTTACGTGAAAACCCTGTTAGGGGAAAAACCACAGTGGAGGTCAGTCCACAAGATTATACCCTGTTAAAAGTATAAGAAGAATAAATGGGGAATGCACATGCATTCAAGCACACTGCCTAGAGCTCACTACTCAATTACAAAGGAAGACACACTATCTTATAGAAATATTCAGATTACAACCATCCAGATTTTGAATTGAGAAAATAGCATATGCTAATGCCTGATTACAGTTCTGGTTAAGCACATGAACACTTCTTCACTCTCCTTTACTTTTCTTCACACTCTGCTCTCCCTTTGAATGATTTGAACAATATTCACACACACACATAGAAGCACACCATTGCACACTTTAATTCAAATAAACAATCACTATTATATATTCGCAACATGGAATTACATTCGCTACAAGTCGGCCACAAAGAAATAATAAAATGAATACAAACTGTCAGCCCCAAAACAATAGATAATTTTCAATGTGAATCAACAAGGTCGGCCACAACATAGTGAAGAACCAAATCAACATTTCCAACATAAAAAAAACTTCAATTAATTTCTCCTTGAAGATCCACAACACGCTTCAACACCCTGCCAGCCAAGAATAAGAAAAACATGAACACTCAAGAAAAAATCTCGGATCACGAGCACAACGATCAATGCAGACGTGCAAAAAAGATAGAGCATGATCTAGAAACATCCAAAAACATTATGAAACATCAAAGAAGCATCCACAACAACTGAACTAACTGGAATCACATAATCTTCAATCAAAAACATAAACTGAAGCAACAAAAAAACTGTCAGAATGTTAATCTTCATAACTCGATCAAATCTTCACGCGGATCTCTGAAACTCAATGTGGATAAACTAGATATACTCAACAAGAAACCCTTTATTCCACAACCTCTTATAAAAAATGTACAAAACTCACCGACAGACAAAACATCACTTCACCACTTGACAATCTGTAATTCATTTCATTACAATTTTCTCAATATCCTCAACATATACAACTTCAAATGCACTAATGCTAATAATGTTAACATCAATGATAACCACAGATCAAAAACACAACCAAAAAATTCAACATACTCTAAATTCTCCTACCTCCTATTATGTAGTTACAGAGTAAAAGACCAATTTCCTTCAAGTTCAGAATGGGTGGAATTGGAAAGAATTTGATTTGGTTGACTTGACTTCTGAGATAGGTTTTGAACCAGGATGAAGAGCTTTGGTGGAGATAAGTGCTTTCACAGAGAGTACACTCGCATAATTATTTTATTCTTGTTTTTATTCAAAGTCGATGACTTCTCGTACTCCATTTTGATAGAGGCTCTTGAAGAGGAACTGTGGACTTTCAAACTCATTGTGTGCTATCCCAATGTATGGAAGCTACGTGTAGAAGGTGGGAGAAAATTTACTACCCCTCATTTTCTACATGACTCTGTTCTCAAACAAGATATACACATTTTGTATCTTCACAGCTCCCATTTTCCCAACATGGTAGGAAAGCCCTATGGATTCTTAAAGTCACTTGTTGTATAATATGGTCTAGATCCCATAGCTGCCACTACTAGCTTGGAATTAATTATTTCAGTTTGAGGTGTTCTAGTGCATTAGATTTAGAATTTATAAAGGTAGAACCATATTCGAGATCCCAAGATCCAAACCATGGTCACAAGCCCCGTGGTTTGAGAATATGGTGTGTATTTTCACCAACAGTAGAAGCAGCCAACAACTTAGCAGCTTGGAATCAATTGTGTTTGATGTAAAGTGACATGTGTCATTTATACAAAACAAGAGCTTACATGCTCTACTCATCTTTAAAAAGCTATGTAATAATATAACATTGTAATTCAATGGTAATAAAATAAATGGTTGTGTTATTCTTCGGTATTCATTTACAATAAATAATTATTTTGTGTGTACAATGTCTATTCAAATTATACAAGTAATGTAAATGGAATAAAATAATGGAATGAAATATTTAATAAACTTAGAAAAATTAGAGTTTTTTCCTTTAAGATATTAAGTATTATCTATTTATGAAATATTTGCATCCAGATTTTAAAAATAAAGCAATACAAATGAAAAAAGAAAGTTGCCATCAAATTAACAAAAAACACTAAAAGTTGTCACTCTTGCTAGGGTTTTCCAATTTTTTTTGATTTCTAATTTTTCATTGACCTACTCCCTCGATTCCCAATATCATTAGTCATTTTATTAAGTCATTTGCAACATTAAGTTACCGGCCCCTTGGCCTTGATGTCAATCAATGTCTTGCTTTTAAATGGATTCCATGAGTCTCTAGGATGCTTCAAGTAGATCTATATGTGACCCATGGAACTACAAAATAGACACGTGGACTCATCTCGATGACTCCATTAGGATTGTGCATCCTAGTGCCACTCAAGTTTAAATTTTTAAAACAACTTTAAAGCACATGTTTAAAAAAACTTTCAAACAACTTTAAAAAACATGTTTATTGTTTATATCATAAATTACTCAACCGTTCGATGAACATTTGATGGATGGTTGTAGTTGCATTCCAGAATGAAATACACAGAGTGCTAGGCTTGCAAACTCAAACCTCTAGAATCACCCTATAACTGTTATATTTACAAAGATCAATGGTTGAGAATTTTTTTTGAGAATTTATTTATAAGTTTCATTATAGAAATGTAATGTACTAATTGTGTAGTTCGGCGGCAACATGTTGACGTTTCATTCACTTTAATATTAAAAAAAAAGAAGTGAACTTTCTACTGCTAAGTGATTTTATTTTTAAGTGATAGAGTCAACACACAGGGAGATTTTAGATTGCTCATTGTAGTGCATTAGGGAGATTCTAGGTTCCAATAAAGCTAGTCAGTATTAATATTTTTAAGAATCAAAATCTAGGTAAGTGAAAGACATAATTCTTATGGCTACGTTTCATCGTTTCTTAAAATATTATTTTGTCAATATTTGAAGTTTGGGTTTAGGGTTGAGAGACTTAAGAAAAATTAAGGACTAAGAGGGAATTCACAATTTCATATTGTATAAGCATGTATACCACTAATACCACTAGTAGACCAAAGAAAGTTGTTGGGAAGGGTAGAGAAAAATCGGATAAAAAAATGCATTATGCTGGATTGCTTAAAACCCCAGGTTTCATTAATGAATACCATGATATTTATGATCTTGAAATCTATGGTAAGATTACCTCAGAACTTAGATTTTCATCTGAGAATAAAGATGCAAACCAAATGCAAGTTAATAGTTTCAGTGCACCATGGGTAAGTGGATTAGGGAACATGATGTTACATGAGGTTTTCCCTTGCCCAAACTTTATCATGGTTTGTGCCCAAAATTATGATGATAACACAAGAGAAATTGTAATAAATATAGCAAAGAAGAATTGTTATCCAATAATTCAAAAGAACTTGGAAAAGTGTTGGGGTTTACAACTGAAGAATTTGGAAACATTCACATTGACCTAGAAAAGCTTGCTAGTGATTATGAAGTAGTGGATGAAAGGGAGAAAAAATCTTTCATAAATAAAATAGTTCAGGATAACATACAAGTTAGAAACAAATTGAAAGTTAATCATAAACCTTCTTATGATTCTGATACTTTTAGACCATGGGTTCAAGATACTATTTCCATGTTGGCATTTTTTCTCGGACTAGATAACATTTAGGAAGTGGGTGTAATCCTCCTTGAAATGGTATATAATATCCATTATGCTTTTCCATCTCAACCAATCAAATATAACTTTATTGAGCATATTGTAGAATCCATGCATGAACAATTTTTAGTGATTAAAGGAGGTGCAAACTCAAAGTCCACTAAGACATTTAGGTTCACAACCTACTTGTGCTATTCTTTTCTATTCAACTTTAATGGAATGTTTTAGACCAACAAGCTTCAGATTCAGCCCTATACAAATGCCAAAGAAAAGAAAATGGCTCCTGTATATGATTGGACCACTAAGATAAGGATGCATGATTCTTGAAGGAACTATAATAATTTTGTAGACTAATTTTTGGCTCCATTGCATCAAGAAATTACAAATACTCCAATGCCTAGATTGCCTATGTCATGTAGAAATTGCATTCAAATAGAAAAATGAATACAATTGGCCGATTGGTACTTAATGGAAGAATATACTATGTTAAGATTTTATGGATCAAGAGTAGAGCCATACAAATTGAAATAATATAAATAGGTGTTCCACCTCTTGGGAGGTGGAACACAAACTAGGTGTTTAGAGACCTAGACCTATTTCTCTCAATTTTCACTCAAGGAAACCCTAGAGATCTCACCCAAGAGTGGAATAAAGGCAAGAGATCTGCTAGAAGGGTATCCTAGGGTATGATTTCAGATTACAAGAGGGGTTCACCACCAAGCTAGGGATTGGAGAAATGTATGAAATGCAAGATCTAATGATTGAAATCAATGATGCATAAAACTTCACTAAATGAACAATAAATGCAAATAAATTGGAACAACAAATTGGAAAAGTATAAAGGAGCACATGGAAACCTGAGAGAGCTTGAATGGAAGCATAAAATGCTGAATAACCTGAAATTTAGGCCTACTAGGACTCATTCACCATTCTAGGAGAATTAGTCCCAAATCAAGATTTCTACACATGGGCAGGTTTCTGGAAAAAGGGAATCCAAAAATGCCAAAATCTGAAAAATGACCTAAACTAGGACTTATACACCAAGACTGGTGTATGAGTCTAGTTAGGGTTTTCTAGAGCTTTAAAGCCTGAATCTGGTCTTCAATGTCTACTCTTTCTGTTCCTCTTCATTTTCAGATCTGAAACTCTGATTTCAGGGCTATAGGTGACTTTTTGGTGAAGATTACAACCTTGCAAATGAGAGGACAACTCCAACAACTTCCTTCAAGCTTGTAACCTAATCTTCAAGTGATCTTCAAGCTCCAAGACACCTATATTTGTAACCACACATGTAAAGAGGAGAAAACTTGTTGATTGTTAGTGAATAGGGGTTTGCCTTGGTCAAACCTCATTTAGGTAATTAAACCAAATGATGAAACAATGAAACAAGGACATGAAACATGAAACATGGGACATGAAACATGAACAATGATACCTTGTAAATGATGCTTTGTAAATATTCAATCTAACATGAAATGGACATGAAGGATGTAGATCTTGATCTTGATAATAGATGTAGAACAATGCTTGATCTTGGATCTTCAATGCTATATCACAACACTAGCTCAATAACATGCTTGATGTCCTCTACATGATGATGGATCTTGAATTGCTATAATAATTGATGAAGAAATATTCCCTTGAATTCCTTAGAAATGATCTTGTAAACTCTTGAATGCTCTTGTGAACTCAAACTTTCTATTATGAATGCTCTCACAAAAGTCTTAGGTGAAAATAAGTGAAATAACCTTGTATTTATACTTAATTATGTAAGAATTCCCAAAATTACAACACTACAAGCCGACATTAGATTTAGGAAGATAAAATCCCACCAAAAAATTGAATTAATTTTGATTTTGGGCCACACGGGACTCATTCACCCAAGGTGGAGAATGAGTCCCATTAGGCATAATTTAGGGGACTATTTTAAAAATACTTAGAAAGATGTGAAACCAGGTTTAGGACCCAAAAACCTAGGCGGGACTCATTTTCCCAAGGTGGCGAATGAGTCCCACATGACTAAATCTTGGTCACACAACCTTAAGACACCTGAATTATGATTGGATGTTGATTTGTGTTGAGATTATCCTTAAAAAGATGCATTAAATGAGGCTTGTGGATGCAAAATAAGGCCAATTAAAGCATAAAGAAGCCCAATTATTAATGAAAACCATAGAAAAGTGTGAAAGCATGTTACAACACTTTACAACACTCCAAATAAAGCATGATTAAGGTTAAAAATAGATTTATTAGGCATAGTTAATTAATAAAACCTTAGAAAAGTGTGAAAGTGTGTTACAAAACTTTAGAAAGGTACCATTTTAAGTTCATTAGTTCACAAGGGCCCAATACCTAATGTGAATGTTTCAAACACATTACAACACTAAATCAAGACACCATTAAGCTTAGTTAGCGAGGGCCCAAACAAGCAAGAGAAAGGAATACTTTTTCCATTGCCACATTTAGCCCCCACTTTAGTGAGAGGATAAATTTGCTTCAAACTTACACTAAAGTAGACATTCAAGAGGGGTTTAAGTGTATCGATGTGGATGGTCTAGGATAACAAAGATTGAGGAGATGGTCAATCCCCCAGGATCCAAGATCCTAAGTCAAACCAACATAAGCATAAAAGGATACACACAAGGTGTATGATATGCAACATCAAGATACACAAACATGCAATGTCAATAACTAGAAGAAAGAAAAGCAAAAACAAGTAAAATCCTAAAAAATGAGGTGGATCAAGCTTCGATTGTTTGTCCAACATGATGTGGATTAGATCTAGGTTGTTTTTCCAAAAATGCACACTCACTCTGATGCAACGAAACTTTAGGCTATCCTCTGGGTGAGTAATCCAAGAAGGTGAGTCACATATGATCGATATGCGCTCACACACACGAGCGAGTGGCTAAGGGAAAGTCATGCCTCAGATCGGATTCCTGTCCAACCATACCAAAGTTATACCTCCTGATAACTTTGATAAGGCGCCACACAATAATGATCTTTGAGCTTCATGAGACAAGCAAAACTTCGTATGCTTGGAGCTTATGAACAAACAATGAATTTCAAGCTTCATGAGACAAGCAAAACTTTATATGTTTGGAAATCATGAACAAACAAGATGGCACCATAGACAAGCAAAGTGTATTATGCAAGGTGGCCATATAACCGATGTTATAAACACAAAATAGTGCAAGGAAAGAGATTTTGCTTAGTTCATGCAAGGTATCTTCTGAGGGAACATCGTGCTTAATGTATCCAAGAGAGGAAAAGTCAAAGAAATATTCCGCTCTTGGAGGAAATTAAACCCAATGACACCACTAAGAAAAGAATGCATTGTAGGAAGAAAGAAAATTGCATAGTGAAACATGAGTGTCAATGTATGCCCCCACTTTAAAGCAGTTGCTAACACCGTTGCTGTGAGAAATTGCTTTAAACTAGAAGAAGAAATGAGAGCTTATTGGGAAAGCCATATGCCAAGTCATATGTTTATGAATCGAACTACATCATGAATAAGTATGTCGCATGCGAGTCAACTTAAGCAATGTCGTCCACATCCCAAGCTTGCTCTTATATGTACATGAAAGGTGATCAACTAGCCAAAAGAGACAACAAAAAGTGACATACGAGGAAAAGGATATCTAACCCCTTGCCCCCACTTAGTGCAAGAAAAGGATGAGCCAAAATGGAAAGAGGGACTAGGTGCTTCAACCTAAGGAAGAGCACGACAATCCCTAAGATATTAAATTTTGTTACTCAAAGCCTTACATTCATTAGTTCTAGAATGACCATGAACTCTATGATATCCATAAAATGAATTCTTGTAGTAAAATTTATTTCATGTTCTTGAAGGGAGAGATATCAAACGATCTTGGAGGAGTATCATCAAGATACTCTCTTGATCAAAAGAAAATGTTCCTTTATTTTGCGACAAAGATATCTCTTGCTTAGTACAAGGTTTCATACTTATGCAAGACTCTTTAGATTGCAAGATTCTTGTTCTCTCCTTTATAGGAGGGTGTAAAATCTAACAAATTCAAATCATTAGTGTTTTGCAAGATGACATTGACATTAAGCAAAGATTTCTTTGTTTGTTTCAGTTCTTGCAAAGGATAACAATCAAGACCACTATTGTCGATTAGTTTAGGATGTACTAATGTTAAAGTTGGCTTAGAGGAATATTTTGTGATAGTGTTGATATTAAGTGAAGGATTTTTTGTTTCTTTCGAGGTACAATAACCAAGACCACTAGTGTTTTCTTGCATTTGAGGCTTTATAGGGACACAAATACCTTGTTCTCTAGCACCACATCCTTTTCCATTATATCCAAGTTGTTTCATCATTTCATAACCTTTTCCATAAAGTTTTTTCATTTCTTTTGGATTTGGCGGTTGTTGATAGTCTATCTCATCAAAGTTTGTTGTGTAATTTGTTGTCTTTTGTTCTAAAGTGATTGAGGTGGATGCTTTTGAAGGGTCTTTTAAATTTTGTGTTGACATTACCATTTTTTATTTTCCCTTTTCAGAGTCTTTGTTTATGATCTTGTATTCTCCCATGAATGTTGGTTTGAAATTTAATGATCCCAAATCATTGAGTGATGTCATTGTGAAGGGTTTAGGACATCTAGATTTTTGTTGTTCTTGCATGGGTTCTACTTGTGTAGTTGGTGTTAATGTTTTCAAAGGATTCTATTTTTTTTTTCTCAAATTTTAAACAACTATTTGGGTCAAGGTAAGCTTTGAGTGTGTACACTTTGTTGTTGTAGATGTACTTCATTTTACGATGAAGAGTGGAAGGAACCCCATTCATTGCATGAATCCATAGTCTGCCTAAAAGGATATTATATGATAGATCATGAGGCATAACATGGATCAGTGTTTCTAACATGGCCTTTCCAGCTGTAATAGGCAAAGTGATCACTCCAAGAAGTTGTTTTCCCACATTGTCAAATCCCTTAATAGATAGAGTTAGGTTGAATTTTTTATTTATCCACACCAAGCCTATCCAAAAGGGTTACACTACACACATTAAGAGTAGAGCCATTATTAGCAAGGGTTCACTTTATCCCTGTTCTATTGTGTTTAGCTATTATTATAAAAGCATCATTTTGTTTTTGTACTTCCAAAGGAGGGAGCTCACTTTGGTGGAAAACAATATCAAATTTTATTCCTTGAATCAGGGCTAATATGTCATTCAATTGCACATTAGAAGGGATAGGAACTTGTTGCAAGGAACTTTGAATCATGTTATGATAGTGGGGGGAGGCTTGAATAAGGTCCCACAATAATATCTTCGCAAGAGTGTTCTTAAGTTGTTCAACAAGATCATACTCCTTTCCACTTTGTGAAGGAAAACGAGGGGGACCATATAGGATAGGATTAGGCAATGGAAGAGATGTTGAAGGTATTTGTCTTGGTTGTGGATTTTTTCTAGTGTTATATGTATGAGCAATGGTGTTATTCTTAGGTAGGTAAATGATAAGTTTGGGTTTATTTTGAGTTTGTGGTTTGTGTGAAGGTGGATAAAGAATTAGAAGATTTTTACGATGTCCCATAGGGTATGTATGAGGTCCATTAATCAAGGGCGATCTAATGGACACTTATGCATTTGTAACCTCATCAATATTGGTTTGATGTATTTCTAATAAAGGCCAATCTAGTATCATCCTTTCACCATAATCCAAGGAAGTCACATCACTATGATTGTCATTTTCTTGTACCATGATATCCTCCCTAGGAGGAGAGTTTTTAGGAGAACTACAAACCAAATGTTCTTGACATTAAAGGATTGGTTCTTCCAAAATGACGTCATCACAAGTAGGGGGATGATCAATGGTTGAATTATCTTTCCCACTAAGGGTTTCCCTAGGTGAAGATGGACAACTAATATTTTCATGACTTTCATCAATTTTATTTTTTAACCTCAAAGTATCTTCTACATAACTAGGAGAGATACTAGGAGAAGAACAAATGTGATTGTCAAGATTGTCCAAATTTTCACTCCTTTTGTCCCATAATTTCTTCCAAAATAGGATAGGTAGGGGTAGAAACATAAAGAGGGTTGTTATAGATCTTAAAGGTTTGGTCATCCAACACCAAAATGTTGGTGTAATTAATTAATTAATTAATTATTACACTAGCATAAGTTAACTTAGGTCTTGCATTTAATCATTTAGTCCTAAGTTGCATCATTTAATAAATGGGATAATATTCCCTTTCCTAGTTTGTGGGATAAGATTACTTCTAGAACTTATCTCATCATTTAATGACCATCACCATAGGGTTCACATGTTGTCACATGTTGTTAGATTATAACACTTGGCAACATCTCATGCATATCAGGGTTTTCCTCTTGCCTATTTAATCAGGCATGCTTTTCATTTGTAACATATCATATCAATCATCATATCAATAGAATCTTCAATCAGCATTCCATTGTTGCAACACTTCTTTTGTGGTTGATTATCTTTCATGGCTAAAGTCCTTTATTGAAGCTTCAGGGGTTGTGCAATCCATTAATCTCAACATGGTATCAAAGCTAGTCCATTGAAACATCAACCCGAGATCCAGGAAGTTGGAGTGCAAGATTCAAGCAGGCTTGGAGTTTTATGTTGTAGGCTAGTTGGCTCTACCCGGGAGCCAAGCTGATTTCTGGTACAAATCAAGCTCTCTCCGACCTCTCCATTGTGACCAAAAGGCCTCAAAACCCATAGATCTCCTGTTCATTTGCCAAAATCGGAGTAGATTCAACCGGGAGCCTTTGAGGTATAATCTAGGGTTTGCAATTTTTGTACAAATCCGTACATGTTTGCAGAAAAAAATCATCCCTCTCTGTCCTCCATCAAGGCAAATTTTTTTTAGAAAAATCAATTTTTTTTTGGCTATTATTGGGAAAATTTTTCTATAGTTATCGCAAAAATTTAATTCTTCAGGCGACCTGCCATTAAATTAAGTAGTCGGCATATATATTTTTTTGGTGGCTATTGTTGTGTTTTCCTTCAGCAGGGTTTATTTTTTCTATCAGCATTTTGTTTTATTTTTGAATTGTAATTTAATTACAATATTCAAAAATTCTTGTCGGTCTGCGGACACCGACCGGCCTGCGTCACCTCTGCGTCACTTGCCGTCAGCTTCGTGCTACTCACCGGCCGTTGAACTCCCGGCTACCGTTTCTGCTCCCGCCGGCCACTGTCCATCAAGTTCTCCATTCACCGTCGAAGACTTCAGCCACTACTCTACCGACCTACTTTGTCGTGTATCCTCCTAGTCGCGCCACCGATGAGCCACCAACTTTGCCACCGGCCTACTGCTCCGACGCCGCCCGCGGGGTGGTGATTTTTTTTTCACTGTGAGAGCTTAGCCCGTGGTCCTATCACCGACCAAGGGCCTTATTTTTTAAGCCCCAGGTGCTCTATTTTTGCGCCCAGTTAGCCAACATCACATCCAACCAGGCAAAATTCTTTTGGAGGCTGTATCTTCCACATACAATATCAAAAATTCGCACACAATATACCATTGGAAAGCTATTGAAGTCTAATTTTCAGTGGTGCACTTTGTTTTTCAAGATTCTACTGTCATCAAATATTCAAGTCAACTGAAGTCAACCCTCCATTCTAGACTCAACAGTGCATATCTTCGCATCAGATTGTTAGATTTCAGAGATTCCAGCGGCATTCGAGAGATATTTCAGTGCATTTTTTCATCAGTCTAGTCACCTTCTTTGGTTTCAGCTCCAGGTATTTTTTTTTGGTTTTTTGATTCCTGAGACATCCTGAAGATTGAAGAAGAATTTTTTGATCTCGGAGGCATATTCTCAGTTGCATATCTATTTGGAAGTCTTCTATTTTCTATTGAAGGTTCGTGTCTTTGATTTTTGTGGAGAAATTTTTGTTATGGGGCTTGCATATTATTCTCCTTTGGTTATGTTGCACAAGGGTAACTATCAACAATGGCGAGATGGGATCAGCCACCATCTCTAGTCACTTGATCTATTGCCTCATCTGTATGGTATAGTTCCCCACCCAAGTGAAGGTGTTCAAAAATTTGCTTGGAGTTGCAATAGGTAATTGTTTTGGAAATCATTGCGATGCAAGTTGATTGCGATGTTTTGAGATCTATTGATCATTGTGATTGTCCTCACATTCTTTGGACTAAGCTTTGGGAGCTATACGGAGATTCAAACACTCCACCATTCCCCGATGGTCATGATTCAGAATATCATTCTTCAGATCCAGTACCCCATGATGCTATTGTTGTGTAGGAAGTTGATTACCTTGATCTTTCTGAAGAGGTTGACAAAGGTCCCTTTCTATGCTTCTTCTTCATCAGAGACAGTTGGTATCCCTTCACATTCAATGATTCCTTGTCCAGAATCATTGATTGAGGCTTCCACCATCATCTCTATCCATCAGGACACATTCTATTTTTCAGACTTGACATCACAGGATGGCTTTGTTTCAGGTATCACTGCCTTGGCCACTTCTATAGGTTTGGAGGACATTCTTGAGGGGATATCACTCCTCTATTCAGATCACACCTTGGAGAGTTTTCTTGAGTATCCACATTCCTTTGTCTCAACCTTGATTGGGAATTCAGAGACCATCTTGGAGGCACTTGGTTTCTCTTCAGATATTTCATATCCGAGACTTCTTCCTTGTTATTCCATTCAGGATTTGAGGTTTCTTCAGCATCCACCATTGGATTTGCTTCAGACTTCCTTCTGTGGTTTTGAGGACACTTCATTCAGGGGGGGCTATCAAGTCTCCATCACATCCATCATATATATTCTATCTTTGTCTTTGGATATTGTTCAACATCAGTTTTTGCATCGTCCTGGTTTGTCACTCTCTTCATTGATTGTGGCCTCTTCATCATCAAGCAAGGAGACACTTGAGCAGAGTTCAGAGACACCATCAACATCCTTTTTCAATTCCTATCCGGAATGGGAAGCATCTCTGCACTTGCAGTTGGTTTTGTTTCTTCTGAAAGGGAGACAAGTTGTTTGTCGGCATTGGATCTTGTTTTGTCTTCAGACACTTACCTTTCTTGCAGGTGATCTTATCTTCTGGGGGGGCTATATAGTCTCTCTCTATTGTATCCATGTGACAGATGGTGTACTTGGGGGGTATTTGGGAGTCCTCCATCCTTCCCATCCTATCTCACATTTTTTCTTTTTCATCTCCTTTTTTGGAGAGGGGTTTTGTTCCTACTGGGTTTTCCCCTTTTCTCTGGTTGTGGGAGATTTTCTACATCTATCATGTACATGGGTACCTAACATGGCCTTGTAGTCGGGACCCATCATCATCTTGCATAATCATTGCATTTTCCTCCCTAAGTTGCACTTATGGGGGGGTGTTGGTGTAATTAATTAATTAATTATTACACTAGCATAAGTTAACTTAGGTCTTGCATTTAATCATTTAGTCCTAGGTTGCATCATTTAATAAATGGGATAATATTCCCTTTCCTAGTTTGTGGGATAAGATTCCTTCTAGAACTTATCTCATCATTTAATGATCATCACCATAGGGTTCACATGTTGTCACATGTTGTTAGATTATAACACTTGGCAACATCTCATGCATATTAGGGTTTTCCTCTTGCCTATTTAATCAGGCATGTTGTTCATTTGTAACATATCATATCAATCATCATATCAATAGAATCTTCAATCAACATTCCATTGTTGCAACACTTATTTTGTGGTTGATTATCTTTCATGGCTAAATTCCTTTATTGAAGCTTCAGGGGCTGTGCAATCCATTAATCTCAACACAAAATATCCTCCTTACATTCAATTTCATCCTCTAAAGCATTATCATCAGAGGGGAAAGTGCTGAGAGATGAATGCAGACTAGTTGAAATGTTATGTAGGTTGGTTTCAATGGTCTCTTGTTGTGTCATGTTATCATCATGATTACCTACGGTTGTTTCTTCTTGTTCATCAATGTATTGTCCACTAAGAGATGCAAGAGGAGAGAAACAACCAGGACTTTCAAAAATCTCATTGATTGGTTCTTCTAACACTAAAATATCTTCTTCACAAATAGGAGATATATTAGGATAAGAACAAATATGATCGTTAGGATTGTCCAAGGTTGTAGTATCTTTCACTAAAACACTCTCATAGGAAAGGGATACAAACTTTTTCTTAGTATGACTAGAAAGGTAAGGTACTAAGATTGTTTGAACAAAAATGAAAATCACTTCTAACCATCTTATGCAAGGATTCAAGAATGTAAACAATGTATATCCAAAGACGAAAAGTACTTTTAACCAATGTATGCAAATCCTTAAGAATGCAAACAATGTGTATGTAACAATGAAAAGAACTTTTATCAAACTTATGCAAAGCTTTATGAATGTAAACATTGTGTATGCAAAAGTGAAAAGCACTTTTATCCATATTATGCAAAGCTTAAAAAATGTGAGCATTTTTAGATCTAATGATGCTTGTAATTGAAATGATTTAAAAAATGAGTACCCTAAATTGATGTTTTTGACCTAGATGCATAAAACATAAGTTACCAAAACTTTATAAACTTATAGTATATGTTACCAGCAAACTTAGGAAGCATAGAAATGAGGCTTTCAGTGCTATTAAAGGCAGTTTAAAATATGGACTAGGACTGATTCGCCAAGAGGGGCGTATGAATCCTAGTGTTTTTTTTTTCAAAATTTTCATAAAATTTTAAGTGTTTTCTATGCTTTTTAGTTTGTATGAGCCATAAAGTAAATGAAAATGAAAATTTTATATGATTTTCAATGATTTAAGATGAAAAAATGCAACCTATATGCACTTTCACTAATGCAAAATTTAGCAACCCTAGAATGCCAATTAACAAATGCAAACTCTAATGCAATATTAATGCAAGCAAGATCTAGGATGATGATGCACTCCAAATTAGAATTATGATGTTCTAAATGCAGGTTCACCAAAATGAAACAATGGAAATAGGTGTCCCACCTTTTGGGAGGTGGAACAAAAACTAGGTGTTTAGAGACCTAGACCTATTTCCCTCAAGTTTCATTCAAGGAGGCCCTAGAGATCTCAATCCAATGAAGAAAAGGGAAAGAGACTTGACAATAGGGTTGTCTTAGGGGCTGATTGTAAAATAATGAGGGGTTCACCACCAAGCTAGGACTTGGAAAAATGTATGAAATGCAAGATCTAATGATTGAAATCAATGATGCATAAAAATTCACTAAATGAACTATAAATGCAAATAAATTGGAACAAAAAATTGGAAAAGTATAGAGGAGCACTTGGAAACTTGAGAGAGCTTGAATGGAAGCCTAAAATTTTGAATAACTTGAAATCTAGGCCTACCGGGACTCATTCGCCATTTTGGGTGAATCAATCCCAGATCAGGGTTTTTGCACAGGGACAAGTTTATGGAAAAAGGGTATTTGAAAATGCCAAAATATGAGAAATAACCTAAATTGGGACTGATACGCTAGGACTAGCATATGAGTCTAGTTAGGGTTTTCTAGAGCTTTAAATTCTGAATCTGGTCTTCAATGTCTTCTCTTTCTATTCATCTTCATTTTCAAATTTGAAACTCTGATTTTGGGGCTACAGGTGACTTTTTAGTGAAGATTAAAACCTTGCAAATGAGAGGAAAACTCCAACAACTTCCAACAAGCTTGTAACCTAATATTCAAGTGATCTTCAAGTTCCAAGACACCTAGATCTATAACCACACATGTAAAGAGGAGAAAACTTATTGATTGTTAGTGAATAGGGGTTTTCCTTGGTCAAACCCCATTTAGGTAATTAAACCAAATGATGAAGAAATGAAACAAGGAAATGAAACATTAAACCTAAACAATGATACCTTGAATGATGCCTTGTAAATGATGCTTTGTAAATCTACAATCTAACAAGATATTACCATGAGGGATGTAGATCTTGATCTCGATAATAGGTGTAGAACAATGCTTGATCTTGGATCTTTAATGCCACATCAAAACAATAGCTCAATATCATGCTTGATGCTTGATATCCTTGACATGATGATGGATCTTGAGTTTCTGCAACAATTGATGAAAAAATCTACCCTTGAATGCCTTAGAAATTATCTTGTAAACTCTTGAGTGTTCTTGTGAACTAAAACTTGCTATTATGAATGCTCTCACAAAAGTCTTAGGTGAAAATGAGTGAAAGAATGTTGTATTTATACTTAATTATTTAAGAATTCCCAAAATTAGAATACTACAAGCCAACATTAGATCTAGGAGGATAAAATCCTACCAAAAATTGAATTAATTTTAATTTTGGGCCACACGAGACTCATTCACCCAAGGTGGCGAATGAGTCCCATTAGGCATAATTTAGAGGACCATTTTTAAAAATTCTTAGAAAGGTGTGAAACTAGGTTCGGGACCCAAAAACCTAGGTGGGACTCATTCACCCAAGGTGGTGAATGAGTCCCAGATCACTAAATCTAGGCCGCACAACCTTATAACACCTGAATTATGATTTTATTTTGATTTTTGTTAGGATTATCCTTGAAAAGATGCATTAAATGAGGCTTGTGGATGCAAAATAAGGCCAATTAAAGCATAAAGAAGCCCAATTTTTAATGACAACCCTAGAAAACTGTGAAAGTGTGTTACAACACTTTACAACACTCCAAATAAGACATGATTAAGGTTAAACATAGATTTATTAGGTGTAGTTAATTAATAAAACCTTAGGAAAGAGTGAAAGTGTGTTACAACACTTCACAACACTTTAGCAAGGTACCATTTTAAGTTCATTAGTTCACAAGGGCCCAAGAAATAATGTGAATGTTTTAAAGAAATTACAACACTAAATCAAGGCACTATTAAGCTCAGTTAACAAGGAGGGCCCAAACAAGCAAGAGAAAAGGGATACTTTTTTTCGTTGCCACACAAACTTCCAATACATGTGATAGAAAGGGTTTTTTTCATTGGAATATGTAAGGTAGATGTAGAGTACTGATGAACTACACTTTGTCAATCAACAAAAGAAGACCTTATTTGATTCTTTACCTTTTCATGTGGAGGGTTCACATTCGAGGGAAAAACATTTAGTGTGGCACATGATATTTTGAAACTTTTTAATTTTGATGTTGCCTGTCATTGGTAGTATTATCCATGTGACACCACTAAATCAATGATTGTGGCCAATAGGAATGCTGCAAGTAGAATTCAACATCAAAGTAAACCCTTGCTTTAAAACTTGAGAAACAAGGATTCTTGGGATGAGGTCAAAATAGAAATGGAGAAAAGTGTTGCTGAGAAAGGTTTTTCTTTTGAACAATTTTTAGTAGAAATTATGGCATTGCACCAAAAGACAATTAGGAGGTACAACAATTTATATGAAAAAAAGTGATAAACTATCTAGTAGAGTAAAAATGCTAGATTCTCTAGATAAGGAAGTTATAGATAAAAATATGACATGATAAAAAATTACCGCCTTTTGGTTTATGAGGAAGGAGCTAGGTGAACCAAGAACTCTTGCAAACTTTGGAGATAACGAAGAAGATCGTGAGTTTAACAAATTATGGAATATAGAGCATCCCAATGAACAAGAAGATCAAGAAACTGATGATGAATCTAATGATGATACGAAAGAACAAAGCTATGTCAAAGTTGGTTTAAGTGAGGCCACAAAAGAAGCATATACTTCAGGAGTAGCTATAGCTAAAAAAATGGGTTATGAAGGTGGTGGTTTTGGGTCCCAAGGACAAGGAATTTGTATGGTAATACATGTAGACCATGGAAAACCTATTGATAAGTGAGGCCTTGGAGCTGATAAAGTAGACCAAGGGCATACAAGTACAACTAAAATATTTCATTTTGTTAGAGCTTCAAATCCCAATCCTCATGGTCAGATACAATCACAACTAGGATATGCCCATGGTAGAGAGCCTAGTGCAACTGGAACTACCACTGGTGGCGATGGTATGAGTAGTAGTACTAGTAATGTTCAACATGTGCTACAACAACAAATTACACAAAATAGGACAAAAATACAAGATACCACACAAACACCAAGTGATCAAGGCATACAGAAGAGGGCAAGGATTTTGACAGGTCCAAGTCACAAGACCATTTCCACCACAAAGGAGTTATTTCCAGGAACTCCCCCAGTTAGTGTGGCTACAAAAACATTAGCAACTGCAAGTACTCCTAGTCCTTCACCATTCAAGCATTCCATTATTCTTGTGTCCCCAAGTTTTGATTACATTGAAGAGTTTTAAAAGAGATCAAAATTGTATAAAAAAGAAAAGAAGCAACTAATGGAGAGTGCATGTACTGTAACTTTAGAGCCTGCAACAACCATGCTATTACCCGCATTTAACATAAATAAATAAATCATGGAGTACACATTTGTTTCTCCCACAATTCAAAATAAACCAACACATCAGATGGATCGATCTGAATTTCAAGTGAGCAGTTTCCAATTGGATTTTTTTGGATTCAAAATATTGACAAAATTAATGCATCAAAGTAGAACAATGAATTGGTGTACACATTATTGCAAAAGCAAGAGAGAGAGAGAGAAAGGGTGTAGAATCAAATTGAAAAGTTACAGGAAGATCTAGCAAATGAGAAAGTAAAGAGGAAAGTAACAGATAACAAGAGCAATGAATTAGAAAAAAGAATATAAAAAATTTCCTCTACATCAACAAGCAAAGAGGATAAACAAAATGAGAGAGAAGTAAATGAACTAAAGTAAAGATTAGATGAGAGAAAAAATAAATGTGATGAGGAAAAAACCACTTTAAAAAAATTAAGAAAAAGCATTGGGAAAGGAAATGAACAGTGGGAACAAAAATTGGAGAAAGAGAGAAAACGAAATGAAAGATTGGCTGCAGAGCTGATGGAAGAAAAAATGAAATAAACTCTTATCAAAATAAGTTAACTACAATTTGTAGAGAAACAATGAGGCATATGAAACAAAATATACGGGAGGAAATAATGTAGAGGATTGATCATTTGTGTGAATTGTTCCAATTGATTGATGATATGAGACTACATCATAAGAAGCTCAAAAAATATTTGATGGACAATAAAAATGTGTTATCATCAGAGAAATATGCAAATCAAGCTCAACAAATAGTCTACCAAGCCAGTGACAATGAATTGAAATCAAAAGGGATTAATAATAATATAGAAGCCTCAAAGAAGGTATCATCTATCATTCAAAAGTCTTTTAGAATGTGTGAAATAGAAGAATTTATGAATCTGTCTACAACAAAGATGAAGTAGTTGAATGAAAAGGTAAGGAACATGATAGAGCTTGGTTTTCCAAAGGATTTTGACACAAATGAGCAATTCATTGGAAATAATGGTTTTAGAAAGAAGATGGAGGGTGCAAGGAAAATTGATTTGGACCAGTTTCCTCATAACCTAGATGAGGAAAACTATTTGGATTCCATCAAACCACTGATAACCTTGAATATAACTTTAGCTAAAACATTCAAGTCAAGATTCAAATTCAATCATACATTGTTAACAAATTTTCAAGTCAAACAACATCAACTAGAGAAAGTGACAATTCCATCACCTGAATAGTGGAAGTTGCTACAAAAGTTGATATAATGATTTGATATTGGTAATATGAGTTTCCAAGTTCTAACTCAACTCTGTGCAGAGTTATCTTTTAGCAAGACTTTGCATTGCCTCTATGTATTCCTTCATTTGAAAATCAATAGAAAACTCAAATTTAGTAATGTATTGATGTTCAATTATTTATGTAGTCTAGTAAAATGCATACCTTTGCATTTTCACACTTGTTTGGGCTTGCTTTGCTTTATTTATGCTTCTTTTTGGCTTAATTGGTCCTATTTTATGTCCACAAGCCCTATGAGTGACATATTTTTTTGGTTAATCCCAACATTCTCTAATGCATAAATGGTAATTTAATGACTCAATCAATGTGTCCCTAATTTTTGGGATGGGACTAAAACACTACCTAGGGCATCTTAGTCCCCCATGGCTCTTGGGACCCTGATTTTGGCATCTCTAGACTGGGCCCCTTTTTGGTGTCTGTGCCCCAAGTTTTTAGGACTTGGGACTAAGACACCACCTAGGGAATATTAGTCCTCCTTGAGTCATTCTCAAGATTTAATTTCAAATTTTAGCGGGGTTTAGCCTCCTTTGTTTAATGAATTTATATGTCAGCTAGGTGTGATATAATTTTGAGATATTAAACATAGATAAGTATAAATACAAGGTTCCTTGATTCATTTCAACCCAAGTCTTTTGTGAGGTCTTTTATCATAGCATAATTGAGTTCACAAGAGCATTCAAGAGCGGATTCATCAAGCATTTGAAGCCATTTTCAGATTCAAGCATAATATCAAAGAGTTTTCTTGCATCAAGTGTGTTGTGCTAACATTTGTGATGTAGGGTTTTGATTCAAGCAATCAATTCAAGTACAATATATCAAGCATTCAAGATACATATCCATTGCAACGACTACACACAAGTTTGTAGATTTTAAAAGGGTTTGGTGAGTTGTAGAATTGCATGTTGTTCATGTTGCATATTTTTTGCCTCAGCTCAAATGGAGGAGCTGGCTGATTGTTATTTAACATTAAGTGGAATTGCAGTGTCATGTTCGAATGTGGTTTCACATCATTATCATTATGCATTGAATATTAGTTATGCATTTTAGTGAGGTGGAGTTGCAGAGTGCCATTCAGGAGTTGCAGATTTAAAAGAAAGACAGAATTGAGTACATGTGCAAAATAGCATTTCAGATGATTTTATTCATTTAAAAAAGGAACTCATATTTTTACAAGGCTTCATTTGATTTCACAATCAGAATAGTATTACAACATTGCATAAAATGCATTTTCTTTTCAACTGAAAAGCAGAATTAAAATCAAAAATCCACACAAGCTGTGGATGTAACTGTGACTATGACAACACATTTCTAATAACACGTTGCACTACTGAAGATGCGAAAAGAAAAACACATAAGTGGCAACATAGTCATCATTGCTTGATTATTGACGCTTGATGTTAAATGGTGCACCTCGTCCTCTCGATCTTTGTCAACCTATAAGAGGAAAAGAGGGGTGTCAGTGGCTTCGACTATGATGTAACCTATATGATGCATTGACAATAGTACAACATACTATTAGCAATGCATCGAAACAATCAAAATCAATCAAGTACAGTATGAAAGAAGTAAGCTGAAAGAGAAATAGCAACAACATAATCATCGTGTTCCATTTTTATGCTAACACTGTTTGTTTCCTTGTGCAGGTATAGGTAAAGTCATGAAGCTGAACATTATTCGAAGACCAAGCATGTGGAGTAAAACGGTCTCCCACAAGGGTAGAGCTCGACATGTTGCACTATGCATTAAATGGGCTGATTTTGAAAGATATTTCATCATATACATCAAACAAAATGAAATACAACTGAAAGAGTAAAACAAAGAGTCTATCAAGTAACGAAACAGACTGTGCATTCATAACGATCAACATTTCTTTCTGAAGGCTACATGTGAACAGTGAGTTTAGTTCACTTAAGGAATTTAACAGAGTGCATTTGCATTAGAAATGGCTGAATTACTTCATTTTCTGTGCTGATTATAATCATATGTCACGTGAGTTTCAATTCATCAATTCTTTCTCAGATAGTGAACAGGCATACGTTATGCCTTGATGATTTTCACCATCAAAGAGAACAGTTTCAAAGAGCATTTTGTGCGGTAAAATATAAAAATGCATGAAGAGTACCATGTTGCTCAAGAATACAAACACAGACAGTGCATTTGAGTATTAAATGATTATGAGTTACCAGTTAGATATGAACTAGTGAGTAAAGGAGGTGGTACTGATGCAATGTCGCAGTTCGAGAGCAAAAAGGTAAAACCTCTACAGAATTAAAATGTAGAAAATGAAAGCTACTGTGTTAGAGTTGAGTACTGGTTATTAGGAGCTACATCAAAGATAGTGAATTCATTCTGGTTGGGATGGTGCCTCAGATGGGTTCGTGTATCTATGATTAGTGGAGGACAGCAATCAAATGTGATATACTTTCATTTTGTTTTCATTGAGATACAAGTGTCAAGTAAGACATCACTTGTAATAGGTCAAGCCATGAATTAGATAAAACAAATGTGTAGGATTGTGATCATTTTCAGATTACTCAGTCAAGGTCTTGACAGAACAGTGAGGTAAATTTTCTGTCATATCTACAAGATGAGCACAAAATGTAGTAGGGGACCATAATGGAATTTTTAGTTTCAAGCTTCATATGTATATGAAGTTCTAGAATGTTCATTCAAGAAAAATCTTTCAGATTCTTAGTACCTAGAGAGTACTCTCAGAATGTGTATTGGATTTTCAATTTAAGGATGGTCTACAGCTCTATGTCGATGACAGTTCTATGAATTGAGCTCAGGTGTTATAGCTATCAAAGAGAGCTCCAGAAATGTCAAAACGGATACCTAGTAATATGGGCCAATGAATATAGACAAGCACACATATTCTTGTTGTTTCCATTATGTCCTTTTTATTTTTCTGAAGGTATATTAAAGTAAGCAACAGTGATACAACGAGTTGTTTTCTTGGGATGAATAAAATGCAGGGAGGTTAAAATAAAGACAAATATCCAAGGCATCTTTTTGTTTCAGAAGTAAATGCAAAATATCACTGGTTTTCTGAGCCAAAATCCTTGAGGAAATGCAAGTAAATGTATAGTTTTATCACCATTTCAGGCAAGTATGGGAGGTCGAGCTCTGTCAGGGAGTAAGAATATATGCTTTTGTTTTGAAAGTCTCCAAAACCCGTGATATCATTTTGTTTCAAAAGTTCATGGTAAGTTTTTTGTCCTAGGTCAAATCCAAAATAAATCAAAGGAACTTTATCGGTGTGGGATTTGTTTTCTCTTGGCGATATGAAGTAGTAAAGAATTTCGGCAAGACACAAGCTCTCTACAAGAGGTCTCCCCGAAAATGGTAAGTTATAGCGACACTCATAAGACAGAAACCAGAGATTCATGAAGTTTTCAGAAACCAAGGGTTGAGCTCTCAAACTGATGGTCGAGCTTCAGAAGGATAGAAAACATGATAATTTATGATACCCATATGGTCTTATTTTAAAATAGCAGTATAATTACAAAATATGCAAATTTTTGTACTGGTTCGAGCCTCAGAGTAAGAAGAGCCAACTGTGAACATGGCACAAAGAGACCAGGGAAAACTGCTTGAGAGCAGTTGCATGGGTACATGGGACTGGGGAAAGGAAGAGCCGTTCTCTTTCAAAGGTACACTAGAAATACCACATGTGGGTTTGACCATAAATCCAGAAAATGTGTTTCTTAGTGAGTACTGTCTTGGGTTTACGTTAAGTACATAGATACAGCTACAAAGTACCCATGTGAATCTTGATTTAAAAGGAAAGGATATGCAACAAATGTGAGTCAGGAACAGTCAAATAGAGAAGAAGAATAATGTAGAATTTTAGAAATTCTTTGAAATTACCGTGTCAGAAATATTCTAATTAGGTGGCCTTATTGGAAATTTACTGTTAAGGTCAAACCCAAAAGTCAAGAAATTGTTTCTTATAGTGCTCTTTGGCATAGCTTTGAACATATTAGGTTCATGAAATAGGAGAGATTTTTAGGGTTTCACAAAGCAAAGAGTTACCAGTTAAGTATTTCACAAGAGTCCTAAAGAAACCCTTGACCATAGCTCCACATTTAGCTTCAGGCATGATTTCCAGGTTTGAAGGAAACGTAGAGAGCTCTTATGGTAAGAATAATGCACAACAATGTGCAGAAACATAGAATGGGATGAAAATTAAATTTGTTATCAAAATCGGTGATAGGTGCAAGCCATTAAAGTAAGCTTACCTGCACAGTAAAGGAAAGCAAGAGCACAAGTTGAAGCTTTCATGGAGTGGACTATAGAAGTCGAGCTCGAACTCATAGTGGCATGGAGGAGCAAAGGAAAGATCAGAATAAAAAAAACAAACTCATGTAGGCCGCGACATTATCTCTTTTTGGTGTTCAAATAAGAAGTGGAAAAAGCTTTAATACTTTGAAGTCAGACTTACCCACTGAAGTTTCGGTCAACTGGAGAGTAGAGAAAGATTACTGAAGCACACGAGCTCAAATCCAACACCATCATAGCGGCATTGTTCATGCAGACAGAGGTTCTTTCTTTCCAAAGTCACGGGTGTGAAATGATGATAATTAGGGTTTGACCCTGTTTTGATCAAAGCCCTAATTCGAGCCTTATGAAGTTCTAGAATGTTCATTCAAAATGTGCATGTTGAATATCAAATGGTGGTCAAACCCATAATGCTTTCCTTATGATTTATTCAAACCTAAGTCTAAATCAATATTATGTAAGGCTGAAATTCTTATGTTAGGGTGATGTCTTAAGTATTTAAGACTTTTTGTTTTTCCTTAGAGAAGTATGGGTTTATGTCTTAGGGTATTGTTTTAAAGGAAGATTAGTTAAGGGAGATTAATGAATGCCATATGCTTAGGGTCATCTTTTTTAGGGTTTTTATTTTTTAAATTGATTTTGGAGAAATCGATTATGGAGTTGATAAGAATATGACATTATGTAGTGTATTTTTATGATTTTTTGAGAAAATCAGAATATTGTTATGGAGAGATAAGTAGTTTTATTTTTGCAAAATATTTCCAATCTTTGAGTTGTAAAAATAGACAAATTGTAAAAAATCTGCATCTTGGAAAGCAGAAGCATAAAAGTGATATTCTATGAGTTGCTTTATGCTTTCTTGCTATCTTTAGCAGATCTTTGGTTGAATTTTCCTCTTGGTCGGATTCTAGACTTATCTTGGAGAGATAAGGTGTTTTTTGTGCTTTTAAAGCAGATTTTGCCTATTTTTAGAGGTTTGACAGTATAATCATAAAAGCATTGTGCTTTTTTCTACTTTTAAGTAGTTTTTTGAGTTTGTTTGAATCCTTTTTTCTTGGAGCTTTTTTTGAGCTTGGATTAGGGTTTCCTTGAGAGTTCTTTTGATAGATTTAGTCTTTCAACTCTCCATTCTCAGCAGTTCAGATTAGAGTTTCTTGCCTTTAGACGTTTTGGGGAGCTTGTAAACTTATGTGTGCTCAGATTTTGAGAGTTTTCACTCCATCATTCAATAAACAGTAGAGTTTTTTCCTTTCCCATCTCCTTTTTGTGACCTGGAATAGTAATCTGATTTGTTCTGTGATTCAAATCTGTTGGATCCTTTTCTTTTCTTACTATTGTCAAGAAATTTGCAGGAGTTGCATGCTAGTTCAGGTTATGCCTTGTGTTAACTTAACCTTTGCATAAATCACTGTTGAAACTGCCTGTGTTGTGAGATTGTGAGATTTCAATTTTAAAGAGTTGGTGAGAGTGAGTCATTATCAGGATTTCCTTACAGTTAATCATTATTTTTAGAATGATAGAGTTTTAGTTTGAGATTTCAGATTCAGTTTATCCTCTTATCCTTTTTCCTGAAAAGACACTAAGAATAGAATTCATCATTCGAAGAACCAACTCACTTTGGAGATTCCTCTTTCAAGCAAATCACCCACATCTGAAAGAGGTTTCCACATTTTAGTATTTTGCTGAATATGGCATTCAACAGGGTGCAAAACTATTGATAACAGTCTTTGGTACACCTTGTGGGACAATTTGAAATAACTTTCAGATAATATTTATTTGGTGTATGCAGCAAATCTTTTCCAGCCTTCTGGAGGCTATCAATATACCTGGCAACTCTAGTTCTATTTTCTGCATGCTAGTATAGCCTGCGCATGAGAAATATTCAAACAAGATCAAGTTCAAAACATTTCAAGTATCAGGAGTTGTCCCCATCACGAAGGAGAGGCAGGACATCAAGACGACTTTTTGAACCCCCTACAAGATCAAAGTCGATGCTTCCCGGTTTTGGTTCTCTAGTTCTGTCACCTGGCTTACCAGTACCAATCTCGCAAGTACCACCAATGGAAACACCACCAAGGTAGCATCCATTCGCACCCTTTAATGGAGGCAGTCCATTAGATATTGCCCAACATGATGAGATTCCGATTGCGGCCCTTCGAGGACTACCATATTTCACCAGAGAAGACTACACCACACCAGTTGAACACATCCGTGATGTAGCCACATTATGTTTAGTACATAATAATACCCAAGAGAATGTTGCTCTAAGGCTGCTAGCTGTGTCACTCAAGGGCAAAGCACTACAGTGGTTCAGAGGTCTCACTACAAGCTCAATCAGAACATGGGAAGCTCTAGGTAGTGGCCTATACTAGCACTTTGCGGATAAATCTGACAACTTATCTTTGTTAGAGAAGTTGAGTACCATTCAAAGGGCGCCGCATGAACACTTGGCAGATTTCAACTATAGATTTCAGAGGACTTGGGATAGAATCTCGGCAACGGTAAAACCCTTACCGACACATGCATTTTTGTTTTATCTAAAGGCTTTGAATAGTAAGATTGCTGTCATGACTCAGTCTATGGGTGGTTTAACGCTTCTAAATGCTTATAACATTGCTATTAATGCTAAAAATTTCCTTATTCAAGCTGGAGACATAGCTCCTAGACCCCCCATGCCCTTGTTTCCAAAAATACAGCTGCCTATTCCTGCTGCTGTACCTCCCTTGGTTGCTGTCCAACTAGTTCCAGCAATAGGATATCATAGTATAGTCCAAGAAGTCACTGCCCCAACCCCAAATCTTGAAATGCAGGAGCTAAAAAACATATTAAAGACCGTTGGGAATGACCTCGTGACTATTAAGAAGCACGTTGGCCAAGAACATAAGCCTTATCAAGCCCCTTATCAGCAAAACAAGCAAAATAGGCACGCTTTCCAAGGTGATTATCAGGCCCAAAGAAGGAATTTTAACCCTCGACCATTCCAGCCATACAATCCAAACATAGCTAGCACGTCAAAGAGCTTGTGCTGCAAAACAATGTCGCTCAAGATTGTGACTAGTGTTATCCATGCAATCAACCCCACAACCAATCGGCTTGCACCAACAGAGTGAGGAATCAAGCTTTAATGGTGCAGAATATATATGCTGCTTTGAAACATGTTGCAGATCAGAATCAAGAACAACAAGATAATTTAGAAGTCACCTTGCCGAATTGGCAGAGCTCCAAATTCTATGGTGTGAATGGCCAAGACCGGAAAGATTCTCCTATTTTGGCTAATACTAGGTCTAAAAAATGAGCTATGGATTTAGGAAAACAAGCTGGAAGTGCACAACAACAGCCTACAGTTAGTACTCAGCCTGTTTCATCAAAAGTTAATGCTGCCACTCAGCCTAAAATGCAGATTCTGCAAAGGGGGCAGGAAATACCTGACAAGGAGCTGTCAAAAATGCATTCTCAGCCTGCGCAAAAGCAAAATGAAGCGCTGTTACAAAAAACCAGCAAAAGGTAAATGTTTCATTCTTCAATATCATTGAGCATCTTAAGAAAACTACTGTCAATATGTCGATATTAGACACTCTGCAACTTCTAGGACATAAAAGCTTACTGTAGGATGCATTAGCTGAATTGTCTATTTCTGACAACACCAATCAAGGAGTTGTGAAGGTTGTGTTGGCTAATGACTTGGAAGAGAAAAGTGGGCAGAAGGAAAAAGAGGTAAAACCCCCTCCGTTTTACTTAAGTCTGATCATAGGTGATAAAATTGTGCATAATTGTATGGTCGACTCTTGTGCCAGTAGTTCAGTCATGCCTAAAAGTTTAGCCGACAAATTAGGTCTTGTTTATGAGCGTAACCCTCAGAAGGGCATAGTGCAATTAGATGGGTCTGTTGTTAAGACTGCTGGCAGAATAAGAAATTTAGCTCTTACCTTGCATGCATCCCCGAGTTTCGCTATTCACCAAGATATTCATGTTATTGACTTACCGCCGCACTTCACCATTTGTTTATCACGGGATTTTACAGCCAAGTTGGGTGGGTTTTTGTCTTCCAATTGGTCTCATCTATTTTTTAGAACAAAATATGGTACAAAAGTGACCATTAAGTCTGAGCCTCTCGCCAAAGACCATATCGAACCATACTCCCCAAGCCCTATAAACACTAATCTCTACACCACCTCTGCAATGGAGGAGCAAACCATGACCTCAGACTGTGGCACCTAGGGAGGCTACATCAGTCTCAATGAATGGGCAGCCGAAGATCATGAGCTTGATCCATTGCAGAACACATATGAGGTAGGTCTAGGAGTTTATATGATTCGCGAGTCTGATTGGTTCAAGGAGCAGTATTAGTGCCGGGGGTGGAGCCATTTTGATATCACATGAAGGAGATAAGTATTATTCAGCTTGCAGATTTGCTTTTAGTTGTTCAAATAATACAGCTGAATATGAAGCATTGGTACATGACCTTGAGTGGGCTCGTAAACGAGGTATTAAATTCTTGCAAGTTTATGGTGATTAAGAGCTGATTGTGAATCAAGTCAGAAATTTAAATGCTGCAAAAAATGATTTACTTAAGAAATACAAGCATCGTGTATGGGATTTAATGGAAGATTTTAATGCTTTTAACATCATGGCAATTCCTCAAAATCAAAATAAGCATGCTGACAGGCTCGCTGCCATAGGAGCCCAGTTTGAAATTCCCAAAGAGATTCATAAAATAGAAGCTCGTAAGTACATTAAGATAGTGGTCAGACCTTTTGTACCTGACAATAACGTGAGCTGGTAGGTTTTTGACAGCGATGAGCATATTGTGAATTTTCTCATTGCTGAAGCTAAATTCGTAGATGGAAATCAGCAAAAGTGGCAGCAACAATATGAAGACCAGATCGTGCAATTAAAGACCAATAAGCTGCCAAAAGGTTTGGTGACGTTAGAATTTGTCTTTAATTCAGATGATCAAGTTCGGAAGGACAAGTGCAGCTTAACAGTTAAGGAAGAACACTATACAGCTATAAAGATCTTCAAGGACAAGCTTCTCAAGCTGGATAAGGTATGTAGTCAAGAGGAACAACAAGCTTTCATTTTGTTATGTCAAAAATTTAGTGACATTTTTGCTTGGGAATACAAAGATTTAAGAGGTTTTAACCCCGAACTGGCTCAACATACTATCGATCTTGAACCTGGTGCAAAGCCGGTAAGGCAGAAGCAAAGACCATTAATCCTAAGTTGGAACACCTTATGAAGGCTGAACTGAATAAGCTAGTTGAAAGCGGTATTATTTTCCCTATCAAGCACACCTCTTGGGTGTCGAATTTAGTACCAGTCAGGAAGAAGAGTGGAAAAATCAGACTTTGTGTTGATTTCCGGGATCTGAATAGAGCGTCTTTGAAAGACCATTACCCACTCCCTTCTATGGAACAAATTTTACAGGTAGTTTTTGGTTCTGACAGATTTTCTTTGTTAGATGGCTACTCAGGTTATAACTAGATTCTGGTTAAACAAGAGGATCAGTTTAAGACAGCATTCAAAACCAAGTGGGGCACAATGGCCTACAAGAAGATGCCTTTTGGCTTATCAAATGCTGGAGCAACGTTCCAGCGTGCTATGGATATGGCCTTTCACGGCCTTATGAACAATTTTGTTCTGGTATATTTAGATGATATTACTGTTTTTTCCAGAAATGCTAATGAACACTTGGATCACTTGGAACAGATTTTTCAGAGATGTAGAGAGTTCGGAGTATCTCTCAATCCAAAAAAGTGTATATTTTCAGTACATGAGGGAAAGTTGCTAGAGCACATTGTCTCAAAGCAAGGTATTTCAATCGATCCTGAAAGAGTTTCTGCAATCCTCGAATTTCCATTACCAGCCCATAAGAAAGGCTTGCAAAGCTTTCTTGGGAGAATAAATTTTGTAAGGAAGTTTATACCAAATATCGCAGCTTTGCTACAACCTCTCACTTCTATGCTGAAGAAGAACATGCCATTCAGTCGGACCAAGGAAGGCAAGAGGAGCTTTGAGCAGATCAAAGAAGCGCTCACAGCCACTCCTACTCTCATTAATCCAAGCTTTGACAAAGATTTCATTCTGTATGCTTTTAGAGGAGTGAATACAGTTTCAGCCATGTTATGCTAGCAAAACAAGGAAGGCTTAGAACAACCTGTTGTGCTTTTTAGCCAAGTTTTGCACGATTATGAGGTAAAGTACTCTTTTGTGGAGAAAAATGTTTTTGCTGTTGTAAGAAGCTTGAAGAAATTTAGACACATGCTGTCCAACAACAAGGTTCATTTATTAGTGGCTCATTCAACTATCAAGGATTTCCTGCTTAATACAGATATTAATGATAAGCGTGCTGGTTGGATCACTAAAGTAATGGAGTTCGATGTTGATATAAAAGTAACCAAGCTCATTAGAGGCAAAGGTTTGTGCGAGAAAATTGCTAGAAGTGAAGACAACAGTTTAAAAGAGGCTGCAAATAGAGAAACAATATTAAATAATGATACATGGTTGCAGCAGATGATACATTATCTGCAAACTGGCGAATGCCCCGAGGGCTTGGACAGAGAAAAAAGAAGGTACTACAGATTACAAGCCATCCCTTATGCAGTCATTGATGGCATTCTTTATAGGAGAGATTTCCAAGGTGTTTTATTACGTTGCATTCATCCTGATCAAGTTGACAAGCTGCTGGCAGAGTTTCATGATGGACCTTCTGGAGGTCACTTTTCTACAAGAACAACAGCTCTAAAAATTATGAGAGCTGGTTATTATTGGCCAGATCTATTTAAAGATGCTATTGCATGGATTAGAAAATGTGAGAAATGTGCATTATTTGTTGGTAAACAGAGACTTGCACCGCTGCCCCTGCACCCGATTCGGGTAGAACAACTCTTTGCTAAGTGGGGCTTGGATTTCATCGGCCCTATAAACCTACCTTTGAGTGCAGGTCATAAGTGGATTCTTACTGCCACATATTATTTTACAAAGTGGACCGAAGTTGTTGCTTTAAAGGAAGCAAACAAGACTTCAATGCTTAATTTTTATCAAGATCTTATCTCAAGATTTGGTGTCCTAGATTCAATCATTTCATATAACAGTTTAAATTTTGTCAGATTAAAGACTTCAGATTGGTCTGTCAGAAATAACATTTATCTGAACACTTCATCAAATTATTATCCGCAAGGTAATGGCCAAGCGGAATCCACAAATAAGAATCTAATTCGGATAATTAAGAAGACTGTTGAAGATAACCAGAGAACATGGCATGAAAAGTTGAAGCTAGCCCTTTGGGCTAACAAAATAACTCCTAAAAGAGCCACTGGTTGTTCACCTTTTGTTTTGACTTATGGCAGAGAGGCTAAGTTGCCTATTTCAATTGAATTACCAACATTGAGTTATGTTAAAGAACTGGAGTTGCTGAATGAACAACCTCTTGAAGTGAGGTTTGCACAGCTGGTAGAGCTTGAAGAAACCAGAAAGGAAGCTCTGAGACAGCTGGAAATACATCAAGCGCAAATGAAGAATACTTTTGACAAGAGGGCAAATCCTCGTGATTTCATTGTTGGAGATCTAGTCTTCAAGTGGAATGAATTCAAGAGCAGACCTGGACGACATTCCAAGTTCGATGCAATATGGGATGGGCCTTATGTGATTACAGAATGTAAGGAGCACAACGCATTCCAACTTTAGAAGATGACTGGCGAGGTGTTGTCTATCCCAGTGAATGGGATCCACCTCAAGCACTGCCTTTGAGATAGGTTATCTCACTGTTAGGTAGAGTAGTTTGCAAATAAGTGCATTTCACACATTTCATTTCAGTAGTTTGCTTACTCTAAGCACTGCTGCGCATTGTTTTGTTGGCCATCTGGCCTATTAGTTTGCTTTCAGTTTTGTTTCGTTTTCTTGCTACTAGTTGGAGTGTTGTTGTTCATGTTTTCTGAGTTCACAAGAAGGGGCAGAATTGACTCCACACCCAATGAATTGTTTTAAAGGCCACTGATCTATGCTTAGCAGGCAAGCATATAGTAGAAATCGCCAAAATGTTGCATATTTTTCACCTCATCTCAAATGGAGGAGTTGGTTGATTGTTATTTAACATTAAGTGGAATTGCAATGTCATGTTCGAATGTAATTTCGCATCATTATCATTATGCATTGAATATCAGTTATGCATTTTAGTGAGGTGGAGTTGCAGAGTGCCATTCAAGAGTTGCAGATTTAAAAGAAAGATAGAATTGAGTACATGTGCAAAATAGCATTTTAGATGCTTTTATTCATTTAAAAAAGGAACTCATATTTTTACAATGCTTCATTTGATTTCACAATCAAAATAGTATTACAACATTGCATAAAATGCATTTTCTTTTCAACTGAAAAGCAGAATTGAAATCAAAGATCCACACAAGCCGTGGATGTAACTGTGACTGTGACAACACATTTCTAATAACACATTGCACTATTGAAGATGCGAAAAGAAAAACACATAAGTGGCAACATAGTCATCATTGCCCAATTATTGACGCTTGATGTTGAATGGTGCACCTCGTCATCTCGAGCTTCGTCGACCTGTAAGAGGAAAAGAGGGGTGTCAGTGGCTCCGACTATGATGTAACCTATATGATGCACCGACAATAGTACAACATACTATTAGCAATGCATCGAAACAATCAAAATCAATCAGTACAGTATGAAAGAAGTAAGCTGAAAGAGAAATAGCAACAACATAATCATCATGTTCCAATTTTATGCTAACATTGTTTGTTTCCTTGTGCAGGTATAGGTAAAGTCATGAAGCTGAACATTATTCAAAGACCAAGCATGTGGAGTAAAATGGGCTCCCACAAGGGTAGAGCTTGACATGCTGCCCTATGCATTAAATGGGCTAATTTTGAAAGATATTTCATCATATACATCAAACAAAATGAAATACAACTGAAAGAGTAAAACAGAGAGTCTATCAAGTAACAAAACCAACTGTGCATTCATAATGATCAACATTTCTTTCTGAAGGCTACATGTGAACAGTGAGTTTAGTTCACTTAAGGAATTTAACAGAGTGCATTTGCATCAAAAATTGCTGAATTACTTCATTTTCTGTGCTGATTATAATCATATGTCACGTGAGTTTCAATTCATCAATTCTTTCTCGGATAGTGAATAGGCATACATTATGCCTTGATGATTTTCACCATCAAAGATAATAGTTTCAAAGAGAAGTTTGTGCGGTAAAATATAAAAATGAATGAAGAGTACCATGTTGCTTAGGAATACAAACACAGACAGTGCATTTGAGTATTAAATGATTCTAAGTTACCAGTTAGATATGAACTAGTGAGTAAAGGAGGTGGTACTAATGCAATGTTGCAGTCCGAGAGCAAAAAGGTAAAACCCCTACAGAATTCAAATGTAGAAAATGAAAGCTTTTGTGGTAGAGTTGAGTACTGGTTATTAGGAGCTACATCAAAGATAGTTAATTCATTCTGGTTGGGATGGTGCCTTAGACGAGTTCGTGTATCTATGATTAGTGGAGGACAACAATCAAATGCGATATACTTTCATATTTTTTTTCATTGAGATACAAGTGCCAAGTAAGACATCACTTGTAATAGGTCAAGCCATGAATTAGATACAACAAATGTGCAGGATTGTGATCATTTTCAGATTACTCAATCAAGGTTTTGACAGAACAGTGAGGTAAAGTTTCTGTCATATCTACAAGATGAGCATAGAATGCAGTAGGGGACCATAATGGAATTTTTCAGTTTCAAGCTTCATATGTATATGAAGTTCCATAATGTTCATTCAAGATAGATCTTTCAGATTCTTAGTACCTAGAGAGTACTCTCAGAATGTGTATTGGATTTTCATTTTAAGGATAGTCTACAGCTCTATGTCGATGACAGTTCTGTGAATTGAGCTTAGGTGTTATAGCTATCAAAGAGAGCTACGGAAATGTCAAAACGGATACCTAGTAATATGGGCCAATGAATATAGACAAGCACACAGATTCTTGTTCTTCCCATTATGTCCTTTTTATTTTTCTGAAGGTATATTACAGTAAGCAAAAGTGATGCAACGAGTTTTTTCCTTGGGACGAAAAGAATGTAGGGAGGTTAAAATAAAGACAAATATCCAAGGCATCTTTTTGTTTCAGAAGTAAATGCAAAATATCACTGGTTTTCTGAGCCAAAATCCTTGAGGAAATGCAAGTAAATGTACAGTTTTATCACCATTTCAGGCAAGTATGGGAGGTCGAGCTCTATCAGGGAGTAAGAATATATGCTTTTGTTTTGAAAGTCTCCAAAACCCATGATATTATTTTGTTTCAAAAGTTCATGGTAAGTTTTCTATCCTGGGTCGAATCCAAAATAAATCAAAGGAACTTTATTGGTGTGAGATTTTTTTTCTCTTAGCGATCTAAAGTAGTAAATAATTTCGGCAAGACACAAGCTCTCTACAAGAGGTCTCCCCAAAAATGGTAAGTTATAGCGACACTCATAAGACAGAAACCAGAGATTCATGAAGTTTTCAGAAACCAAGGGTTGAGCTCTCAAACTGATGGTCGAGCTTCAGAAGGACAGAAAACATGATAATTTATGATACCCATATGGGTCTTATTTTAAAATAGCAGTATAATTACAAAATATGCAAATTTCTGTACTCAGAGTAAGAAGAATACAACTTTCATATGATTTTCATAATAGCCACAAAAGAGATAGCAGGGGAAAAGTAATGAAATGAAATTCTGTGATATATCGAGCTCAGGAAAGAAGAAAATGTAGTTCTCTTTCAAAATTTTAAATACCCACATGTGGGTTTATTCTCAAAATACAGAAAATGTAGTTTCCTTAAAAAATTTGAGTACCCATCTTTAGTTTAGATTCAAAATGCAAAGAAGATAGCTACAGAAGTACCCATGTGAGATCTTGATTTAAAAGGAAAGGATATACAACAAATGTGAGCTCCCAGA
Source organism: Sequoia sempervirens (assembly GCA_007258455.2). Lineage (NCBI taxonomy): Eukaryota > Viridiplantae > Streptophyta > Pinopsida > Cupressales > Cupressaceae > Sequoia > Sequoia sempervirens. The sequence continues at coordinate 12,001,958 of VDFB02000363.1, read as the reverse complement.
TTTTAGTCGAAATACAGAAGAAGAATAATGTAGAATTTTTGAAATTTCTTTGATACCCATATGCAGAAATATTATTAGATCGACATAATGGAAATTTACTGTTCTGGGTCAAGCCCAAAAGTCAAGAAATTGTTTCTTATAGTGCTCTTTTGGCATGGCCTGAACATGGCCAAAGGTTCATGAAATAGGAGAGATTTTTAGGGTTTCTACAAAGCAAAGAGAGTTACCAGTTCGTATTTCACAAGAGTCTAAAGCCACGGCCATAGCTCCCTGTTTAGCTTCCCAGGGCATGATTTCTAGTTTTGAAGAACGGCTGAGCTCTTATGGTAAGAATAATGCACAACAATGTGCACGAGAAACATACAGAAGATGCAGGATAAAGAAATCAAAGTGTGTTCATCACGGCCTCAAGGCCAAAATAGAGGTTACAAAAACCATTAAAGTAAGCTTACCTCTGCACAGTAAAGGGAAGCAAGAGCACAAGTTGAAGCTTTCATGGAGTGGACTATAGAAGTCGAGCTCGAACTCATAGTGGCATGGAGGAGCAAAGGAAAAATTAGAATAAAAAAAACAAACTCATGTAGGCCACGACATTATCTCTTTTTGGTGTTCAAATAAGAAGTGGAAAGAGCTTCAATACTTTGAAGTCAGACTTACCCACTGAAGTTTCAGTCAACTAGAGAGCAGAGAAAGATTACTGAAGCACACGAGCTCAAATCCAACACCATCATAGCGGCATTGTTCATGCAGACAGAGGTTCTTTCTTTCCAAAGTCACGGGTGTGAAATGATGATAATTAGGGTTTGACCCTGTTTTGATCAAAGCCCTAATTTGCCTTATGAAGTTCCAGAATGTTCATTCAAAATGCACATGTTGAATATCAAATGGTGGTCGAACCCATAATGCTTTCCTTATGATTTATTCAAACATAAGTCTAAATCAATATTATGTAAGGACAAAATTCTTATGTTAGGGTGATGTCTTAAGTATTTAAGACTTTTTGTTTTGCCTTAGAGAAGTATGGGTTTATGTCTTAGGGTACTATTTTAAAGGAAGATTAGTTAAGGGAGATTAATGAATGCCATATGCTTAGGGTCATCTTTTTTAGGGTTTTTATTTTTTAAATTGATTTTGGAGAAATCGATTATGGAGTTGATAGGAATATGACATTATGTAGTGTATTTTTATGATTTTTTGAGAAAATTAGAATATTGTTATGGAGAGATAAGCAGTTTTATTTTTGCAAAAGATTTCCAATCTTTGAGTTGTAAAAATAGAGAAATTGTAAAAAATCTGCATCTTGTAAAGCAGAAGCATAAAAGCGATATTCTATGAATTGCTTTATGCTTTCTTGCTATTTTTAGCAGATCTTTGGTTGACTTTTCCTCTTGGTCAGATTCTAGACTTATCTTGGAGAGATAAGGTGTTTTTTGTGCTTTTAAAGCAGATTTTGCCTATTTTTAGAGGTTTGACAGTATAATCATAAAAGCATTGTGCTTTTTTCTGCTTTTAAGTAGTTTTTTGAGTTTGTTTGAAGCCTTTTTTCTTGGAGCATTTTTTGAGCTTGGATTAGGGTTTCCTTCAGAGTTCTTTTGATAGATTTAGTCTTTCAACTCTCCATTCTCAACAGTTCAGATTAGAGTTTCTTGCCCTTAGACATTTTGGGGAGCTTGTAAACTTATGTGTGCTCAGATTCTGAGAGTTTTCACTCCATCATTCAATAAACAGTAGAGTTTTTTCCTTTCCCATCTCCTTTTTTTGACCTGGAATAGTAATCTGATTTGTTATGTGATTCAAATCTGTTGGATCCTTTTCTTTTCTTACTATTGTCAAGAAATTTGCAGGAGTTGCATGCTAGTTCAGGTTATGCCTTGTGTTAACTTAACCTTTGCATAAATCACTGTTGAAACTGCCTGTGTTGTGAGATTGTGAGATTTCAATTTTAAAGAGTTGGTGAGAGTGAGTCATTATCAGGATTTCCTTACAGTTAATCATTATTTTTAGAATGATAGAGTTTCAGTTTGAGATTTCAGAATTAGTTTATCCTCCTATCCTTTTTCCTAAAAAGACACTTAGAATAGAATTCATTGTTCGGAGAACCAGCTCGCTCTGGAGATTCCTCTTTCATGCAGATCACCCACATCTGAAAGAGGTTTCCATGTTTCAATAGTTTGCTGAATATGGCATTTAGCAGGGTGCAAAACTATTGATAACAATTCATTCATCATTTCCTTCATTATTTCTATTTCTTTCAAGGTTTAATTACCAACAATGGGTTTGACGAAGGTAAACCCCCATTCACTAACAAAGAACAAGTTTTTCCATTTTGCATATTTGTGATTGCATATCTAGGTTGTGGACTTGAAGATCACTTGGAGTGCAAAGTTGCAAAGTTGCATTACAAAGTTGTCCTCTTCACAGAAACTCATTTACAGGCCATATTCAGAAGTTTCAGAACTGGAGACTGGAAATGAAGCTAGTGCAGACCTTGGAGCTCAGGATCCTGTTCAGATTTTTTAGAAATTCAGAATGAAACTAATATGCCATCTTGGGTGTCTTAATCCTCCTAGGCTCAATTTTTAGAGATTTTCAAAGATCTGGTTCCGAGATCTAAAGACTCAGTATTTTCCCTAAAAAACAACAACGAGATTAATATGCCATTTTGGGTGTCTTAGTCCTTGAGAACATATTTTGGCAGCCTCTTTGCATTTCCAAAATCCTCATAGCATCTCCAAATTTCTCATGTGCACACATACTAACTCCTTATTGCATAATTTCATCATTTGCGTCTTTCATTTAGCTTGCATTTCTAGTTTTAGGTCATTTTGCATATCACAACATGTTTTCAAACATTTTCTTTTCCAAGAATTTGCTTGGTGGTGAACCCCTTAAAACTTAAAAAATCCATTCCTAGGACCCTCCTAATTGAGAATTGGCTCACGTTGTGAGGTTGTTAGTCAATCTAATTAGGACTCTTAGGACATTAGTGAATGGTTGAGTTGGAAAAGTGTGATATCCCAAAAAGGTATCCATTTTCCACTTCATCATTTTGGTGAAACCGACACTTTTTTTTGATTTGGAGTCTATTAAGTCCTTAGATCTAGATAACATTCATTCTTGCATTGCATCTTGCATTAGTGAAAGTGCATCTAGGTAGCTTACATCTTACATTAGTGAAATTGCATTTAGGGTTTCCTATATTTGCATTAGTGAAAGTGCATATAGGTTGCATATTTACTTTATTGCATTATTTCATTTCATTGAAAAATTGAAAAGTGCATTGTTCATAATCTTCATTGCATTCTTATTGCATTCAAAATTGAAAATTTGCATTCAATCGCTTGTTTCTAGCTACTTTTTCTTGCACTTATATGCATATTTTTTTGTTTTTGAGTATTAATATATTGCATAGGAAATCTGTAAACATTGTTGACATTCCAAAATTCATTATTTTTCTGCAAAAAACCTCTACTAGGACTAAAACGCCCTTCTTGGTGTCTTAGTCCCTCTTAGGATTTTTGCTTCAGAAATCTCTCTTTGTTGTTTGCTATCTGTTTCAACCTTTGGAACTTCAGAATGTTATTAGGAGGACTAAGATTCCCTTCCTAGCATCTTAGTCCTTGTTGACTTTGATTCTCAGGTTTTTAGCATCATAAATTGCTTTTTTGTGTTTCTGTGGGTTGCCTTCTATTTTCTGTTTCAGTTTCCAGATTTTTTGTTATTCCAATTTCTTTCATTTCAAGTGTAATTGCAAGCATAGGATATTGTGTTCATTGCACTTTCTATGGTTTATCCCTTGTATGAGCTATAGTACTTGGTGTCCTATTACTAATACTATGGTTAGATGAAGTGCGAGACTCATGGACTCTCGTGATAAGATACTCGTTGTGGATCTTGGGTTATCGAGCTCTCTTACTTCTAGTGTTGGCACTAGTTCACTAGGTATGGACCATACCTTTGACACCTCTTTTTCTATACCTACCTTACCTACAAGTATTGTGCTGCGTGTCCAAACAATGATTGATCATATTCCTCAAGAAAACATAATGAAAATGCATGAAGACTTAGCTCATTTACAAGATAGTGTAAGTATTGAAAACATTTCAAACACTGTTATACCTGCCATAGAGAACCTTCACCGCATGATGGAAAGCGATGAGGGATTAGAAGTTGTGCATAATATAGCTCAAATATTTGGAAAGCATCTTCCTCCCACCACTAATGGTGCTCAAGCTTCAAATAATATGCAAAGCCAAGGAGGAAATAAAACTTCTCCCTCTTCAACCATAACCTCAATTCCCACCTACACCATTCCTCAAATGACCACAACAATGCAACCAAATAGTAGCATCCTTCCTACCTCGAACATTTCCACTAGTGTTTCGTATACTTATGTGGAATCTAATCTTATATCTCCTCCCGTAACCAATCCATTCATTAGTCCTTCCAACACATACATACCACCACCATATTCATCTCCATCACATACTACAAGCAATGACCCTATCATTAACCACCTTTCACAAAGCCTTTAATCCATCCAATGCCAAGTCTCCACCATAAATAAAATTCAAATGGTCCACCTTCATAATATTTCAAGAGAAATCCATTATCCTTAGAGATATTGAGAACTTTGGTGCCACAAGGTATATAGATCCCTAATTTGAGAAATATGGAGGAAAGGGAGATCCTACTAATCATGTTAATTCCTTTACTGCTTTGTGTAGTGACTTTATCCTTGAAGACAAAATTTTGGCTAAAATTTTTCCCCAATCCTTGAAAGACATTGCATTGGATTGGTTTTTTGCATTACCAAATAACTCAATTTGTTCATTCAATGAACTTGTTGAGACATTTATTAACCATTTAGGCTTTATTTCATGCTACCAATCACTTTATTCCCAAATTAGTGTGAAAAATCTCGTTTCCCACCTTCAAAATATGTTCATAGAAAACTTACAAAGAAAGATAAGGGACAAGTTTACCATGATGAAATTTCCTTCCTTCATGCATTTATGAACTACCCTTCGAGACTACCAAAATTCCCTAATAAGTAGTGAACCAAAAATCACCCCTACCCATACCGAAAAGACCAAATCCTCAAACTAAAACACTTACCAACCTTTCAGTGGACAAAATAAAAGTTTCGTTCAACTAAATTATGTTGGAAAGAGACACTGCACAAGTCATTTGGTGTTGTCATTGATGGAAACCCAAGTTAGTAATCCCATCTGCACTTTAGTATTTGCTTATACCAGAAGTCAGATTGAAGATATGTGTTAACTGTAAAAGCTAAAACAGGGCATCCGACAAAGTTGTGTACATTGAATCATATGTAATTTACTGTTATCATTTTGTGTTGTGGATCTCAAGGAAGGTCTTTTGATATATGAACTATTGTATCTTTGAATCATAGGGCCTCACATTGATTGGTGTGTGTGAAACATGATTCCCAACCTACAAAAACACAAGAAACAATCAATATGTTAGATCAAATGCATGGTTAGACACATGATTCCTCAAGAAATTCATTTGAAAGTGAAAGAAGAGGAATGAAGTTAAGAACACAACAAATTTGAAGCAAGAATATCAAATACTATTCTAAAACCATGCAAACTCTTAATCTCTTGAGGGAGTTGGTGCCAATTTGATTTGAAAATTGGCCCTTTCCCAACTCCAATGATGGAAGATTGATGTGTGATGAAGAGTGATCAACTTTGTTGATGCTTCATGAGTTCTTCAATAGAAAAATCTGCATAACCTAGCTATGAACTCAATGATAAGGGATGAAAATTGCCAATGATTTGAGCATAGTAAGTTTACTCAAATTGTGGATGGATCAAATGAAGGATGATCTCTTCATTTATAGATGAGATTGATTAGAGAAGAGGCAAAAGGGATGAATGTGGGACTAATCTTCAAAAAATGAGAAGCCACATGTCATCATGTGAATGGTTGAGGAATGACATTTGAAGAATGTGCAAGGAGATTCAAATTCAAATATGGCTTGAAGGATGAGGTGACTTGGGTACACATGGCTCCAAAGAGAAAAGGACATGTAAGATATTTTAAATGCTTTGTTGGAAGGGACAAGTCATTTTGGGGGGAGATTTCAAATTTGAAGAATATTCCGACTTGGATGCCTTTTTTGAATGAAAATAGATGATTTATAAATCAATTAAATTGATTTTCATGTACAAGTTGCAAAATATAGAGGATTTGAGTGATTAGGATTAACATTAATCATGATTTGATTAATTTAAATGATGTTAGTTGATTTGACCATTTGAGGCTTAGATTTTACAGGATTTAAATAACTCAAAATGAGAAGAGAATGATTTAGACTTAGTTAAATAAATATTTTTTATTTATTTAACCAAAGGGGGTGATGTTAGATTAAATTAGATAAATGTTTGATTTATTTAATTTAATTAGATGAACTTTAGAGATTTAATCATAGCATAATTGAGTTCAAAAGAGCATTCAAGAGTAGATTCATCAAGCATTTGAAGCCATTTTCAGATTCAAGCATCATGTCAAAGAGTTTTCTTGCATCATGTGTGTTGTTCTAATATTTGTGTTGTAGGGTTTTGATTCAAGCAAGCAATTCACGTGCAATCTATCAAGCATTCAAGATCCATATCCACTGCAGCCATTACACACAAGTTTACATATTTTACAAGGTTTTGGTGAGTTGTAGAATTGCATGTTGTTCATTCATCATTTCCTTCATTATTTCTATTTCTTTCAAGGTTTAATTACCAACAAGGGGTTTGACCAAGGAAAACCCCCATTCACTAACAAACAAAAAGTTTTTCCATCTTGCATATTTGTGACTGTAGGTATAGGTTGTGGACTTGAAGATCACTTGGAGTGCAAAGTTGCATTACAAAGTTGTCATCTTCACGAAAACTCATTTACAGGCCATATTCAAAAGTTTCAGAACCTGAGACCAGAAGGGACGCTAGTGTAGACCTTGGAGCTCAAGATCCTATTCAGAGTTTTCAGAAATTTAGAATCGGACTAATACGCCATCTTGGGCATCTTAGTCCTTCCAAGCTCAATTTTTAGAGATCCGGTTCCGAGATCCAAACTTCATATTTTCCCCACAAAATAGCACTGGGACTAATATGCCATCTTGGGCGTCTTAGTCCTCCACAACATATTTTGGCAGCCTCTTTGCATTTCTAGAATCCTCACAACATCTCTATATTTCCTAGGTGCACACATACTAACTCCTTGTTGCATAAATTCATCATTTCCATCTTTCATTTAGCTTGCATTTCTAGTTTTAGGTCATTTTTCATATCACAACGAGTTTTCAAACATTTTCTTTTCCAAGCATTTGCTTGGTGGTGAACTCCTTAGAACTTAAAGAATCCCTTCCTAGGACCCTCCTAATTGAGAATTGGCTCACGTTGTGCGGTTGTTAGTCAATCCAATTAGGAATCTTAGGACATTAGTGAATGGTTGAGTGAGAAAAGTGTGATATCCCAGAAAGGTATCCATTTTCCTCTTCATCAATCTATAATATTTATTTTATCAACTGAAGAAAAACTTTGGTTTCAACTACTAGATGTTGGAAAAACAAGGATAGATGACTGAGAGGGGGGTGAATCAGTTGTCAGAAAATAATAAACTTTTTAAACTTAAGTTAATCTCAGATCTGTTGAATAAGCAATTAACCATAAACAATTAACACATCAGAGAGACATAGAACACCAATATTTTTACATGGAAATCCCATTAGGGAATAAACCACAGTGGATGTTAATCCACAAGATTATACCCTGTTAAAAGTATAATGAAATCAATAAAGGGGAATGCACATGCATTCAGGCACACTGCCTAGAGCTCACTGCTCAATTATAGAAGGGGCTCACTACCCAAAAATATAGAATAGGATTAAAATCGGAGGGTATGAACTAAAAAAATTAGCTTCTGCACAAGCTTGATTACAGTTCCACTTAAGCACAAAAAACTCATTCTCTTTTCACTTAAACTACTTCACACTTTGCTCAATCTTCTTCACACTCTGCTCTGCAATGGAATGATATTCACACATACACACACATGAGCACACCCAACACACAAAACACACTTTGCACCGATGAAGCAATCACTCTTATTTATTTGCTACATGAGATTTCATGAACAACTTAGTCGGCTAGGAAAATAAAACATATTTGCAATGTCGACCCAAATTTACAAATAAAATTTTAATGCAAATCCACCAAGGTCGGCGACAACATAGTGGAGACCCAAATTATTATCTCCAACACAAAAAGACTTCAATTAATTTCACCTTGAAGACCCACAACACGCTACCATCATCATGTCGACCAAAAACATGAAAAACTGAACATGCGCAAGAAAATATCTTCGACCACAAGCACACTGATTAATGTGGATGTACTACAAAGATAGAGAACGATCTAGAGACATCCAAAAACATCAAGAAACAACAGAGAAACATCCACAACAACTGAGATTTCCAGAATCACGTGAACTTCACTTAGGAACACTGTCAGAGATCACAAAAATACTGTCAGACCACAACATGATCAAATCTATACACAAACCTCTAAAACTTCTGGTAGATGATCTAGATACTCTCAAGAAAAAACCCTTTAGTACACAACAACTGAACTTCAACGTAAAGAACAAGATGCCTTCATGACCTGCACAGTTCCACTGGGAACCTAGAACACTTTCTTTTACAATTTTCTCAAAATCCTCAACATATACAGCCTCTGATACACCAAATGCTAACAATGTTGACATCAATGACAACCACAATTAGCAACACACCCACAACACCCAACACTAGATACACATTAAACAATTGTTGATGTTCATTGTTGTGTATGCTACTATTGTTAATATGTTATTAAGCATTCAGTTGAGTGATGAATCATTGAGCACATGTTTAACAAAACTAGTGGAATTGATAATAATTGACAATGATTTAAAATTTAAAATTTTGAATTTTGGATGAATTTTGTGTGGTGTGGGCTTGATCTTGCATCTTTATCTAGAATAAGTGTTAATGCCAAGGTGATATGAAAATATAGAAGAATATGTGTGGATATAGGTGTAATTTGAGGCTCATTATAGTATATATATATATAAGATAAAGTCAAATATATATAAATGAATGCAAATAGAGAGAAGGATAAAAAAATGATCCTAACTTTACATTAAATTCCACTATTTTTCAATATATAATTATGAAGTTCTACCAAGATTAATCTAAAACTAAATTAAAAATTGGCATGAATATGTAAATTTTCACTATTGCACATATATTGAGGGTACAAATTAATGTCATTATCTATATAATTCCCCAAGCCAATATGCTCAAAACAAAAGTTGATGGAATGATTTTTTTTGAAACAACAACAAAAACATGTTGCACTTGAACAACAATGTGTACACAAGTGTCATGTGAAACGCAATGACATAGTGACAACAACAGTAGGATGACCTCCCCATTGCATAAGGTGGAAACAATGGAAGACTAACAATTGTGGGATTAAACCACCACAAAAAACCTAAAAGAGAGAGGATGACACCTATACGATGATTGATTACTCACCCATGATCATGTTCTCTTGCAATACCACACTAGGATAGGTTGAGGGAATAATCAACCTTTAATACACATCCAAACACACTTAAAAACTCTAAACACAAGGGAAAAAATTCACAAGAGGTTTCCTAACTAGGATACATAAGATATCCACTAATTGGAATGACAACGAGTTACTTCTAGGAAGCCACACACATTCCAAGGAAAGGAGATTCCATAAATCTATAGTGACAAAAAACAAGGACATTCTCTAAACATCCCTAGACTCTTGATACCATGGGGAACAACTTCCATTCACAACGTTTCCCCATACAAAGCCCCAAAACACATATAGTTGACAAAAAAAACACAAAACGATACATCCTAGGATATTAGCATCCAACTGGGACACTAACACCCAAATTTGGTGTCCCTCAAGGGTACCTGTGTCCTTTTAGGTGTCTGAGTTCCATTTAGGCATTTTTTTCTCTAACATAGATTCTAGGAATTGGTGTCCCTCCACGAGCACTAGTGTCTTGGGAAGTGAGCTTCCTTTATTTAGGAAATTTAACCTCCAAGACTCCCCAAGCACTAAGGAAAACCCACGTGTGTTTAAAACACCCTAAAAACTCAAAAACACAACTTGGGTTCAAACAAAGAGCTCAATTTCCCTAATTGCTAGACACCATCGACAAGCAAGGGAGAAGGTAGGGAGGATTGAAATCACCTCTACGAAACCCATAACTCTTGCCTTAAGAAATAAAACACCTAAATTAAAAGATACAACACTTTTTGGATTTTACAAGAGCTCCCAAGAGGCTACCAAGGTTCCCTAAATGATACCAAAAAAGAAAGAGAAACTCTCACACTTTTCAATGATGAGAATATAATAAAAAAGAGAAACTCTTCTACTTTTTAGTGGCGAGTGATAATAATTGAACCATTTATTTAGTGGGGTAATTAACAAAAAATAACAAGAGCAAGATCACTGGTGGTACTGTCACCCATTGTTACATTGTTAGCTCTTACAATCCAATCCAACCAAGTATATATATGTTGTTATAAAATATAATTATGAGATGAAATTGATCAAACACCCCAAATGAACTCATAACTTAGGGAATTAACCATGTATCATTGAAATAACAAGTATACCTCAAGTAAATGGAAAATAGGTGAGTGGTACAGGTCTAAAACATTGTTGTAGTAGTTTGGACAATGAGATAATGACTCAAAAATCTCGAATAATCCACTCTCAAATGCTCCTATTGACCAATGTAAAATTAAAATAATCTAGGTATCTCACTCTAAATTTTTTTTCACTTCCTAAGAATGAATTATGATGTTCTAATAATGGTTTAACAATAGCTATAGGTTTGTCATAACTCAAAAATAATTGGACTAGCATAACCATGGAATGGTACGAACCCTCTAGTGCATGGATATCAACAAAGTGTTACCCTTAAACCATATAGACATCCTCCATGATGATAGGTTCCACTTTTAAGAGTGATGGAGGCTCTAAAACCCAGGTGCTTCACCTCCTAAATTCACACACCCTCTCTATAGGCACCTCCAAAAGTGGTACAACCTCCTCAAAACTCAATTGGCCTTTGTAACATTGTACAGATATCCAAGGGAATTATATTAGAATAAAAAAATATTTCAAATAGAAATATTTACCATTCATATTGCCTCCAATAGACAGTACAACCTGCTATAGAAGGTACAACCAACAATGTGAATAGTGCAACCACCATACAAGGAAAGCAATCAACCAAACAAAAACTCAAAATCATCCTCATCAAACTTCAATATAGCACTCCAAAATTTTGTAACTAAACATCATAAAAATATTCATACTAGAAAAACAAAACTAAAACTTCAAATCAACTCCAATGGTGACTCCCAACTAGAATCACACCATAGTCTAGCTAGGGAATATCTTGCAATTTTGAAACTAGAAATCTATGAGAGATTTCATCCTCAAATATTAAAGGGAACCAAAGCCATTTCAGTATCTTAACATTATCCTTCTTCAAAATGTCCAACAATGAGCCCAAATACCTCCTTATATTGAGTTTGAGAGGGAAAATCCAATTTAAAATAATTAATTAATTCTCCTTTTTCCATCAAATTCCATTTTAAAATAAAATAAAACCATTTTCAAGTGTAATAACCCCTTATTTCTCCTAGGAATCCAAAATGGGGAACTAAAATACATTTTCATAAAAATATTACACTTGAGTTATCAAAAATAATGATAAAACATTATAAGTTAAGAGAATAATTTAATTATCCTAACCTAAATTGTGAAAAATATTAAAACACATTGGAATCCAAATTTGACCATGCCAATATGATACTAAGACAATAGGTGAATAATAGAATCCAATTTGGCGACTTACTATAAATATGTGTGCTCTCTAAGAAGTTTGGAGAACACCCAAAGTGAGAAATCACTTTAGAGAGCGTCATTTGAATCAAATGTCCTACAAAGCTCATTTCCAACACAATAAACCTTGTAACTCTGAAACTACACCTCTCAAGATCTTTGGAGTTCCCTTGCCTTACTAATTATCCCACAAGAACTTAGGAAATAGGCTAATGGTCTTTGAACTGATTAGGCTTGAGAAGGGGACATTACAGTCCTCCCTCCATAAAATTGATTGTCCACAAGAAATTGCAAGTTAGGATGTTGCAAAATTTTCTCTCTCCCAAATGGAATCCTTCATGAGTAAATTATTTCATTTGACCAAGTACTCTTTGATGATCCTCTTTCTCAATGTATGCTCACTTAAATCAATCACTACTTCAAGAAAAAGAACAAGTTTCCCTTCTTCATCCAAACGGGGTGACTCGAAAGAAGCAACAACATTGTGTCCAAGCACCTTTTTGAGACATGACACATGGAAGACATTATGCACCTTGCTACTTTTAGGTAGCTCCAACTCATAATTTACTTCTCCAATTCTCTAGGAGATTTTGAACGAGCCATATAAATATGGATTCAACTTCTCAGCTCCACTCTTCTTGAGAGTAGACTGCCTATAGGGATACAATATCTAATATGCCATATCTCTAACCTCAAATGCATACTCAAATGGATGCTAATTTGCATATAATTTATACTAGTTTTGGGAATGTTGGAGGTTATATTTCAAGGATTTCATGATGTCTTGATTCTACTACAATAAATCCTTGGCTTTGGGAACTCTACTATCACCAAACAATAAGTCAATGAAGTTAGGAGCCTCGTATCCATATAAGGCAATGGATGGAAATATTTTAATTGATATGTGATAAGTAGAATTATAATAGTACTCACCCAAATGGAGCCATTTAACCCAAGATTTCTACTACAATGAAACATACTTTATGAGATACCCTTCTAACCATTTATTGACAATATCAATTTTCCCACCAATTTGTGGGTGATAATTGGTACTTGGAGTGAGTATAATCCCAATCAATCTGAAAACTTCTTTCCAAAAAAATCTTAGGAACTTGTTTTTCCCATCACTAAAAATATTCTTAGGTAAACCATGCAACTTGAACACTTCTTTCAAAAATAAATTGATACCCTGAATTGCTTATAATAATGCAGAAATAGAAAAGAAGTGAGAAAATTTGGCCAATCTATCAACAATAACAAAAAATCAATCCTTCCCTTGTACCTTAGGTAAGTCTATGATGAAATTCATTGAGATAATTTCCCTTTTGATGGGAATAGGCAAGGGTTGCAACAAACTAGCTGGATAGGTGCACTCATTCTTCTTTTGTTGAAAAATTCGACATTCCTTGAGTCCCTTTCAAATAAATATTTCTTGAATATACTTGTTAGTCTTAAATAATCCTTGATGACGAGCTAAGGGAGCATCGTTGAAATTTTTAAAAATATTCTCCTTGAATCAAGATTCAGACACTAGGAAGATCCTTTCCTTGTAGAGAATTAATTCATTCACCAAATTCTACCTTTCATCCTGCAAGGTACCTTCCACAATATTGGTGGCAGAAGGGTTTTTGGCATATTCTACAAGGATTTATTTCTTCCAATCAACAACGATTTCCATCATGGAGCTCAAATGTGGCCTTCTTGACAAGGCATTAGCCACATTGTTCTTTCCTTTGACATGCTCTATGAAAAAATCATGTTTGTAGCTTACTAACCCATTTGTTGGAATGTTTGTCATTGATGTCAAAGGTAGACAAGGTTTTCAAAGAGTTTTTCATGAATATTGTTGGTGATACTAATGTCTAAGAGATTATTTTGGAGATTGTCAAATAGATTTTTATTGAAGTCAAAGATGATTGAAGAGATTGTTGGAATATGATTTCATTAATGGAGCTATTTAAAATAAGTGTAGTCCATTATACATTCTTGTTGAAAATATCATAGATGGTTGAATTAAAGATGAATATGTTTAAATTAAAGATTTAAACATAAATAAAGGATTATAATATGAGCATTGAAGGAAGATCATAATATTTCCCTTTGGAAGAAAGGAAATATTTAATGCTAGCCAACTTGCATTAAGATGGCTGACCATAAGAATAATTCTATGTATTAAAAACAAGTAATATATTTAAACACATATCGGAGCAGCTCTAAATTATATACATCGAATGATTTTATGAAAGAAAAGGATAACCAAAAATTTGAGAATAAGACAAAGTGAATAAGACAAAAATTGTTGAATTTTGAATAAATACAAAATAAGAAGAGGTTGTGATCCATATTAAAGGAAGAAAATAATACCTCAAGAAATCACTTAATGTAAGTAAATGGTAGTGATTCATTATTACAAGGCAACAATTAAGTTTAGAGTTACTGCCTCTTTTCAAAGGTTTAAAACAAAATAAATTAGTTTTAAAATAGGCCAACCTCTTTATGAATAGCCGCCTCCTCTTGAAGGATTCCATCCCTTGGATGAGGAGGCATATGAAGAGGTATAAATAGATGGTGGTTTGGGAGTCAAAACGGTAGAAAAAAATGAAATCTATCTAATGTAAAGAGAAGATTAAAAAGAGAAAAGGTAAAAAAATTAAGTGCAAATCAAACATATATTAAATAAATGAAAGAGACATTGATATGGTGAAGAGAAACAAATGATACATCATTAGAGACCAAAAAATTTGAATGAAGACAACCATATTTGTGATCATATGTTGAAGGAGGATTGTGCATGATTGTAATGAGATTTGTGAAAGGGATTGGTGCATAAGTTAGATCAGATTTGTGAAAAGAGAATTGTGTAAAGGGTGTGACCAAATTTGTGAAGAAAGGATTGTGTGAAGTGTGATAAGATTTAAAGGGAAGCAAGTGTGTGATAAGATTTGTAAGGGAAGGAGGTGTGTGATAAAATTTGAAGGGAAGGAAGTGTATATGATTTATAGTAAATTTGTGAAGGAGTGGAAGTATATGAGTGTAAACCTGATTTGAAAAGGATGGACTTACATCATATAGAATCAAAGGTAATTATTAGAGTTTGGATTTGATCAGAATTATGATTGAACAAAATTGTAGAATGAAGTAGATTGTATGAGTTGTGATAATATTTAGAAGGATAGTATCTAGGTTGGAGCTCAGTTTGTGTCGGGGTTGGAGCCTCTTGCTAGGTTGGAGCTATATAGGAGTGAATTTTTACCCCTTAAGCAAATTCGCCTTTCACATACCCTCACCTTAGAAAATAAAATATGAAGGTGAAATTCCACATCACCCACCTACCTTCCATCCACTTGGAATTTTTCCTATGCATTGGTGAGAGAATATTTGTCGAGGACACACACTCGATGTGTAGACGCGCTGCCATCCCTGACGGATTCCTACGTCTGAAGTTGGTAGAGGCGTTACACACCTAATTGGAGTCAAATTTTAATGTCCCTCTTCGACTAACCAACTCAAAAATGGAAGATTCTTCTCATCCCACCTTCAAAAAAAAATCTCCATTCATTCATTTCATCTTCTAGAAATCTTCTACACATTCACTTGATCTCTCAAGTAAACTCTCATTCACTCCAGCATTCTAGCACTCCATTTTTTAGCATTGCAGCAACATTGACACTCCATCAACTCCATATTGCAAGTGTGGGGCAGGAATATAAGTGTGGGATTGGAGTCTTGAGAGACCTCCCTTCATCACCACTATGACTGTGATGACTTTGCCAAGTCCATACCTTGCATTCTCCCTCCATTGGCTAGTTAGATTTTGGGTGGAGGTGGTAACGCTTCATTCCTCTCCTTTGTGCTTTGATAGAGAAGCATAGTATTGTTTTGTAGTGTTCATTGTACTTCTTTCAATCTTCTTTATCACATATTCTACTCTGATGCTTTCTACCTATCCATGGAGGTGGAAACACCAAAATTGGGGTCTGAATGAGGCAGGACCCTATACAACCCCAACAATTTTCCCCTCTTGCTTATGTGTAGGTGAATGTGTGCATGGAGCTAGCTAGCAAATATGCGCTTTTTTGAGATAATCTTTATCACCCTAGCCTTATTTACTTGCTTTATCATCTCTGCCTTTATTTCCTATAATTTTTCATTCTATTTTTCTTGTAAAAATCTACTAGCTAGGCTGTTAGTAAAATTTTAGGTAGTTTTTACTATACTTCATGTTTTCTAATTGTACAAATGCTAGCACGCCAGAGAGATGCTAACACACCGTGTTGTCATCATAGAACTATGTTGTCTTCCTCAGATAGAGAGTTGCCTAAGGTGCAATACCAACTCCAAAAAGCAACTCACCTAGCCTAAACCTAAAGCTCGGGTTTATAGAGTGAAAAAAGTACTACATAGTACTCTTCATTCTAAATCCTCATCCCAAAACATCCCTTTAGAGTGAAGTAATTTAGGGAATCCCTCCGCTCTTGGCTCTCTGTGACCTAGGGCCTTGAGGTGGTTAGTCCCCCTCTCTTACATTTTTGGTGAAACCAATGTGAACCACTGTGGTTCCATTTGGTAGTACTGAAGGGTCCTTTCCTCGCATTATAGGAGCATTGTAGGTACAAGTGTTGTGAGGCATTTTTCCTTATAGACCAACTTGCAACCCCTAGTAGGCATAGTTGAAAGATTTCATACATATTGTAGAATGAATCCTTCATTGGTTCATTGTCCCATTTCAAAACCTTTGGGCGGCTTAGTGAGAATATTGTTTAGTGTACATGATGGCTTCCTTCTTGAATCTACCTATCCCCTTTGTGAAACCTACAAGTAGTAGTCCAAGTATAACCTTCACCTTACAGGACCTGTTGATGGGTTTTAATATAGAATCGTCTCCTCTTTATATCCCTGCGTGGATCAATGGAAACACTATAACAAGTGTTCTTGTTGATCTGATGCCTTGGGTGAATATTATAATCGAGGAGATAATGTTAATTAATTTCCTACATAAAGATAGGTACGGTGTACCTTTGAGCACCATCCGTACACATAACGGACTTCTCGTACCTCCCCTTGGTAGCATAATTTTGTCAGTCCTTGTTGGACCTAAGTCTATAAATTTTCTATTTGACATAATCCTGGGGTCTAAATTCTTCAGATTGAAGCTAGGTATCCCTTGATTAGTAGATATGAATGCAGTTCCCTTGGTTGTGCACAAGTGTTTGAATTTTATTCATGAGGGTTTAGTACATGTGTCGATGAAACTGGCTATAAATCATCGGTTTGCACATGGTAATTATTCCTTAGACCACTTTTGGCCTGCACTTGTTGGTCTGCTTCCACCTAGGAAGGAAATCTTATACTGAACCTATGAGAAATACAAGAAAGGTTGCTTAACACTTAGAGTGAGATACCCTTTATCACCTTATGTTGTTTCGCATAGGGCTTGTTTAAAAGTTGAATAAGTGATGCTACCAAGGCCTATAGAAGAGAAAATCCCTTGAGGTCCCTCTTCTTCATTTTCCACTATATAGCTTGATGCTTCCTCTCCCTGTTGCGGCATCATCATATTTTGCCTCACATTTGCGGGAGAACCCTATGGTGCCCGCTTGGTGGAAGCCCAAGTGTCCTGCATTTGAACTTCCTATTCTATCCATGAAGCCTAGTTCCATTTGATATGGTAGAAGGGAGGGTCCTTGTGGGGAATCCTCTATGTCTCAGCCTCCACGACCTCCTACCACTCTTGCTCCTAGAGTAGTGAATGGGAAGAGGCCCGCCATTGAGGCACTAGAAGTGACTCCCTCGGCTATCTCTCAAACTCCTCCTGCTTCCATTCAGGAGCTTGTCCCTCCACTAGAGATGGTTGTAATGGACACTCCAATGGCTGAGCAGGAGCCTCCTATACCTTCATAGCTCCTGACCTCTAGCTCAAAGAGTCATAGAAATCGCCTTGCGCGTGAACGCAAGCATCGGTGAAAGGCTCTAGTGGCTAAGCAGGCTGCTTTGTAGAGAAAGGAAGAGGAATTGATCACCCCTATTTTAGGGCCTCCTGATGCATCTTCCTCTCTCCTCCCCTTTGCTTCCATTCAAATGAATTCAGTTTTGTTGTCATTTCCTCCTACGAGTGTGAATGTGCCTGACCCCAAAAAGTGCAGGTGTTTATCACTCCTTCGGTTGAGTCATCCATTTTTATGTCCCTCCCAGACATCCCACCATTTTCTAAACCCGTGGACATGCCGAATACCTCAGTGGTGTCTGTCATGGTTTTCTCCTCCTCTTTCACGCCTCTCATCTCATCTATGGGGAGTTCACATCCTCCAACGAAGTAGAGAGTGGAAGTTGGCCCTTCTAGAAATGAAGGGCGTAAGAGGAGCCCACCCTCTCCAAAGGGTGGTCCTACGCTAGCTTGTTCCATCCTAGTGATCGAGCCAGTTCCAGCTTCCCCTAAGTTTGTCACTGCTATTGAGTCATTCAGTGAGCCAAATAGTGAATCTTGAGCATCGTTCTCCCCATCTATTGAGGTATGACATGGCAATCCTGGAAAGGGCATGTTTAACTCTTTAGACAAAGTTCTAGCCTTGTTGACGATCTTTGTGAAGTCATTGACCATAGCTCCAAAAGAGCTAAGTGAAGAAGACATTGCATGGACTTCTTCCTTAGCTCTTGTTGCAAGAGAATCAAAAGCACCTCCCCTTAATATTCCACCATTGCAGACTCATCTACCTCCCCTTATAATGATCTATATTAGGAAGCAGATGACCTCTTGGTCGATGAGTGTTAGGGGGAGGCCTCTTCTTTATCTTTAGAATAGGTGTGTGTGTGTGTGTGTGTGTGTTGTGATGTGTTTCCTCATGCTTGCATTATATGTTGCTGGATGACCCTTGTCACCCTTATTGGTGCTTGGATATGGGAGTGATTATGTGTTGTAAACCTTCTTTTATTTGTATCATCTTTCTTCCTCTGTTATGTGTTTTGATTTTTAGAAAATTGGGGACAATGCAGAGTGTTGGGGGAATTTAGGCTTCCCTTCCATGTTGACCCAATTTTTTATTTTTAGTTTTTCTTCTCATGCATTCTTCACATGGTTTGATATAGTAGGGGGTTAATGACAGTTCATTAATATACTATTACTATACTTATATATATATTCATGAGTAGCTTTGACCCTAAAATATCAGATCGCCCCTGTGCCCTTTGTCTGTGATGCCTTTGTCTCTTTTTAATTTTATTTTATATTTCTCCTTTTCTTAAGTTGTCCCTCATATGTGTGATGTCACTTACACAATATTTCAATTTTTAGAAAATACATTCATTTCCAATGAATATTTTCTTGAAAATCCTTACACGATTTTTCAAAGATCGCATTCTCAACTTGGACCCCTAGCGGAACGTGTTTCCTTCAGCATGGGTTCACAAATAAATAAATTTGAGAACTTTCCTCCAAGGTGGGAGTAGCCTTTTCCTATGGGAGAAGCCTTGACCTTCCCCTCACAAGGGGACATTTTCTTCCTTTCAAATTCCTTGATGAAGTGAACATCTTTCAAAAGGATTCCTTGATGATGAATTGATTTGAGAAAAAAACATCTCTTCTGCACTTTCAAATAGTGCATCCCTTGAGTGTACCCCTTTCCTTTTGAAGGGTTCCTAGGAGACCCCTTTGAAATACTTCCAACTTACCAACTGTCTACATGACCATCTACTTGTTTGTCTGCATGGATGCTCTATTTTCTGACATGTTTTATTTATGGATTAACATGTCGCTTTTTAGGTGCACCTGTAAAGCCGCTTTCTAGCCTGACTCTACAAAGTCCCTTTTCATCAATCTTCCTTCATGAGAGAGAACTTGGGAGTTTCCTTCTTGTAGGTCCGCGGGCCTATAAGGTGCTTACTTCACTAGGCTTCCTTCATGAGAGAGAACTTGGGGGTTGCCTCCTTGCAAGTCTATGGGATTTGTCCATTGTTGGTCTAAGGGCCTTCGGTGTACTTTGTGAAAATTCATAGCTTTGCAAGGCCATGGAGTTCTTTTGTTTGAAACTCCTTAGGAGAGAGTACCTGTGGAGTCCTTTTCCTACCCTATGCTTTTGAGTTCGCAGGATTGTGGTTTGCTTCCTCGATAGTTGAGGTATACATTTCTAACCCTACTAACTCTTCGATCTACTTTATTGAATGCTCATAAATATTCATGCTCACTAAAGTGGGGGAAAAATTTATAGGAGCAAATTTGAACCCCTTAAGAAAATTCCCCTTTCACATACCCTCACCTTAGAAAATCAAATCCGAAGGCAAAATTCCACATCACCCACCTACCTTCCATCCACCTGGCATTTGTCCTATGTGTCAGTGAGATAATATTTTTGAGGGATGCACATGCGCAGTGCACTAATGTCCATACGACATGCTGGCGTCCCTAATTGATTCCTACATCTAAAGTTGGCATAGGCATTACACACCCAATTGGAGTCAAACCGTAACATCCCTTTTTGACCAACTGACCCAAAAATGATAGATTCTTCTCATCCCACCTTCAAAAAACATTCTCAATTCTTTTGTTTCATCTTTTAGCAATCTTCTACACATTGACTCGATCTCTCCAAAATTCTAGCACTGCATTTTCTAGCATTGCAGCAACATTGACACTCCATCAACTTGACATTACAAGTGTGGGGCAGCCATAGAAGTGTGAGGTTGGAGTCTCGTGAGACCTCCATTCATCACCACTATGGTGAATTTTCCAAGTCCATACCTTGCATTCTCCCTCCATTGGCTAGTCAAATTTTGGGTGGAGGTGGTAACACTTTACTCCTATACTTTGTGATTTCATAGAGTAGCATAGTATTGTTTTGTAGTGTTCATTGTACTTCTTTAAATCTTCTTTATCACATATTCTACTTTGTTGCTTTCTGGCTATCCATGGAGGTGGAAACACCAGAATGGGGGTTTGACTAATGTAGGGCCCTATACAGCCCCAACAATTTTCCCCTCTTGCTTGTGTGTATGTGAATATGTGTGTGGATCTAGCTGGCGAACATGCACTTTTGTGAGATAATCTTTATCACCCTAGCCTTTATTTACTTGCTTTATCATCTCTTCCTTTATTTCTTGTACTTTCTCATTTTATTTTTCCCTGCATAATCTACTAGCTACGCTGTCAGTAAGTTTTTAAGTAGTTTTTACTGTACTTCTTGTTTTCTGTCCATACATATGACGACACACTAGAGAGATGCTAGTGCGCCACATTTTCATCCTAGAACCACACTGCCATCCTCAAACAAAGAGCTGCCTAAGGTGTAATACTGACTCCAAAAACTAGCTTGCTTAGCCTAAACCTGAAGCTCAGGTCTATAGAGTGACAAAATTACTACATAGTGCTCTTCATTCTCAATCCTCATCCCAAAACATCCCTTTAGAGTCCATGGCCTTGGGCCTTTACATGGTTGGTCCCCCTCTCTTATAGGAGCTTTTTTTTGGGGGGTTGAAGCCTCCAATAGGCTGGAGCCTATATTTATGTCAAATGGAGATTGGATTCTATAGTAGGTTGGAGCCTACAAGAAGAAGAAGGAGATCAATTTATAATATATAATCAATATTTTGTCATGGTTTTCTCTCATAAGGGTTTCCACACAAATCATGTGTTTACATTGTGTTCTAAATTGCTAGATCTTACTTGAAGTCTTTTATTATCATTGGTTAAGTTTTGAAAAGTAAAAAATTATTAGATATTGATTCACCCCCCTCTCTCAGTATCACTATGTGCTCATTACCATTTTTGTTTCCT
The DNA here is from genome assembly GCA_007258455.2 of Sequoia sempervirens. Taxonomy (NCBI): domain Eukaryota; kingdom Viridiplantae; phylum Streptophyta; class Pinopsida; order Cupressales; family Cupressaceae; genus Sequoia; species Sequoia sempervirens. The sequence continues at coordinate 11,980,229 of VDFB02000363.1, read as the reverse complement.
ATCATTGAGGTCTTTTTAATGAAGGAATTACTTATTATGATCATTTTTCATAATAAACTTTCCACCAACCAAATATTTCCTAAACTTTTCCAAATTGTGTATTATAGAAAACATCTCCTTATCATAAACTAAGTAAAAATTTTCAACACCCCTCAAATTTCTACTTTAAAACTCAATTGAGAGTGTATTCTACATCAGGAAAACACCTATCCCTTCTCTAGAAGCATCACATTAAAGCTCAAAGGGATTTGAGAATTAGGATTGGAAAAAACATGGGATGTGCTCATAATTTTCTTGAATTGATCGAAGGATTTATGCATTGCACTAGACCATACAAATACTCCCTTTTTTATGAGATCAGTGAGAGGAGTAGCCAACTAAGTGAATTCCTTCACAACTTTTTGTAGAAGCCATAAAGAACAAAACACCCTTCAAATGAGTAAGGTTTTCTAGTGGTATCCAATCCAAAATGACCTTAATCTTCTTTGGTCTACACTAACCCCCTTTGAGTTAATCACATGACGAAGGTACAAGATTTTAGTCATTCAAAACTTGTATTTGAATTCCTTTACAAACAAAGATTTAGTTTCAAGAATGTTCAACACATCCTTGAAATTCTTCATGTGCTCCTTCAAAGTCTTTTTGAAGATCAAGATGTCATAAAAAAATATTAGAACAAATTTTCGTTCTTGTTGAACACTTGAATCATACAAGATTTGAATGTTGCAAGAGTGTTAGTTAAGCCAAAATGCATAACTAAAAATTTGTAATGCCAAAAATGGCATCTAAAGGCAGTCTTTTCAATGAACCCTCTAGAACTCTCATCTTATGATATCTAGATCTCAATTCTATCTTTGAAATGGAGACTGTTGTGAGTAGCTCATCAATGATATCATTAATCCTTGGTAATGGGTACCAATTTTTTATGGTCTTCTTATTGAGAGCATTGTAATCTATGCACGAGTGCATAGTTCCATCCCCTTTTCACTAAAACCATCAATGATGTAAAATGGATCTTGCTTGGATGAATATGTCACATATACAAGAGTTATTTGATGGTCTTTGCAAATTTTTCATTGTGCCTCTTGGGATTCTGATATGGAGTGGTGATGACGGGCTTGACACCCTCCTCCAATTCTATCATGTGTTTAATACCCCTTTCAGGAAGTCTCCCAAATGATATGCCACTAAAAACCTTGATTTTCTTAGTAAGAAAAGCTTACACATTAGGATGGTAATCCCTCTTTTCTTTGTGAAGAATGGGGAGTATGATAACACACTCTACTATCCACTCCACTTGGTCATGGAAAATCAACCTTTCCATTCACTTGAAAGAGACAATGTGAAGATCTCCATTATACATCCCTCTTAACACAATCTTCTTCCCATCTAATTGGAATTTCATCTCCATAGTTTGAAGTTTTAATGTGATATCTCCCAAAGAACACAACCAGTTGATCCCAAGAACTACATCTATGTCACCAATACTCACAACATAGAAGTTATCCTTTACTTCATAGTTTCTCAACTAAACACTCATATGAGGTATCTTCCTTGTGAAAGTTAGTGTAAAACCACCAACCACCATCACCTTAAAGACTTCAAATTCTTATATTTTGAGTCCTCTTTTGGCAACAATATCTTCATCAATGAAATTATACATGTCTCCAATATCAATGAGAGAAACAATTCACTACCCACATAGGACTTCTTGAACTCTGAAAGATTTATTTTTTTGAAAGTTGGAAAGTGGGGAAAGAGTGCACTCACTCTCTAAGTATCTTTTTCTAAATCTTTAGATGACTCGTCTTCTTCTTTATCCTACAAATTAGACTATTGTTTTGATTTTTTTGATGTTGATTCATTAACCAAATAGACCTCTAAATGATGAACTTTTCCCCTTTCGAAGCATTTGTGGCCTCAGGCCCATGGCTCCTTGCAAGTGAAACACAATTTTTTTCCTTCTAAGCTCATTATAGAGGTCGTCATCAAATCTTGATTGAAATTTCTAGGGCTGATTAGCATCTTTATAAAAATTCTTCTTGCCCTTCTTATTTTGGAAGGTCTTGGATTGAAATTTGTTTCTTGGGGCTGCAAGCTCCATGATTCTTGTCTTCCTCATCATCTCTTGGAGATTTGGTGGGTCAGAATCCTTAACCCATCCCATTAATGGCTTCATTAGCTCTTCATTGATAAGGACCATCAATCTTATCTTTAGGGTGTTAGGAACCATGAAGGAAAGCCTCTAAAATTCAACATTGTAGGTGACAATAGAGCTATGTTGTCTCAACTACCCAAGCTCTCTAAATTGTATCTCAGGATATCTCTTGTCAAATATTTCAATGAGATTGTTTGTAAATTCATCATAAGTGTTAATTAGAGTGTTTTCAAGTGTGACCAATTCATGGTACATGTTTCCACTTTATGCATCCCCTTTTATTTCCCATTAGTTATAACTGATTAAAGAAAAACTAATTGGTTTATCATGCTCAAATATGCCTCTATTAGTTGTATTACCCCTTTATCAAGCTATAGTCAAATACCCATTTACAAAAAATATCAAAAATGGTGGCTATTTCTTTCTTTTCTTTGAATCTTTTCTTTGAAAAGGTCCTTTTAGGGTTTCATATCCTAAATAGACATGTCCAAATGTCCAAGTTTGTCCTCAATTCCCCATTCCTCTTTTTCTTCAAAAAGGTCTTGTTGAAGTATCGGGTCACCAAGGGAAATTTGGATCAAGTATAAATATCCATTTTATTTTCACCCCCCTCTTTCTTCTTTTGATCATTTTAGAACTTTGGGTTTTGAAGGGACATTTGGGTCCAAATGTCCTTTTTTGTTCCTAGTTCTTGCTTCTTCTTTTTATTGTTTCAAAACTTCAGGTCTTGATAATTTTTTTGGATAAAGTCCGAATATATGTTCCCATTATTGATTCTATTGGGATTAAGGTGTCTCAACCTTAGTGAGTCCCATGATTAATTATTTAATTATTTTCCCCTAAGTTGTTGAATTTATTTATTAAATGCAATAATAATTGTTTCCAAATTGCTAAGTCACTTTGTAGGACCAAGTAGGGGTTGGCATCCTACATGCAAGGTGTGAAAAGGAAAAAAATGTGATATAAGTCACATAGGTGCTCCATTGAGAAAATACAATTATTTAGACCTATAAAATGGGTGTCACGATGACATGTGGCAGTTTTTTTAGAAGCATGCATTGGTTGGGTCCACTTGTGTAAGTGTTTATATCTTTGGAAAAAAAAAGGCAAGGAAAGGTGACACTTGTCACCTAGGCACTCATTTGAGCATTTAAAATTGTAAAATAATCAAGGAGGAGTTCCATTATGCTATATGGCATGTTGTTGACTTGTTGATTGAAGTTTGAAGAGGAAACTTTCTTAACAAAGATTGAGTTGTCACTCAAAGTGACTAGGAGTTGCAAGTAAGTTCTATTTTGGTAGAAAAGTTGATATTCTCTATGGGACTCCTAGCATGTGAGCTTACTTGATTTTTGGAGCTGAAATCCTTGTATGTGCTTGCATGTTGGTGCATGCACGTGCATGTTTGATAGGTTGCTTATCGGGTCACTTGGGACTTGTGCATGTTGTTTGTTTCAGTTTGCATGCATGTAGAGACTAGGAGATTGACACATGGCAATATTCAATGACCATGTATGAGAAGTATTTATTAATTCCTTAGTGCATTTGTTGATAGTAATGTGATTGTAATATCTATATATCCTTATGTCATTGGATTCACTCTAGAATTTGAATCGACACCTGCAAGAGTATAGACTCAAAATATTGTATGTAATAGCCTTGTTACTATAATATAACTAATCTATGCTTTGGTGTGTGGGATTTTTCCCATAAGGGTTTTCCCACATAAAATCTATGTTGTGGTTTATTCTTTAAATATGAAATAACTATATGCATGTGCAATCTTAAAGATTAACTGTAAAATTTTAAACAATTTGAAATAAAGTTTTGTAACCCCTCTCCTGATTGATTTGCATTAGGGAATTATTTCCACACTCAAATTTCCTTTTAGTTGGTATCAGAGCTTGTCTAACTTTTTTATCCTTGTTGGGTTTGAAGGGTTTTTTGTGTTTGTCTAGATTCAATGAGAGTTTAACAAAGAGAGCTTTATAATCTTGTTTGCAATTTTAAGATTGCAAGCACATCCTAGAAGAATAGAGATGGAGAAATTCAATGATGACAATTTTTGAGTTGTGGAGACTCAAAATGGAGGATATTCGTAGATAGAGATCTATGGGTAGAAATATCTAGTATATAACTAGCATCAACCTTGCAAGAGAATTGGGATCTAATGGATTAAAAAGATAAGGGTCTGATAAGACTCTGTTTGGTTGATTTTGTGCTCCTAAATGTCCATGAGGGGAAGAATGTAGCTAGTCTTTGGAAGAAGCTTGGTAACATTTATCAACAAAAATCCTTGGTAAATAAGTTATTACTAGGAAATTAACTATATTCTCTAAAGATGGAGGAAGGAGGATAAATTGTTGATAACATGAATGCATTTAATAGGCTAGTTTCTCAATTGGGTTCTATTTGTGTAAATATTGATGACGAGGATCATTGCATTTTATTGTTGTGTTCTTTATTAGACTCGTGGGACCACCTAGTGATAGCTATTGGAAGTACAACCACTTTCAAGGGAGATGTGGTTGCTTTTCTATTATCTAAAGAGATGTAGAGGAAATCTTCTAAGATGGCCAAGGAGGCCATATCTATTCATGGTAGATCAAAGGAGAAAGGACAAGAGGTCTAAGTCTAAATATTCAAGGAGATCTAAGTTTCTTGGTAAAAATTCTAAGGCTAAATGTTAGAATTGCAATAAATCCGGTCATTTCCAGAAAGATTGCAAAGAGGAGAGAAAGAAGAAAAACTATAAATCCTCTAATTTTGAATATGATTCTAAATCCTCATATGAAGATGCTGATGCATTTGTAGCAAATTGGGCAACACATGCATCAAAAGATATGTGGTTGATTGATTTAGGTGCCTTTTTCCATATGAAGTCTCACATAGGTTGGTTCTCAAAGTATGAAGAGTATGATGGTGGGAAGGTGTACCTGGGTGATGACTCTCACCTAAAGATTATTGATTGTGGAAGAGTTGGGATCCAATTCCCTGATGGTAGAGTGAAATGGGTTGATGGTGTTCTACATATCCATAGTTTGGCATGGAACCTACTTTCAGTGAGCAATATGAGTGATGTAGGAGTGTAGGTTGTTTTCTCAAGTGGTGGATGCAAGATGACCATAGGTTCTATGGTGCTTGCTAACAGTGTTCAGATTGACACCTTGTATAAGCTGGATGCATGCACGATTATGTACAATAGTGCTTGTATGAAGTCAAACAAATGGAATTTGGATTCTTCATCCTTACCATTAGATTGAGAAGAGAAGAAGAATATGGTGTCTACATCTGATGGTCATGCTTTCTAGGTACCTAAGGGTTCTAATGCTTTGGAAATGAAACTTCCTGTTGAGAAAACAATGTTGTGACACCAAAGGCTTGGCCATATTGGTCAGAAGGGTCTTAGAGACCTAAAAAATAAGAGCCTTGTTGAAGGCCTTCATGATTGTAACCTTGAGTTTGATTTTTGTGAACATTGTATATATGGAAAACAACATCATGTTTCTTTTTATTCTAGTTCTCATTAAATCTTATGGGGTTTTGGATTATGTGCATTCTGATGTGTTTGGTCCAGTTAATGTTCCTTCCTTGTCTAGATATGTGTACTTTTTCTCATTCATAAATGACTATTATAGAAGGAAATTTTATATTTCCTCAAAATTAAATATGAAGTTTTCAGGCAGTTTAAGCAATACAAGTCCTTGGTTGAAAACCAGACTAGTAAAAAAATATTTTTTTTGAGGAAAGATAATGGTGGTGAGTCTTGCTCTGCAAAATTTGATTGGTTTTGTAAGGACCATGGTATCGAATGACACAAGACAACTCCATACACGTCATAACAATATGGAGTTACATAAAGAATGAATAGAACGCTAATGGAGAGGGCTAGGAGTATGCTAAGTGGTGCTACCTTTGAACAATTTTTTTGGGTTGAAGTTGTAGCTACTACATGTTACCTATGTTGAACACACTGTAGTACTGAGAGGGGGGGTAAATCAACATATATTAAAACTTAACCATTCCCATTTGCAAATTAAACAACACATCACATAAGCCTAAAGAAGAGTAGAAAAGAAAGCATGCACCACACAAGGACACCAATATTTTTACATGGATAAATCAATGAGGGAAAAATCACAATGAGAGTTAACTCACGATATATGAAGCTCACCGCTTACAAAGATTATAATGATGTTTAAGGCTCACTACTTATGGACTTGCAAACTAAGGCATACAACTTTAGGGAAAGATACAAGGAACTGATGAGACTCACTATCTCATAGCAAGATACATGAAAATTATAATGATAAATATGAATTTCTCTAAAGAAGCATCCAACACATGTTGATGTTGCAGTCCCTTTTTCACATAATTAATTCTTCACTCTAACTTCACACACTTCATATTCAACATTATTTTAATCTCAAGTTTTATTTTTGTGAAAATCATAAATATGGAAAACAACATCATGCTTCTTTTTATTCCAGTTCTCATAAATCTTTGAGGTTTTGTAATATCTGCATTCTAATGTGTTTGTTCTTGTTAATTTTCCTTCATTAAATAGATATGTGTACTCTGTCTCATTCATAGATGATTATTCTAGAAGGACATTTATGTATTTTCTCAGAAGTAAATGTGAAGTTTTCAATCAGTTTAAAGAGTTCAAGTCCTTGGTTGAAAATAATATTGATAGAAAATAAAATGCTTGAGGAAGAATAATGGTGGATAGTTTTGTTCTACAAAATTTGATAGGTTCTATGAGGACCAAGGGATCGAGAGACACAAGGAAACTCCATACACCCCACAACAAAATGGAGTTGCAGAGAGGATGAACAAAACACTGATGGAGAGGGCCAGGAGTATGCTAAGTGGTGTTGGCCTTGAACATAAGTTATGGGTTAATTGTAGCCACTGCATGTTACCTGATCAACAAGTCCCCTACGTTAGCTCTTGTCGAAAAGACACCCATTGAGGAAGGGAATGGAAAGAATCATTCCATGAGACATCTTAGAGCCTTTGGTTGTGAGGTGTATGTTAGTGTTCTTGATGTGAAAAATTCTAATTTGGAGAACAAGGTAGTGAAGTGTATCTTCATCGATTATGGTGTCGGTGTGAAAGGGTAAAATATTTGGGATCCAGTTGCAGAGAAGGTGCTCTACAATAGAAGTGTCATATTCCATGAGCTGAAACCTTCCATAGTTGATCTAAAACAAAAGAAGGAAGAGAAGAATGAGGTAGTTCAAATTCCACCTAATCCTGGGAGAGATGAACTACACACTCCTGGTGAACCTAAAGATGAGGAGAGCTCTAACAACACTGAAAGATATGAAGAAAAGAAATAACCTCAACAACCTCAGTAGTTGAGGAGGTATACATGAGAAAGGTGACAACCAGAAAGATTTAGGTATTCTATGTTAGATTCCAGTTGCATATTTTCTTTGATTGCAAACACTGATGAGCCTAGGACTGTTAGAGAGGCAATGGGTATGCATGATGCCAATTCCTAGATGGAATCCATAAATAAAAAGATGGTTGCATTGAAAAATAATGCTACATGGGATTTGGTACCTTTTCTAGAAGGACGGAAACCTGTTGGATGTAAATGGGTGTTCAAGAAGAAAATGGGTCCTAATGGTAGTGTTGAGAAGCATAAGGAAAGGTTGGTTGCAAAGGGATATTCCCAAGTGTAGGGAATAAATTATGGGGATATTTTCTCTCCTGTAGCCAAGATGATATCCATTTGGTTCTTATTATCACTTGCAACAACTTATGACTTTGAAGTTGAGCAAATGGATCATGTGAAGACAAATTTCCTTGATGGTGACTTGGAGGAGGAAATTTATATGTCACATCTATAGCATTTCATCATGAAAGTGTTGGCATATGGATTTGGGAAATCATTTTTAGTTGCTAGTATTGTCATTGATGGCAACTGGAGTTAGTAGTGTGGTATGCAATTTAGAAGCAATTCCTACTGGCAAGGAAAGTAGAAGACAATACTCTACCGGTAGAATGCATGAAGAATAGAGTATCTGGTTGGTAAGTTGGTCTGAATACTTCACCGGATCATTATTTTTTTGTGTGGATCCCCAGGGAAGCTTATCAAGCATGTATGCTACTTGTTTGATAAGTTTTATGATATTACATTGATCCTTGTACGAGTTTGGAGATTTGGTAGAATGATTTATTGCTTATTTTCTCATTGTGGCCAACCTGTTGTGTATGGTGTATTCCAGATGTATGAGGAGTATGTGTTTAACTATTTATTATGCTAGGAATTTTGGTTTGGGTCCCTACTATAGTCTAGCCGACTTGTGTGGGTACGTATTAATTCTAATTGGTGATTTGAGTCGACTTGTGGAAAAATATTATATTTTGTTTAAAGCTGACATATAGAAATAAAATTCTTGTTAGCGAATATATAAATGAGATCAATAATTCATTTTGTATGTGATGTACGAAGTGGTGAGAAGGTGTGTGTGTGAAAAAGTGTAGAACAACTTTATGAGGTAATATCAGAGGATCTGTCGAGCGAATTTTGTTTGTTCAGTAGAAGGGTTTTTGTAGGAGAGCAGAGCAGAAGTGTGAATTGGACATAAGGTCCATAATCCATTTCATGTGCTTCATTGGAACTGAATCTAGGCATTTAGAGATGTTATTTTCTCAGTCCATATTTTTAATGGCTTTAATCCAATATCCTTTTGGATAGTGAGTCCTCTTTTGTATTTTGAGCAATGAGCTCTGGGCAATGTACTTGAATGCAAGCACATTCCATTTTTATCATACTTTTAATAGAGTATACTTTGTGGATTAATCTCCACTGTGGTTTTTCCCTTAACAGGGTTTCCACCTAAAAATCTTGGCCTTATGGTGTTCACATTGTCTTGTTAATGTGTATGAATGTTTCCTTCTATTTATTTGTTGTGGATGCTATTAAAGATTAATATTGTTGTTGATAGTTCAAGATCTGATTTGAAATTCAAATATTGTGGAACAATGATTCACTCCCCCTCTTAGTGTTCCTGGTGTCCAAAAATCGGTATCAGAGCAGACCTTCCTCTTCTGAGTTTAATAGCTAGAGGTGGATCTTGGATTACAATGGACGCATGTGGTATTCAATAGTAGCTTATGGTGGCACTTGATGATCTTGATCATTTTAAAGCAAAGTTCATGGAACTAAAAGCAAATCTTGTGGCTACCGAAAAATTCATTCAATCATTGAAGGATAAAATAAATGAGTCAAGGGAAAAGAGAAAAGAACTATGTGGTTGGTTGAAGAAAAAAGAAAGCAGAATCCTAGAAGATGTTCATCTAAATCAAACCCTAAAAGAAATAACAGAAGAGTGTGAAAAGCTTGCTAAGGACAATACTGCTCTAAAGCTTGAAATGGAATATGTGGAAATGAAGTTAACCAAAGAGATTGAAGAAAGAAGAAGAATGAGGAGAATCTAGCCCAGTCCTTGAAAGAGAAGTATGAGGAATGCAACAAAATTAATAGTGGATTCATTCAGCTATAGATTGAACTGCAACAATCTAGAAACAATGAACAAGAGCTTGAGAGACAAGTAGTTATTCTCAAAGATGAGCTTGCTACTGCAAATGAGTTTAAGGAGAAGTTCAGGATCAGTTTTGCTAGGCTTCATGAGATAACTAAAGGTCAAAAGAATGCAAATGATAAGCGAGGTCTTAGCTATGTGAAGGATGTGAGCTCCAGATCTGAACAAAAGGACCCTAAAAACAAGAACAAATGCAGAAGATATCCGATAAGACAACCCAATGCTCATAAATTTAATGGATATTGGTTTATTTGTAATAAATTTGGGAATATGGCTTCTCAATTTAGAAGATAATTTTTGGCAGTCCATCATTTTCTGGTCAATGTTTTAATTGTAAAAAGTTTGGTCATAAGTCATTAGAATGCAGAAGTATGTATGTTAGTAAAAGGAATGTTAAATGTTACACCCGTGGAAGATTTGGACATATTGCTAATCAGTGCAGATTAGGAGGAAATCAGTGGAATGGATGGTATAGATAGAAAATTATGGTATGCTACAATTGTAACAGATTTGGTCACATTGCTAGATTCTGCAGGAATAGAAACATGGATAAAAGTGGTCCAGAATATCAAGGTAGAAATACACAGAAAGGTGATAAAGGAAAAGGAAAAGTATATGTGGAAGAAATAAGAGATCAGATGAAGAAAACATGGGTAAAGAAGAGTGGATATGATGAAGGTAATAAGACTATACCAGAAGCTCCATCCGGTAGTTCATAGGACAATTGATTTCAGGCCATTGGCCTAGGGGGAGTTTTCATTAAAATATTTTGTTCCCCCCATGTGTAGTTGGTTTTGGATTGCAGGAAGTTGTCTGTAGTTGTTTTATTCGTCCTCAAATGTATTAGTAATCACTTCTTGAAGGTCCATAGATGGATTTCTCTCTTGTTGTTTGAAAACATAGTAATCGAAACTTCTAGGGCAAAGCATTTAATGCGACAAGGAGGTTAGGTATGCAAAGTTATAAAAAGGGAATTTGGAACCCTCATTTTTCACTGTTTACTGAAGAAAAATAGTTGGAGAGCCTTTTCAAAAAAAAAATCAAAGGAGCGAAAGTCAATTTAGTGGTGAATTTTCCAGGTATTTCTGTTGATTATCAATTTCATACTTATTATGTGATCGGTAGAACCCTGTTCGGCACATAAAATGAAGCAAATCAAAGGAATAGTAAATCTGGATGAATATAGTAGTCAAAAGGTTAGGGATGTAAGAAATTCGTTGTATGTCATTGAATTGAAGAAGCTTGGAGGAGTGAAACACAAGAATCTGGACATCTGGAATGAATTTCCTCATTTTGTCAATGCAGAGGTAGTTCAGTTTATCTTGAACAGATTGGATGGTGATATCCTTACTCTGGATAAACCCTATCAAATTTCTAAGGATGTAATAAAAAATATAATAGGTTTGTGCAATGTTGGTGATGTCTTGAAAAAAAAATGATTCAAAATGTTGAAGTAGAAGCCCTAACTAGAGTAACAGGAGATCAGAGGGCTTTGGTAATCTCAACAATCAAAGATCCATTAACAAGGTATATTTCATATGGAATTTCATAAAATATTTTCTTCAGAAATAGGGAAGGTGCAACCTTTGTAGGCGCAGTCTATATCACACACAAGATGATAATAGAAGATGAATACTTTGATCTATGTGGATTGTTGAAGGATAAATTGATGGAGAATGTACAATTGTCAAAGGATATAGATTATTCTTTCAGGTTTGGTACCCTGGCTATATGCATTATGATGCATTTCCTGAATTTCTTGCCTTAGAATGACAATGTGGTATGGAAGGAAAATATGCCAGTTTGCAAGCAAATTTTTGAGCATTTCAACTCTTTTGAAAATGGTGAACAAGTTTATGAAAATTTCTTTGGAAAGGTGTTAGAAAAGTTTGGTATTCCTCTCCTGGTAAAAGTAATTGAAATTGGATCATCCTCCGATAAGTCGAAGAAAAAGTAGAAGAGAGAAAGAGAGTTGGCTAGTGACACTCCTCTAACGCCTAAGTCAACAAAATTTGAAGGAAAAGGTAAAAAGAAAATAGTTGTGGATGTAGTCGATGAAGAATCTAAGGAATATACACAAAGAGATGAACAAAAACTAGTTGAACTAGTTGTGGTAATTGCAGAAGAAAGTGATGAAGAAGGTGCTTTACTCAAAGAAAAGATATTGCAGATTGTTCAGGAAGATGATGGAATGCAAAAGATAACTGACATATGGATAAATGGTCCATCATATGAACATGACTGCATTGAGGACACTCTAGGAAGATACTTTATTGATAACAACATTGAATTGAAGAGTTTGCATAATATACTTCCAGAAGAATTTATTGAATGTATCAAGGAGGCTATGGACTTTGTGTCTCAGGATAGAAAAGAGGAAGAGATAACCTCACATCTGAAGATGCAATTTAGGCTATCTCTTGCCAAACTAAAGAAGAAAATGAATATACTAAGAAAATGCATTGTCTCAGTTAATAAGATCTTCAATTATTGTCTCAAGTGGTCTCACGTGGTTGGAAAATACAAGGAAAAGTTGGAACAAATCAAAAATGACCTTGTCAAAATCAAACAAGACTACAGTATGGTTCAAGACAAGGATGGAGAAGTTAAGAAGAAGATTCATGAGTTGTAAGTTGAGCATGCAAAGGTTCACTCTGCCAAAAACACTCTTGTGGACACTTTCTAGAAAGTGAAGGACTTGACTGAATGTAGATTAGAGAAAATGGTTGAAGTTCTAAAGAAAGGAGAAAATTTGGAAGAAGCCATTACCATTCTTGAATCCCTTGTTTAGGTCATCAATAGAACATCATAAAACAATAGTTTGATAATTTCTACTAGGATTGCAGTGGACTCTTGGAACAAATTTCTCTCCAAAATGAAAGATAAGTATAAAAATGCAGTAAGGAGAAAAGAAAATTAGTGGAATATTTTGTCATTGATGTCAAAGGGGGAGAGAATGTAGTGAAAAATTCCTTGACATCCAAAGGGGGAGTAGTGTTTTGTTGTGCCATGAAGTTTTGAATTTTGGTTTTGACACTTAGTCATTTTTCACTAAGTGTTTCCATCAATGCCAAAGGGGGAGATTGTTGGCATATGGCTTTGGGAAATCATTTTTAGCTGCTATTGTTTTCATTGATGGCAACTGGAGTAAGTAGTTTGGTCTGCATTTTAGAAGCAGTTCCTACCAACAAGGAAAGTAGAAGACAGTACTCTACTGACAGAATGTGTGAAGAACAGAGTATTCGGTTGGTAAGCTGGTTTGAATACTTCATCAGATCATTATTTTGTTGTGTGGATCCCCAGGGAAGCTTTCCAAGCATGTATGCTACTTGTTTGATAAGTTTTATGATATTACATTGATCCTTGTACGAGTTTGGAGATTCGGTAGAATGATTTATTGCTTATTTTCTCATTGTTGACCTATTGTGTATGGTGTATTCCGGATGTATGAGGAGTATGTGTTTAACTATTTCTTATGTTGGGAATTTTGGTTTGGGTCCCTACTATAGTCTATCCAACTTTTGTGGGTACGTATTAATTCTAATTGGTGATTTGAGTCGACTTGTGGAAGAATATTATATTTTGTTTAAAGCCGACATATAGAAATAAAATTCTTGTTAGCGGATATATAAATGAGATTGGTTATTCATTTTGTATGTGATGTATGAAGTGGTGAGAAGGTGTGTGTGTGAAAAAGTGCATAATAGTTGCATGAGGAAATATCAGAGGATCCATCGAGCGAATTTTATTTGTTCAACATAAGGGTTTTTGTAGGAGAGCAGAGCAGAGTAGAGTAGAGTAGAGAAGAAGTGCGAATTGGACAGAAGGTCCATAATCCATTTCATGTGCACTTCATTGGAACTAAATCTAGGCATTCAAAGATACTATTTTCTCAGTTCATATTTTGAATGGTTTTAATCCAAACTCCTTTTGGACAGTGAGTCCTCTTTTGTATTTTGAGTAGTGAGCTCTAGGCAGTGTGCCTGAATGCAAGTGCATTCCCTTTTTATCATACTTTTAACAGAGTATATTTTCTGGATTAATCTCCACCGTGGTTTTTCCCCTAACAGGGTTTCGACGTAAAAATCTTGGCGTTATGGTGTTCACATTGTCTTGTTAATATGTATGCATGTTTCCTTCTGTTTATTTGTTGTGGATGCTATTAAAGATTAATATTGTTGTTTATAGTTCAAGATCTGATTTGAAATTCAAATATTGTGGAACACTAATTCACCCCCCCTCTTAGTGTTCCTGGTGTCCAATAGAAAGGTAAAGATAATTTGGTGTGCAAGTTGAGAAAATATTTGCATGGTCTAAAACAATCTCCTACGATGTGGTACCAAAATTTTGATGCTTATGTGTTGTCCTTAGGATTTTTGAGATCCAAATATGACCATTGTGTCTATTACAAGGCTGAAAATGGACACATTCTCATTATTGTCATGTATGTGGATGAAATGTTGTTCATTGGGAATGACAAAAGCATGATTTCAGATTTGAAATCTCAGTTGTCAGCATAGTTCAAGATGAAAGATTTGGGTGTAGCGAGGTATATTTTGGGGATTGAGATAAGAATAGATAGAGCTAACAGAAAGATTTGGCTTATCTAGAGTAAGTATGTATGAACTCTATGTTGGAGATATTCAACATGACTACTTGTAAAAAGATGATTGTTCTAGTTGTTCAAGGGACGAATCTTTCCATGGAGGATTTTTCAAAATATCCTACCGAGATGTACATGACTAGAGCTCCTTATGTGAGTGTTGTTGGAAGCTTGATGTATGTTATGGTTTGTATCAAACCAAACATTTCCCAAGTAGTGGGAGTCCTTAGTCAATTTATGGCTAATCCTAGACAGGTACATTGGGTTGTGGTAAAGAGAGTGTTCAACTACTTGTGGGGTACTTTCGAGTATGCCCTATGTTTCCATGTTATCCTAATAGACCTCAAGATTCAATGAGCATCCATGAATATGTGGATTCAGATTGGGTAGGTGACATTGACAGTAGGAGATCCACCAATGAATATGTTTTCACTATGTTTGGTGGTGCAATAAGTTGGATGAGTAAGCAATAACTTATAGTTTCTTTATCCACAACTAAAGCAACGTAAATGACAGCTACTTACGCTTGCAAAGAATGTATTTGGATTAAGATAGTGAACATAGAGAAGTTCAAATGGTGTGTTAGTTCAATGAGACTTGTAGCCTGAGTAGTGATATAGAGACTCCTGAAGGTCTTTGATAAGTGGGATAATGTTGGGATTAAGGTGTCTCCACATTAGTGATTCCCATGATTAACTATTTAATTATTTTCCTCTAAGTTTCTAAATTTATGTATTAAATTCAATAATGATTGTTTCCAAATTGCTAAGTCACTTTGTGGGACCTAGTGACATGCAAGGTGTGAAAAAGAAAAAATTTCACACATGTCACATGGTCACTCCATTGGGAAAAGGAAATTATTTAGACCTCTAAAATGGGTGCCATGATGACATGTGGTAGTTTGTTTTAGAAGCATACATTAGCATGGTCCACTTGTGTGAGTGTTTATCTCTTTGAAAAAGTGGAGGCAAGGAAAGGTGACACTTGTCACCAAGGCGCTCATTTGAGAATTGAAAATTGTAAAAACCTCAAGGAGGAGCACCCTTATGCCATGTGGCATGTTGAATTTTTTATTGAAGCTTGAAGAGGAAATTTTCTCAATGAAGAATGATTTGTCACTCAGAGTGACTAGGAGTTGTGAGTGAGTTCTATTTTGGCAGAAAAACTAATTTTCTCTATGGGATGCCTAGCATGTGAGGTTGCTTTATTTTTGGAGCTACAATACTTTCATGTGCTTGGATATTGTTGCATATTGGTGCATGTACATGTGTGTTTGACAAGTTTCTAATTGGATCACTTGAGACTTGTGCATGTTGTCAGTTTTAGTTTGCATGTATGTAGAGACTGTGAGATTGACACATGGCAATGTTCAATGCCCATGTATGAGAAGTATATATTAATGTATTTGTGTATTTGTTGATAGTAATGTGATTTTAATATTTGTATGTCATTATGCTACTGGATTCACTCTAGAATTTGTATCATAGTGAATCGACACCTACAAGAACATATGCTCTAAATATTGTATGTAATAGCCTTGTTTCTATAATATAATTGATCTATGCTTTGGTGTGTGGGTTTTTTCTTGAAAGGGTTTTCCCACGTAAAATTTGTGTGTTGTGATTTATGCTTTAAATCTGAAATAACTATATGCATGTGCAATCTTGAAGATTAACTTTAAAAGTTTAAAGGATTTGAAATAAAGTTTTGCAACCCCTCTCTTGATTGATTTGCATTAGGGAAGAGTTTTCACAGTCGACTTTCCTTTAAGATTACCACTTCCTCCTTTCAATCCTTTTGGAACATCGGATCATGAAGAAATATTTTTTTCCATTCCCAATTTTCACTTCCTCTTTCATCCTTTAGAAACTTCAAGTCCTGATTGAACATTTGGAAAATTTTCAAAATTTTGTTTCTGTTCCCACTTCCCACTTCCTCTTTTCATCCTTTCAAAACTTTAGGTCATGATCAAACATTTGAATAAAGTCAAATATTTATTTTCATTCTTGCTTCCCACTTCCCACTTCTTCTTTTTTTCCTTTTAGAACTTCGAGTCCCAATTGGACATTTGGATAAAGTCCAAATGTCTATTTCCATTCCTAGTTCCCACTTCCTCTTTTTTGTCTGGTCATATCTTTGAATCCCAAAGGAAAAGTCCAAATGTCCAAATTTGTTTATGATTCCCACTCCTGCCACCTTTCTACCATTAGAACTTTAGGTTCCCTTCATTTTTTGGACCAAGGTCCAAATGTGCAAATGTCCAAATCTGTTTACGATTCCCACTCCCATCGACTTTATCCCATTGGAACTTTGGATCCCAAAGGGACAAATGTCCAAATCAGTATTTGATTCATGTTCCTTCCACTTTTCTCCTATTGGAACTTCAAGTTCCCTTTGGATTTTTGGACCAAGGTTCAAATTTCTAAATTCATTTTTGATTCCATGTTCTTGTCACCTTTGGTCTAGTTGGAGTTTCAAACCCTACTTAGAATTTTGGACAAATTTTCCAACTTTTCACATTTCAACCTATAATTGTCATTAATGTTGTAACAACTTCCCCAACTACCAGATCTGATTCTTGGAGCTACATAGATGATTTTAAATGTATTTATTAACAACCTCAAGTGGAAAAGCAATGACCATGCTTAAGTTATTGTTTGCAAACTACGTTTCTGTCAGAGAGCCATCCCTAGCCACAATTTTACTGTAGATTTTGTGGGGGTTTTTTCTCTTCATCCGTGGATTTATCAATGCATAAGCATGCCTTTGGTTTCAAGGCCTTTATGGAAAGCTTTCAGCTCAGGATTCAATTCTAGATGTTTGCAACTGATTTGCACGTTTTTGGCTAGGCTTTCTTGCCCAGTCACATGCCTTATCTTTCTCCTACGACATGCAAATGAATATAAGGAACTTTTATGCTCATTTTAAGGGTTGTTCTTCCCTATATTTTCTATAGTAGACTTATGCAACCTTTGCATTCTACAACTTTAAAATTGGTTTTTATGCCTTTGTGTTAATAAAATCACTATTTTTACCTCTTCTCAATGTTTGTATCTTGTGTAATATTTGTGTAGCATCATAAACTATCTCCTTTGACAATTTCACACTATATTTTTCTCCCTCCTATGTGTGTGTACCTAACAATGCTCCTAATTTCTTAAATTATGCATTTAATGACCCATTTTATCATTTATCAAGAAATCAAATGCAGAAAACCCGAGTAGGCATTTAATATTTTATCCTTGATACTTAATATTTTGAAAAGTGGGTTTGGACCCTTAAAATTGCCCCAAATTTAAATATGCCAGGGTTAGCAATTTATTATTTGAATTTCAAATCCTAAATGTTGGATATCGAGATTTAATTTGTTAGAAATTAGATTAATTGCATATAAATACATAGTATTTTCACCATTTGAATCACAAGGAGAAATTATTGATAAAATTGAAGATCCTAAAATTAATCAAGGACAATTAAGGGAAAATTTATTAGCATTATTACAACATTATTTTCAATCAAGCATCATGTTTTTAGGTAAGTTTGTTCATGTTTTATGATCATTTGTTTTGTGAGCATTAACACTTGTAGGTCTTCAAATCAAATAAAGTCAAGAAACAAGGAAACCTTGAAGGTTATGAGCACAGATTTAGTCCATCAATATCAAATCTGAGTGGTGAGCTTTAGTGAGTTGTTGATTCATCATTCATTTGTCATTTATCTTCTATCCCTCAAAAGGATAAGCTCTCTTTATCTACAATTTTCCCACTGTGGAGGTAGAAATACCAACACGGGGTTTGACTAAGGCAAGCTAATATATGGAACAACCCTTCCTCTCCTTTTGAGTGTGTAGGTTATAGGTCTAGAAAGAGGATTAGAAGGACATTTAAGATAATTTACTTATTTATGCACTCAAGCCCTACAACTTGACAAGATATGAAAACTCAATTATCTCAGTAATAGACACATATCCAACAATAAGATCTAAAAGGAAGAAGCCACAAACTAAGGACTTGAGGCTTGTGAAGTCAAATTTTGGTTTCAAATCCCCAATTTAGGGTGCCCTTGGTGCCCTTGACCACCCAAATTAGGCTCAAATTTGAACCACGGGTGTATTAATATCTTCTCTATCCATTTCCGGTCTTCAATTTTGATTATCAATTTCTAAATTATTTGTATTCATGATAGAACAATGCATTTTCATAGAGTATCTAGTTGCATCATAACATTTCATCAAAAATCCATCTCCAAACACCCCCAAAATAATTCAAATCTAAGGTTGATTGGTTCACCTTTTAGGTTACAAGTTAATCTCATTCCCTTACTAATCTGAATTCTAATGTTTTGTAAGTGGAAAGTGACTAATCCTAGTTAGATCTAGTATCACTTTTCCTATGAAATGGTTTGATACCTCTATACATACTTGAAATCTTATCATTTTTGTAGTTTGTATGATTGTGTTAATTTTCTATAAGTGTTAATTGTGGGTAATCTTTACCCCTTTTATGATCTTTCAGACACTAGCCTTTATTATTTCTTGTAAAACCAATGAAATGGGGAATTATGTAAGCTTCTTCAATGATTTTGTTGATACTATGTGCAATTATAGATAGGAAAAAACATATTCAATCTTGGTGCATCACCATATTTCTAATTTTCAACATTATCTTCTATGTTTTCCTTTTGCATTTTGATAGATTAGGATTAGTGTAGAGTTATCTAGTGTTAGGTTATATCAGTATTGTTGCATTTGGTTTTTGAGAGGAAGTTTACCTTCTCTAAAAATATAACCTCAACTGCAAGGTCCTACACCTTGAGGAAATTTCCATTGTGTCATTGTAATGTTAATCCTTTATTCAATAGGGTGCAATTTCATGCGACAACAACTTTTGGCTCGCTCAGTGAGACAAGTTTTAATGAGCCTTAAATGTATTTTGCTAATAAGATTAGTGTTTTTCTTAGTAGTTACAATCATTGGACAATGATACAAGCACCTGCCAACTTTGCATCAATTTGGGTGATTATGTTGGTATGCTCTCATTTCCTCTAGTTGAGTAGACCTCTACTCTTGTTTTAAAATAATTGCAAAAAATTATACCTCTCCCTATGCTCAAAAATGTCAAGATATTATGAAAAATAAATTTTCACTCATCCAAATTTTACTCCTCCCTAGTAACAATATCAAATTAAAAATGCTACTATTTTTGCTTCATAAAGCCTTGTTGTAGTAAGCTATCAATATTTTTTAGATGCTTGCATCCCACCCACCCCTTCTTAGCCTTCTTGGCAGATTGCACATTCCTATCAACAACCCTAAGAGGCTCATTGTTTTCCCAATTAGCATGCTTTTCCTCCTACTCAGCCACAAAATATGAACAACTTAGAATTGAAGAGTATAAAAGATATGTTAAACTTCAAATAATGGTTAGAGGCCATTGTTAGAGAGAAGGAATATATTTTATAGTAGGAAGAGCTCACCCATCAAACTCATGTTCACCAACAAGAGATGAAAGCTTAGTGGAGATATGAGAAAAAAATGGAGGTCCATAGAAGGAAGCATGAGGAATGTATTGTGAAGAAAATTATTGATAAGGAGGAGAAAATGAAACTATTGCTTTCTCAAGAACAAAGGAAAGAAATCCATTTAACCTCTTACATTCTGGATCAGCCTATAAAGGAGGATGTTTGTAATTTCAAATTTCTAGGTTTCAAGCAAGATAAGCCTCTTAAACCTTCCAAAAAGTCTCCTAGGTTTATGGTTCCAATTTTTAGAGGTACTCTTCCATTACAAGAACTTGTACCTATGTAGGATTAGTCTATTGTTCCTGAAGAACAGTCCTCTCAAAATTCCCAATAAGCCTTTCAAATGCTTCCTGATCATGTTGCTTTCCTTGATACCATTTCACTTTATAAGGGTGGACATTTTGTTTGGAAAGCTAGTTGGTCAAAAGAACAAAAGAGGTAGATGTTCTAGGTTGAAGAGGAGCAACCTATTGTTTGTGAGATCTCATATGCTCCAAAAAATGAATATTTTGACTGAACACAAGATAAAATTGATGATGATCAGTTATAGTTGTATAACACTGAGAAAGTGGGGAATGATGATGAAGGGAAGGAATTGATCCTCTCATTTGATGATCTACCTTGTTTCATTGACAATGAAGAGGAGAATTTACCCATTCCTACATCAATAGAAGCTTCAAAACAATAGGAGTCTAGGTTGAGGAAATGAAGTGAAGATGACTTTAATGATTCAGGGTAGCAAGCATTCTTATTTATTGATGTAGCAAATAAAATTCCCTAGTCTGTTGAAGATTGTAGATCCTTGGAGGAAGAGATAATAAAGAACAATGTTGTGGCAATAGTGCACATGGTGGAAAAATTATGCTAAGAGCTTGAGGTTGTTGCAACCAATCACCAAGAAGAAGAAAGAAAGTAAGAGAGACAATATGAAGAATTTAGTTCTTCATCTAAAGTGTTTCACAAGCTTGAGGTATGTGTTGATGAAAAATGCATCAATACATGTAATTATAATGTATGTTGATTCTTTGATATTCCCCAATGTGACAATGTTGAATATGAGTTCTTCATTCAAGATGAAGATGTGACCTTTTGTATTGGAGATAATGTGTCTGAGTTAGAATGTCACATGAGACTAGCATACTAAAAAATCTATCATTGAGTAACAACACATTTCAAGAGAGCAAAGCTCTCGTTGATCAACTTGATAGTATGTCAAAGCTCCATAGATTTTCATTTGAAATACATGACGAGTTTTCTCATGTAGATCAACAAGAAAGTTTGGCATATTTTCATTACCATATGAACTAGAAAATTTCTCTCTTTACTTCAGTTCATGTCATGAGGAGGTTAGCAATTATGATGGTAGCTTACCCTTGTATGAGGAGAGTTCCCTTTCCTTTTCACACAACTTTCTCCTAGATGTTGACCTATTTTCATAAATTTCACCCCTACTATTGCATGTTCACCTAGGGCACCATTGTCAGATGAATCATGAATCTGACACTTACATTATATGGCTGCCCCATAATGAAAAAAATTATAGTGAAGTGATTCTTCACCATGCAGACAATGTGTGCAACTCCTTGCATACAAAAAAATGTTTTTAATGGTTGCAATTGGGTGAGGAATGCAACTATGGTATGAGGGAGATCACCTCCTTCAAAAGTTTTTCCTTTGATGGAGGTAGATTTTTGTAAATTACAATTTTGTAAAGTTCATGTACATATTTTCTTAGTTGTTTCTTTTCCAAGAAGTGTCGCTACACATTCTATATTTTCCTTAAGGGAATGCATGATCTAAATGTTCTATTTTTTTCTCCAAGTGCAGGTCTACACATTTTTTTTGAGGCAAGCCAATTGTTGTAAGTCCCCCCTTACGACTCTATGCCCAATGGATTGATTGTAGGAGTTTATGGTGAACTCCTCAAACACCCTAGGATCACCTGCAAGACAAAATAACTTCCACAAGAGAGAAATGATAGAAATATCATGCTATCATTAAGATGCAAGAATTCCAAATTAAATATGGAAAAGTACATATGAAGCCTTACTTATATAGGAAAGGCTGTGATGTAGTATGTAATATGATGTTGACATGTGTCATAATCTTATGACATGTGACAACTAACTAACTGCCTAGGAAATGATACTAGATAAGATAAGACTTCTAGAAAAGACAACTCATCATTCTAGAAGGAATCTTATATCCTAAGCAAACATGTGAACCTATAACATAGTAAATGACACCTAGGAATATAATTAAATTCTTAATTAAACTTATGTAAGTGTAACTAAATAATTAATTACACCAACACCCCCCCATAAGTGCAACTTAGGAAAATAATTATTATGCAAATGATGCAAAGATGCAATGATGGGTCTCGGCTACAAGGACATGTTAGGTACCCATGTACAAATGCAAATGAAATGCAATCTCTCAAAAATGAAGAAAAGGAGAAAACCTAGTGGGATAAAAATCCTCTCCAAAAGAGAGATGAAATGCAAAACAATAATGATATCCATCACAAATCCAATCAATCTCCATCCACACAAAGGATGAAAAGAGAGACCATTCAACACCCCCATAATGAGATAAGTTGCTACAAGAGAAGCATTGGAAGTACACTATGGAGTAAGACTGAAATCCTTAATTTGGCAAGCAAGGAAAGTTACGGGTATGTGTAGGATCATGATGGGCCAAAAAGTGGTGATATGATGGGTATTTGTAGGGTATGTGGTTGACGACTTTTTTTTTACCCAAAATTCATGAAATGAAAAGGGTTTTTAAAGGAGATTCCCAACTTTCCACCAATATAAATTATGCTTTAATACTTTGAATTTAATAAATAATAATTATTCATTTTCTATTTGAATTACAACTAAAGTACTAATTGATAGGCTAATTGAAAAATATCTATGATTTTCAAATAGTATCACATTTTTGGAATCCAAAACATGAATCACATTTTATGCTTCGCATACTATAGGATTAAAAAAAGAAAAAATGAATTTCATGAAGTTTTGACCAAGTTAAGGTGTTCAGACATACGAGTTTTTATATTTTTAAAAGTTGTAATAAAAAATTCATAATTAATTATTTACTTGGAATAAAATTACAAAAGAATATGCATCACATCCAAACATGAGTCTTTTACTTATGTCTAGAATCTTATAAAAAATATATATCATTTTATTATGGTTAGGGTGGTCAGACAGACACCCACTTCTTAATTTTTCCTTGAAATTTAAGTACTATTGCATTGAAATTGTTGGAAATATGTGCCTCAAACATTACAGGCTAAAACCTCCATTAGAGTCAAGTCGGTGTGACATTCTATTTGTTTGGCCGACTAGAAGGTTTGTTTTATTCAGTTCTGAACAGGTTGTTGTGACCTTGCCATTGTCTTGCCGAAAGGTTACACTGTGGAGTCTATCGTTGTAGCATGATGTATTCATTATGACCTTATAGCGCTTAGAAGACCTCTGGCTGAAAGGCCATTCAATCGTGTATCGGTGAGACTCTTGGTGACTACGGGCTTCGGGATAACTGAAGGTTCTCGCTAAGAAGTCTCAGCGAAGTGTTAATCTCTTGCCGACAACGTATGTATTGAAGTCTTCAAGGTAACTCTAATGATCTAGGAAGATGTCTTAGCGAACAATGGAAGTCTTTCTGATGGGGACTCATCCAAGCGTTCTTCGGAGTAACTCAAAGCTATCGAAGAAACCTCTTAGCGATGGCAAATGTCTTGCCAATAGCTGATGGCTAGCGGGGTAGCTCTTGGCGACAGTTGGTCATCGGTGAAACATATGGATCTCGGTATGATGTCTCGGCGAAAGTTGATTGTCTGGCCAACAAGTGTATACTTTCGGTGTAACCTAATGTTGCTCTATGAGACCTCTCAAGTGGCGATATCGGTATGTCTTGCTGACTATCCTATGGAGCTCGATATGAAAGATGACTTCAGTATAACTTTAGTGACTTGCTATGACCTTCTAGTGAAAGCAATAGGTCAGGGCGACTATGTGATGACTTAATGTATCTCTTAGAGCTCGATATAACATCTTGGTGATTATAGAGGCTCTTGGCGACATCGATATGAAGTATATGTGGCATCAGCGAGACACTATTAGTGTCTCACCGAGATGCCAGTGCATTATGAATTTTGTTGACCGTCTGACTGTCATACGTGGAATCTCGTGGACGAATAGAGGAAGCCGAAAGTGAACCGTTAGCAGTTGGTTCGTTGCGACAGTTCTATGAGAAAGCTCAATAGTCAGGGAACACCATGGATATAGTTGGAAGTTGCAGACACTTGGGGGTTGGAGAGTAGTTCGATCAACAGTGAAGTGTGAAGAATTAAAATTGTATCGGTAAAGGATTTAAAATCTGTAAAGGCTATAACTTGGATGTTTTTTGTTTTAAGAATGTTCATGATGAATGTTGCTATATAATGACACTAGAAAGATAAGTCTGGAGTTGTATGTAATTTTGATTACTATAATACAAAGTGATTTCTCTTGGTGTGGTGGGTTTTACTCCCGTAAGGGTTTTCCCACGTATATCTGGTGTTCATGTGTGTTTGTCTAATACTCTATTTCTGCAATATGTTTCTTAGTGCATCTCAACTTGACTGTAATTGAAAATTTAAAAGTACTTCTACATCCTTTCCTAAGTTATTCACGTTAGGAGAATTGTTTTCCGCATCTAATTTTCCTTACAAAAATTTCAAATTTTCATCAAATAGATTTTTTTTTGTAAATAAACCTAGTAGTTTAGAAACTACATTCAATTTGCTATAGATTCTATTCTTACATATTTTTGAAATAATATAGATAACTTATTCAATTTTTTACATCAAGTTGCCTAACTCTGGTTTTTCTGATTTTTTTGCCACTTAAGGGCCTATTTTTTCCATGATGATCCTGCACATACCCTTACTTTTGTTTGCTAGAAACCATATTAAAGTCACTCAAGGAATCAAGTCATAATTATGAAAAGAAACCACAGACCCGATGCCAAGGAACATTGGAAAACTTGCAAACTAGCACAATTCTAGAATCTATGAAGCAACAGTTGATTGACAAATGATTTGGAACTTAAATGAAGTGTAGAGAAAATGCAAACCTAATGTACACAAAAAAAGAAATAGTGTATGCACTAAATAATGCTCACATCTTCCTCCATGATAAAAAAATAACCTCAAATTTGTGTAGATGAAAAAATATAAAAAATGGCCTACAACAGTATGAAGTGCTTGAAACTAGTTTTTCGTCGATCTCATTTTCCAAAAATAGACACTGTGGGCAAAAGTTATGAATTTTTCAAAAAAAATGAATTTAGCCTGCAACAAACGAGTTTTCTAGCAAAAAAAGATTTACTTTTGATTTGATTTTGAAAAATCTACTCACTGTTTGTTGACAATAATAGAAACCCAAAAATATTTTGAAGCTAAGAACAAAACCTAGAAATCATTTTTTGATCCAACAAGCAGAAGATGAAAAAATGATTTTTTTTAACCTTTAGCCAGGAGAAAAATGATGCACAACACTTTTTGTACAACAATTTTCTTCAGATCTATGTGCAAGATATACAAAATCTAGAAAAATACCTAGATGATATTTTGACCCTAGCTACAAAACCCAGAAATCATTTTTCTCATAAATGAGTGGAAGCTAGATTTTTGAAGCAAAAATGAAAATGGTTCTAATAAAAATGGTTGGACTTTGAACCCTTGTAGATTTGACAAAATATGTTAGATTTTGATGAAACGAAAGTCGATCTTGACTTTCTCTAATGCCTTGGATTCTATGGCGAGACTCTCAAGATCCTAACTCGCACCCAACAAAACTTTCATGCCAAGATTGGTCCCTCAGATCTAGGAAGAAGTTTGCTATACTAAAGTTTTGGTACCATGTAGGATTTTATGGTGAACTCTTCAAACTCCCCAAGATAACCTACAATAAAAAATAACTTCCATAAGAGAGAAATGACAGAAATATCAAGCTATCATTAAGATGCAAGAATGCCAAATTGAATATGGAAAAGTACATATGAAGCATTGCGTATATAGGAAAGGTTGGGATGTAGCATTTAATATGATGTTGACATGTGTCATAATGTTATGACATGTGAAAACTAACTAACTATCCAGGAAATGATGCTAGATAAGATAAGACTTCTAGAAAAGACAACTCATCCTTCTAGAAGGAATCTTATATCCTAAGCAAACATGTGAACCTATCATCTAGTAAATGATACCTAGGAATATAATTAAATGCCTAGGTAAACTTATGTAAGTGTAATTAAATAATTAATTACACCAATAACCCCCATACGTGTAACTTAGGAAGGAAATTATTATGCAAATGATGCAAAGATGCAATGATGGGTCTTGGCTACAAGGCCATGTTAGGTACCCACGCACAAATAAAAATGAAATGCAATCTCTCAAAAATGGAGAAAAGGAGAAAACTCAGTGGGATAAAACTCCTCTCCAAAAGAGAGATGAAATTCAAAACAATAATGATATCCATCACAAATCCAATCAATCTCCATCCACACAAAGGATGAAAAGAGAGACCATTTAACCCCCCATAATGAGATAACCTACTGCAAGAGAAGCATTGGAAGTACACTATGGAGTAACACTGGAACCCTTAATTTGGAAAGCAAGGAAAGATACTCTTGTTTGCTCGAAACCATATTAAAGTCACTCAAGGACTCAAGTTAGAATCATGAAAATCAAGATCAGACCCAATGGCAAGGAACAATGGAAAACTCACAAATTGGCACAACTCTGGAATCTATGAAGCAACAATTGATTGAAAAATGATCTGGAACTAAAATAAAGTGCAGAGAAAATGCAAACCTAATGCACACAAAAAGGAAATAGTGCATGCACTGAAGAATCTTCACATCAGCCTCCATGATGTAAAATAACCTCAAATTTGTGTAGATGATTTTTTTTTAAAAATGGCATACACCACTATGAAGTGCTTGAAACTAGCTTTCTATCGATATCTCATTTTCCATAAATGGACACAGTGGCCAAAAGTTATGAATTTTTCAAAAAAATAGAATTTAGCTTGTAGGAAACGAGTTTTCTAGCAAAAAAAGGTTTACTTCTGATTTGATTTCTAAAAAATATACTTACTATTTGTAGAAATATTTTGAAGCTAAGAACAAAACCCAAAAATCTTTTTTCGATCCAACAAGCAGAAGATGAAAAAATATTTTTTTTAAACCTTCAGCTAGGAGAAAAATAACACGTGACGCTTTCTAAACAACAATTATTTTCAAATCTATGCAAGATATGCAAAATCTAAAAGATACTCAGATGAGATTTTGACCCGGGCTACAAAATGCATAAATTGTTTTACTCACAAATGAGTGGAAACTAGATTTTTGAAGCAAAAATGAAAATGACTAATAAAAATGGATGGATTTTAAACCCTTGTAGATTTGACAAAATATTTCATATTTTGATGAAATGAAAGTTGATCTTGACTTTCATTGACGCCTTGGATTCAATGGTGAGACTCACAAGATCCCAAATTGCACCCAACAAAAGTTTCATTCCAAGATTGGTCCCTCAGATCTTGGAAGAAGTCTACAACATTAAAGCTCTGATACCATGTAGGAGTTTATGGCGAACTCTTCAAACACCCCAGGATCACCTACAAGACAAAATAACTTCCACAAGAAAGAAATGGTAGAAATATCAGGCTATCATTAAGATGTAAGAATGCCAAATTGAATATGGCAAATTACATATGAAACCTTACTTATATCTAGGAAAGGTTGAGATGTAGTATGTAATATGATGTTGACATGTGTCATAATCTTATGACATGTGACAACTAACTTTAAACTACCTCAAAAATAATGCTAGATAAGATAAGATTTCTAGAAAAGACAACTCATCCTTCTAGAAGGAATCTTATATCCTAAGCAATCATGTTAACCTATCACATCTAGTAAATAATATCTAGGAATATAATTAAATGCCTAAGTAAACTTATGTAAGTGTAATTAAATAATTAATTACACCAACACCCCCCCATAAGTGCAACTTAGGAAGTAAATTATTATGAAAATGATGCAAAGATGCAATGATGGGTCTCAACTACGAGGTCATGTTACGTACCCATGTACAGATGCAAATGAAATGCAATCTCTCAAAAATGGAGAAAAGGAGAAAACCCAGTGGGATAAATCTCCTCTCCAAAAGAGAGATGAAATGCAAAACAATAATGATATCCATCACAAATCCAATCAATCTCCATTCACAAAAAGGATAAAAAAAGAGATCACTCAACCCCCCATAATGAGATAACTTGTTGCAAGAGAAGCACTGGAAGTACACTATGGAGTAACACCGAAATCCTTAATTTGGAAAGCAAGGAAATATACTTTTGTTTGCTAGAAACTATATTAAAGTCACTCAAGGTGTAGTGCCCCTCTGTGATTCACCTTGTCAGCGTTGTTGTTGTGATGTTTTCCAGCTCACTGTGAAGTTAGGTATTGATTGGTGTTTAGTCTATTTGATTTAAATTTGGTTAATAAGTGTTTTTGTTTAATTGTTACAATAAAATAGTATACTTCCATAATTCATGTCTTTGGAAACTTGATAATTAATGAAATGAATTCTATATTATTCATTTCATTCTGTATTTTTTTTTTTGAATAATTCAATTTATAATTCAAGAAACCAAAAATTCAATTAAAGTGTTTGAATCATCAATGAAGAAGTGGCATAGATGGGCATCCACACATTCCCCAGCTTTAGGGGCGTTAGGAGAACTTTTGATTTTGTGGAATCCAAAATTAGTAAATGTCAAATGTCACAAAAATGAGATTTCTTGGCAACTTATAGAAGTAACAAAGTTTGACCTTCATTTTTGGTTAATAAATGTTTATGGTCCTACTTCTACTTTAGACAAGAAGAATCTGTGGGATGAAATTTCAAAGCTAATAGGCTTAATTTAGAATGAGAAAATTATCATAGTTGGGGATTTTAATGCGATAACTTCTTTGCAAGAAAAAAGTGGACGAATAAGCCCGCCACCCAGAGTAATGGCAGATTTTAGTCACTTCATAGTCACAAATGCTTTGAGGGATATTCAACCAGTTTCTTGAAAGTTCACCTAGACTAACAAAAGGAAAGGTTTCCTACAAATAGTGGAAAGATTAGATAGATTCATGGTGTCCCCAAACTGGTTTATCTCTCCGCATCAGTTTAAATCAAAAAAAATTCCATATCTGAGATCATATCATTATGTAATCAGTCTAGATATATCAACCACCTCTGGGTCAAGAGTAAAATCTTCTTTCAAGTTTGAAAGTATGTGGTTTAGGAACCCCCAATTCTTGGATCTTTTGAAGCAATGGTGGGTAAACACCCCATATGAGCAAGGATCTAAGATGTTTCAGTTTCATAGGAAACTAATTCATGTGAAACAACAAATAAAAATTTGGAATAAGCAAGTGTTCAAAAATATCTTCCTTCAGAAAGAGTTAGTGTTTAAAGAGCTTATAGCAGTTCACGAGAGTATAATACAAAATGGATTAGATGTTGCCCTCTATGATAAACAAAAGTTGTTACAAGAAGAGTGGGAAGAATTATGTTCACAGGAAGAAATATATTGGAGACAAAAGTCTAGGGAGCTTTGGCTAAAAGAGGGTGACCACAACACAAAATTCTCCCATGCCTTTGCACATATCAAGAAGGCAGCTAAGTCAATTCAAACAATACAAGAGATGTCTTCAGGAATCTGGTTAACAAAGGAAGGGGATATTAACAAAGAAGGTATTAAGTTTTTCTCAGAACTTTTTTCAGCCCCGAAGTCAACAAATGACAATAGAGTTAGTAATGAAATGAACTTTTGGAGACAATCTGTCACCTTATCAATAAGGAAGACAATAATCTATTGATGCGACCATTTACCTTGGAGGAATTGAGATATGTAGTTTTTTCTTTTCCCCTAGAAAAGGCCCCTAGTCCAAATGGTTTCATAGCTCTATTCTTTCAGAAATGTTGGGAATTCCTATGTTTTGAGCTTCTATGGGAACTTGAAGAGTCTAGGAGAACTGGGACTATATTCAAGAAATTCAATGTAACTGATATTGCAATATCTACCCAAAGTCAGAGAGCCTAAAACATTTGCTGAGTTTAGGCCTATCTCATTGTGCAATAGAGTATACAATTTTTTTATAAAAGCGATATATCTGAGATTACAACCTCTTATTCCAAAGATTATATCTCTCGAACAAGGAGGTTTTGTCCCTGGTAGGGAAACACATGAAGGGGAAATTGTGGCATATGAAGTGTTGCATTCAATTGCGAACACTAAAGCTGCCCACTTTCATTGCCAAATTAGACATGATGAAAGCTTATGACAAGGTAAATTGGCAATTTCTTAATAAGGTTTTGAAAAAATTTGGGTTTTGTTCTCAATGGCATAGATGGGTAATGTCTTTCCTTTCTAGGGCCAAGTTCTCAGTAATAATAAATGGGAATCCAGTAGGCTTTTTCAGTTCCACACAAGGTGTTAGACAAGGGGATCCACTTTCTCCCTTCCTCTTCATAATTATGGCTAAAGCTTTAAGCAAATATATTTTATTAAGGCATAATAAGAATCTATGGCAAGGGGTGCAAATACCAAATTCAAGAATATCAGTAACACATTCCCTTTTTGCTGACACTTTATTATTCAACAAGTCATCAGTATTGGAAGCAAAGCAAGTTAAAGAATTCCTTGATAAATATTCATTAGCTTCTGGACATAACATAAATGTTGCAAAATCAAAGGTATATATCTTAAATACTCCAGATGATTTGAAAAAGAAAATAGTCAAAATATTAGGCTTCCAGGAAGTAGAATTGCCTTGTACCTACTCGGGGATTCCTTTCTTCAAAGGATCAAATAAAGCTTTTTACTAGGATAAGGTTATTGATAGAATTAAGTCAAGAATTCTAATTTGGAAAGCTAGGTGGTTCTCACTATCAGGTAGAATTCTTTTAATAAAATCAGTTTTAGCTTCAATTCATAACTATTTTTTAGCGGTTCTTAAAGCTCTTGCCTTGGTTATCTCTGAAATAGAGAAGATAATAAGATCTTTTCTCTGGAATGGGAACATAGATGAATGGAAAAATATTCCACTAATCTCCTTAGAAGGGATGGAAAAAGGAAAGAAGCAAGGTGGGGCGAATATTCAAAATATCTCATGGAGAAATAAAGCATTTGGAGCCTAACTAGCATGGAAAATGTACACTAATATGGATGCCAAATGGTCAAAAATCTTGCAAGCCAAATATTTAGACAATGAAAGTACAACAAGAATATTTATAGTGGCAAATCCTCCAAAGGGATCTGCTATCTTGAATTTCATTTTAAATAGTAGAAGCCTAATCACAAAAATTTCGTCTTGGGAGGTAAATGATGGGTGAAGTATAAATTTTTGGGTAGATTCATGGAATGGGAAGCCTCCGCTGTCAGCAAATTAGGACCTTCAAGAGGAAAAAACTATCTTATCTAAAGCTTGGGGTGAAAATATTCTTGATTATGTTCAATCATCAAGCCCCCTGATGGGTAAAGTAATATGGAAAACTCCCCCAAGTAATCTTTTAAGCACTCAACAATCTAATATTTTCAATAAGAATATGAAGGAAAGAACAATTTATTTATCTTCAAAACCAGATAGAATAATATGGGAAACATCAAAAGTAGGCTCATACTCTGTGAAGGAAGGATATGCAGTATTAGCACAATCTAAATATTCTATCGAACCTCAACGTGCATTTACCTTTTGTTGGAATAATAAAGTCCTTTTGAAAGTTGGATGCTTTACATGACTTGCTTTACAGAAACAAATTTCAACAAGTGATCATCTTGTTAAACTAAAGATTGTTGATCCTTTCAAGTGTCCATTATGCAAGTGGAATTTGAATAGTAGATCATCTCTTTGTGCAGTGTACTTTTGCTAACCAATGCTGGAATTTTATTAAAACCAAGTTACAACTCTATATTCCTATGCCAAATACGCTTTGGGACCTCTTCCAAGCTTGGCCGATATTGTATCAATCCTCATTTTTTGCATGCATTTGGTTTATAATTCTGACACTTGTAATATGGAATCTATGGTGGGAAAGAAACGTAAGAATTTTCAAGAAAACTAAATCTTCAATTGAGTTGGTTTTTTTGAAGATAGAAAAGGAAATATCAGAGGGGGTGAATTCATGTGTTCAAAAAGAAAAATTCATTAATTCATCCTTTACAAATTGGGATAGTTTTATTTTGAAAGTTTGGAAAGACATTAAATTACCTTTTGATGGCAGCCTTTTCAAAAGTAGCACCACAAAAGTAGATAGAGCATCAGTTAAATGGCTTCCTCCATAAAGGGATTTTGCAAAATTAAATTTCGATGGGGAATCTAAAGGTAATTCAGGCTCCTTAGGGGCAGGAATATGCATCAAAAATTCATCAGGGGCAGTCTTGGTATCCTCTTCTTTTCATTTACAAAATGGCACAAACAATAATGCAGAAGCTCAAGCGTTGTTATTGGGTTTGGAATTGGCAATCCACTTGGGCTTTTCAAACCTTCATATAGAAGGGGACTCTCTAATAATCATTAATGCATTCAAGGTTCAAAGTAAAATTCACAACTGGAATTTAAGTTATGTGCTAAATAAAGCATGTATATTATTAGATAAACTTGAGCCTTCAGTCATTTCACATACTTACAGGGAAGGGAACAAGGTAGCAGACTTCTTAGTAGGGTTAGGAAGTGATAATATAGATATTTCGGCAGTCAATGACTTGAGTACATTAAAGTCTTGCCCTCAACTACTTGATCTAATAAAGCATGATGCTAAGGATGCATAGATAAATATTTAAAGTTATCTTTGCTTAGTGAAAAGACAAGTTGTAAAGTTTTCTTATACATACTTACGCCGATCATTTGCAAAGACATGTTTAAATAAATTACATGTGCTACTAATGTATTATCATGTAAAGTGCAAGGCTCTCATTTGGCAATTTCAAACACATGTTTAAAAGCCAAAAACATGCTTTAAAGTAGGCTTTACGTGGCACAGAGGTACATTTTCCACACATACGAGCTGGCGAGCTTCGACATGCACAATTAATAAGAAATTTTATCAGATTTTGCAAGGACGACATAATTGGATTTAGTCTTTTGTTTTCCTTGTAAAGTATAACACCAAATTTGTGCTTATTTTTAGCATCAAAATGTCTTTAAATTTAGCCAAACTAGTTATCAAGCAAATTTTCTACTAAAGGGCTATTTCTTGAAAAAAGCTAACATGTGTCGATGTTGAAACTAGTACAAAGTTGGCATTGCATTTCATACGAATACAGGAATTTTAGTAGCTGGTTTAAATTACAAGACTCTCCAAGTGTGTCGTCCTTGTAAGATGATGTTTTCAAGTATGTGTGGCATAAAAAGGATGGAAAGCTTTCCTTTAAACACATCTCAACTTGTTTCATTTTCATTCATAAAAAATTTAGTGGTTGTAGAACAGAGGGTTATCTTGGGTATATTACAGATTCATGGAGCTCAAGGAGTTTCAAGTGAGAAATTACAGGGTGCCGATTACAGGGTATCATTATATATATAAATAATTGGGATGGCATTTTATAAACCTTTTTGTTTAAAACATTGTCATAAAATACTAAGTTTTAAGCAAACTAGATTCTTGCATCATGCCTTTCAAAATTGCATTAAGGGAGTTATTGCATGAAAAAGAATAATGATCTAGAAGATTCTCAATTGTTATATTCAATAAGGATAGGGGAGGCACATCTTGGGGTATGAACGATTATATTATGGAATGAAGAGACCTTTGGTGGTGACCTAGGAACGACGGGAATGAATGGATATGACACTTAGTCCTAAATCACGCCAGGGTCCATTCCATGCTTGTCTTATCTTTGAATCTTAGCTCGAACATCGACCCTCACTGCTTCCTACAAACAACTTGTGACCTCTAAAAAGAAAAATTTTCACCACAAAATGGTGGCCAGAAGCAATGCCATCGTACCGATTTTGAATGTCTACTCTTGAATGATATTCCACATTCTAGAATCAAGTAAGTATATCTTTCTTTCATTCATTATTTTCCATTGTCACAATAATTGGTTTGGGTAACTTTCTTGCTACTGGGATGATTAGGGTTTTTTGGCAGGATGTTACATAAGAACTCAAGTTAGAATCAGAAAAGCAATGTCAAACCCTATCCCAAGGAACATTGGAAAGTTCACAAATTAGCACAACTCTGGAATCTATGAAGCAAAAATTGATTTACAAATGATCTGGAACTGAAATGAAGTGTAGAGAAAATGCAAACCTAATTCACACCAAAAAATAAATAGTGCATGCACTGAAGAGTGTTCACATCTGTCTCCATGATGAAAAATAACCTCAAATTTGTGTAGATGACAAAATATAAAAAAATGGCCCACACCACTATGAAGTGCTTGAAACTAGCTTTCTGTCGATATCTTGTTTGCCAAAAACTGACAATGTGGCCAAAAGTTAAGAATTTTTTTTTAAAGTTGAATTTATCTTGCAACAAACGAGGTTTCTAGCAAAAAAATGTTTACTTATGATTTGATTTCTAAAAAATCTACTCACTATTTGTAGACAATAATAGAAACCCAAAAATATTTTGAAGCTAAGAACAAAACCCAGAAATCGTATTTTGATCAAGCAAGAAGAAGATGAAAACTAATTTTTTTTAACCTTTAGCCAAGAGAAAAATGACAGACGATGTTTTTTGTATAGCAATTTTCTTTAGATCTGTGCAAGATATGCAAAATCTAAAAGATACTCAGATGAAATTTCAACCCTGGCTACAAAATGCAGAAATCATTTTTCTCACAAATGAGTGGAAGCTAGATTTATGAAGTAAAACTGAAAATGGCTCTAATAAAAACGGTTGGATTTCAAACCCTTATAGATTTGAAAGAATATGTCATATTTTGATGGAACAAAAGTTGATCTTGACTTTCTCTGATGCCTTGGATTTAATGGCGAGGCTCTCAAGATCCCAACTTGTACCCAACCAAACTTTCATGCCAAGATTGGTCCCTCAGATCTAGAAAGAAGTCTACAACACTAAAGCTCTAGTACCATGTAGGAGTTTATGGTGAAATTTTCAAACACCCCAGGATCACCTACAAGACAATAACTTCCACAAGAGAGAAATGGCAGAAATATAATGCTATCATTAAGATGCAAGAATGCCAAATTGAATATGGAAAAGCACAAATGAAGCCTTGCTTATATAGGCAAGGTTGAGATGTAGTATTTAATATGATGTTGACATGTGACAACTAACTAACTACCTAGGAAATGATGCTAGATAAGATAAGACTTCTAGAAAAGACAACTCATCCTTCTAGAAGGAATCTTATATCCTAAGCAAACATGTGAACCTATCACCTAGTAAATGATACCTAGGAATATAATTAAATGCCTAAATAAACTTATGTTAGTGTACTTAAATAATTAATTACACCAACATTGATAAGGCCCCTAGATTTTGTGATTAGTAGGCAATCATCCCACAAAAATCACCAAAAATTTTCCACTTTGTACCTCCCTTTTTATTTCCCATCATTTATAATCGAGCCGAGAAATCTTAATGGGTTTATTATGCTTAAATATGCCTCTAGTAGTTGTATTACTCCTTTGCCAAGCTAGAGCCAAATACCCATTTGAAAAAAAAGGTGGTTATTTACTTTTTTCTTCGAAAAGGTCCTTTCAAGGTTTTGGGTCCCAAATGGAAATTTGGACCGAGTTGAAATGTTGAAGTCCATTCTTGATTTCCCATTCTTCTTTTTCTTCAAAAAGGTCCCATCAAAGTATCGGGTCTCGAAGGGACATTTGGATCAAGTCCAAATGTCCATTTCCTTTATTTCCCCCTCTTTCTTCTTTTGGTCCTTTCAGAACTTTGGGTCCCAAAGGGATGTTTGGATCCAAATGTCCCTTTTTGTTCTTGGTTCCCATTTCCTCTTTTCATCCTTTTAGAACTTTGGGTCCTGATTGGACATTTGGATAAAGTCCAAATGTACATTTTCATTCCCAGTTCTTGCTTCCTTATTTCAATCCTTTTGAAACTTTGGATCCCAAAGAATGTTCATTTTCATTCTTGGTTCTCACTTCCTCTTTTCATCCTTTTCAAACTTTGGGACCCAATCGAACATTTGGATAGTCCAAATGTTTGTTTCCATTCCTAGTTCATGCTTCCCCTTTTCATCCTTTCAAAACTTTGGGTCCAGATCAGACATTTGGATAAGTCCAAATGTCCAATTCAATTCCTAATTCTCACTTCATCTTTTTATCCTTTTAGAACTTCAGGTCCCAATCATAAATTTGGATAAAGTCCAAATGTTTGTTTCCATTCCTGCTTCTTGTTTCCTCTTTTCAATCCCATCGGAACTTTAGATCCCAAAGGAAAAGTCAAAATGTCCAATTTTTTTTCTAATTCCCACTCCCACCACCTTTATCCCATTGAAAATTTGGATTCCCTTCATATTTTTGGACTAGGGTCCAAATTTCCAAATTTGTTTCTGATTCTCACTCTCGCTGTCCTTCTTCCAACGAAACTTCAAATCGAGAAGGGAAATTTGGACCCAAATCTATTTTCAATTCCCACTCACATCGCCTTTCTCTCATCAAAACTTTGGGTCCCCTTTGAATTTTTGGACCAAGGTCCAAACATCCAAAAAAAATTGATTCCCCATTCCCATTGCCTTTGGTTCGATCAGAATTTCAAACCCCACATAAACTTTTTGACAAATTTTCCAACTTTTCACATTTCTACCCAGAGTCCCCATTAATGTTGTAGTGACTTCCTCAACTACAAGATGTGATTCTTAGAGCTATACTAGGTATGATTTTAAATATATATTTTTAACAACTTCAAGTGGAAAAGTGGCATCCATGCTTCAATTATTGTTTGCAAACTACCTTTCTATCAAAGGGTCATCCCTAGCCATGATTTTGTTGTAGATTTTGTGGGGGTTTATGCTCTTCATCCATGGATTCATCAATGTGGAAGCATGGATTTGGTGTCAGGGCCTTTATGAAAAGCTTTCAACTCGAGATTTGAAGTCCATATGTATGCACATGATTTAGAGGGTTTTGGCTAGGGTTTCCTACCTAATCACGTGTCCTATCTATTTCCTACCTCCTAAAAATGAATATAAGACACTTTTTTGCTCATTCTAAGGGTTATGCTTCCCTAAATTTTCTTTGGTAGACTTATGTAGCTTTTGCATTATGTAACTATAAAATTGACTTTTATGCCTCTTATACATTTTGCACACACCTTGCTGAGACTTGGGACCCCCTCTTTTTGCTTTGCCTTCTCCAACTACTCATTCTTGCTTCAAGGTTTTATCATACATGATTCCTTTTATTCTACATGGGTTTTCCCTTTAGTTGGTGGTTATGCTTTGCATTTAGGTTCTTGAGTCATTTTTCATGTTTTTTTTTATGGTTCACCGATGGATTTTAAATAATATTTTAGCCATGGCCTTTGCGTGATCATTTCCCTGCACTCCAAGTTGATTCACATTAAAAGCCTAAATTTTAATTATTGTAGAATTTCATTGGCAGAATTCCATTCGATCAGCATCATGCTCATCAGCTTTTACATTAATCCGGCCCGCAAGCCTCCGACTTTTGCATTTCTCTGTCCCGCAGTTCTTTGGCTTCCGCAATGTTGATCCCCGCATTTCCAAGGTTCCTGGAAATCAAAATCCCGTATTCTTTCATAGGATTTTTATCATGGAATTTTATCATTTTCTTTGCGATTGTGGAAGTTTTCATGTCGTGGGCACAACCATACTACATTCCACTTCTCGCAAGATTTGTGGATGTATTCTGTTTTGTCTTTGCGGGGTCATTCATTCTTTGGTGTTCCCTATGATTTTTGTGTGATTTACGCAAAGTTTATGCAAAAATATTGGTATTGTGGACCTTTACTTCAATGGCACCATCCCATGGTGTGCTCACATGGATTCTCCACATTTAATCCCCACTAAAGTGACATGATCAATGTTTTATAATAGCGCATGCATTTCTATCATCTATGATCTAGAATGACCTTATATTTTCCTGAACTTGGTGTTGATAATAACACTTTGCTACAATTTACCTATAGGTTTATGCAGAGGCAGTTAAAGGTCCTTATCAAATCTGCAAGATTAATGGTTGGGTGTGACTTAGACGTATTGATTCGACATTCAAGCGACTATACGAGAATTCATGGAGATTCATTTGTCTCTAAGGAACACTTACTTCTTACATTTACACAAGATCGCGAGTTGGGAATGGGTCAAAATCCCATTTTGGTGAAAGGACTATTGAGGGCTCAATGTTCCATTGTAGATTGGGTTTTCACATGTTGAGTCCTCTGGTATGCGAGGCCTCATAGCGTTGTAATTATAGACTTGGTTTGGATCTACATTTACAAGTTTGGCATAAAGCAATTTTAATATCATAGGATTTTGGATATCTCGGAGGTTTCATTAGTTGCATGATTTTGAAAGATTTTACATTGTCTCACCAAAGTTATATGCCTCTCACAAAGATTTCATGTTCTAAGCACTAAATAAATTCCAGTGTCGCCATGAAGGGTTGCATTGCTCGGGGCCACGAGTGGACCTCCTCTCGCAATTTCATTTGCAAAGGAGTTGTTACGATATAGACATCAAACATATAATGTACTTAATGTTATCTACCCTTGCAATTTCTTACATTGATGCATCATTTTAAAATGCTCTTTGTTCCTAGTGCAGAATTAATCTCATTGCAATTGACAGAGTTCAAATGGTTAGTCATGATTTATATGATAGTGGTGGATGTATCGCTTGGGGTGGCAGACAAATATTCTTTCCCTGCAATGCTTACATAACAGCTATTGGATCGCTGATTTTATTTACCTGTCATGGCATCAGATCATTTCAAAAGATAGGGATATTTATAGCCTCTTCAAGTATAACAAGGTTGATGGGATATCGAGTTGGTCTCTCAATAAATGGTACAACTACATGTAATTTCCACATTTCATTTTGTGGGTTTGGAGATCCTTGTAGACATTTGAGTTTTGCGGGCCTGATTGGTGTAGTCACCATCTTTTGGAGCATCCGAAAGGAAATTCCATGCAAAATTTTTGTGATGGATTTTCACATTTATTTTTCTACATGCTCACCACACACATATTTCCCGTAACATAACATTGGTATAAAAGGGGGGTTGATTGATATTTGTAATGTTCAAAACATGCTTCCCTTACATTAAAAATTAAAATGAATGTTAAAAAAGTCAATATGAATACAAAGCAATTAAAGGAAGGGAATCATACATGTACTCAAGGGATCAACAAATCAATTCAGAGCCTATTTCCATGATGCTTGGCTGCATGAAAATACAACATTGGAAATTTTGGGAATTTGTGAGTTGGCATAGGTAAGTGTAGATGCCAGAGTCATATTGTTTGAAATAATTGTTTACAACTATTAACATGAGTCTTAGGCATTTCTCGGCCACCATCATTTGATCTATACAACCCATATCTTGCAAACCTAACCTTCTCTTATATGTTGTGGGCTCTGTTAAAGAGTGAAGTCTCATCGCACTATTACAAGAAAGGATTTTCCTGCCCTCTGAGATTGTTATTAGCAATGCTTTTTGATCTACTCGTAACCATGTTGATCATATCGTTAGCCTTTTAGGAAAGTTTAATCTCATCCAGCTAGGATTAAAGAAATTTTAGCAAGTATGTTATTTGTGTCGCAATGAACACACAATGTGATGAATAAATATTCTACTCCACGATATTTGCTTGTTGGGGATTACTATTATGGCATATTGCACCTAGAACTCCACAAAGGGTTTCACAGAATATATGACTACGGGTATTACGAAGGGTTCTCGATGTGTTAATCATTTTATGTAGCAATGGGAGCATGAAAATTATTCTTGCATCGCTCTATCAATGCATTTTATGTATGCAGGAAATTGTCGATGCAAGACTTTCCATACATGACGCCATGACAATGTATCCCTACATTATTTATACCTCCACAGTGTCTTTAGTCTATTTAAATCTTCACAAGGCCTTACCGCTTCGAATCTCTACATAGATGTTGATGCCTTCATATTACTATGTTCCTTATATGGCATTAACTTTAGCATTGCCATCATCTTCTCATATTCCTTTTAAGCAAGCTTAGCATTGCAAGGTTTGGTATTAATGTTGTGGTATCGATGACATGATCCATTCACAGCAGTAAAATCAAATTCTATAGTTGGGAAGCATAATAAAAATTCTATGTGTTTGAGTAAATATTGCATTTCATATATCTCCTCCCATGCACAGTCCATAAGAGCTTATTTTAGGAATTTTGAATCGTGTGGTCCCGTGATTTCCAATCTTTGAAACATTAGTCTTATAAGAAAATGGTTGGAACAATGTTAGTAGGTTATGCTTCCACTCAACTCTCTAGTTCTTGATAGATGATGGTGAAATTTAGATTCTCGACAATAGAAGATTCAAACCGGATTTGATAGAGGCGAGGGTTTTCTCTTTATAATCACAAAGTTCTTACATTCCTCATTCATGGGAATGTTCATTGCGGAAATCATCTTTTTTCGGGCCTTTCAACTCTGCAGGAAGATATTTTACAAACATTGTCTTCCTTCATACTGGCGTGGGTCCACTTCATCCCCACATTCCTCAATTTTTTGCAAATGCGAGCTTTTCTATGGGCCCTGCCACTTTCAATCTCAACAAAATGGCATAACACCTTTGGATTCTCACATCGAATCTTCCACAATATCCATCCACCATGCAAGACTTAATAAACTATGGTTTCATGCTCGCAGATTAATAAATTACAATTTGAAGACTTGTAAATTTTGTAATTATCATGGATGTCTTGGAAAATATTCTAGCTTTGGCTAATTAATATTGTTGAGTTCTAAAATGGGGATTATCATTATTATTATGAACTATTATGATTGATCCTTATTATGTTTTGTGTAGGGATGAAAATTCAATTGATTGCATGAGATACAAAAGAGAGGATATTTTAAGATTTATTAATAGGGTCTCAAGGGCGAATTAATTAATAATTTTATGAATTATAAACCTAGAAGAATAAGGTGTTTATGAATTTGGTTTTGGATTACTATACCTCCTCATTTAATTACTTATGTGGATTTTACATGCAAATACAATACACATGGACCTAAATGAGATTAATCATAGAATCATTTGAAATTAAGGTTTTGTTATCACGAGTAATAATGTTATCATTTATTATTAATTTACTCATGGTGATAAATATTTAAATCTTTATATTAATTAATATATTAATGGGTTCTTGTAGGTCTATGTTGCAAGATGTGAGGAAGTAATTGCTTATGAAATGTGCCATGGAAAGATTCAATTATGATCAAGGAATATATTTTAATTTTTCAAAGGGGGACTTGCCTATGTATATGTGCCAAGGTTTATGCTGCCAAGAATATTTTAAGTTGAAATACAGATTCAACTTGAATATTTAATGGGGCGGTGGGCCTATCTCGATTGGCTAAAGCATCCTATTGTAGGTAAGAGGTCACGATGTCTAGTCTCCCCACCATCCCCGTGGTACCATAGGGCGTGTCAGACTAGCATCACCGGTCACGTGAAAAATGTTTACCAGGTGCACTGCAGTTTATAGGGGGGACAAATACTCGACCGATTCTTGTAGTCTAAAAAAAACTTGAAAATTTAATGTTGGATCTTGCTTGAGAATTTGTGCTAGGGTTATGCCAATTGGGAAATGTCTTAAAGAAGGATTATTTTATTTTATTCCTTTAAAGGAGGTGATCATCAAAATTGAGGAGGGGATTTTTTTCCTCCTTGGACCGAATGTGTAACAAAATTACGTGATTGGATGCAAAAGAGGCATGTGTTTCCAAAACCTAGAGTACCTCAAATATTAAATGTTGATGTAATCTGGGCCCTTGAT
This sequence comes from Sequoia sempervirens, assembly GCA_007258455.2. Lineage (NCBI taxonomy): Eukaryota > Viridiplantae > Streptophyta > Pinopsida > Cupressales > Cupressaceae > Sequoia > Sequoia sempervirens. The sequence continues at coordinate 11,938,337 of VDFB02000363.1, read as the reverse complement.
TGGATTCAATCTTGGCCATTGATTTGCAATATAACATCTATAAAATTCCTATGCTTTCTCTTTTGTAAGGGGTAGAATTCAATAATAGAATGTAGAGGACAAGAGTTAGTTAGTTTAGGAGAGAAGAGAACTGGAAATTGTTGAGCAAATGATAGGTTAATTAATATAGTTATATCATTGACTTGGCAAATTTCTATGTTAAGTTTGAAAGTGTTATGGTTTCTTGTTTCCTCTCCTCAAATGTTAGTTTTAGTTCTTTCATAATAATGGTGAAATATCAATGATGTTTTAATGAATCTATTGCTCATACCATTTGGGGTTTGTTGATTGTAAATCTCAGTGCATGGTTAGTCTGAACCTCTTAAAGCAATAGTTCAATTGTGAGTATTTATTCATGTCATGCACGTAATTGGATGTATGTATGAATGTTCATGGTTTGAAAATATTCCACTTTCCTTTGAAGATTGCACCATTTTTTGTGGTATTGTAGATTTTATCTTGATCAAGAAGGAATAGGTTTCATGGGGATTTTTCAATTTGTAAAATTAACCATTATTACAATTGATCTTAGGTGTTAGATTAGGATCTCTCTCAACCCTATACATTTTGATCTTTCTTTGGGTTAGTTTTAGGAGAATAGCATCACAAAATTGCCACATTTGATGATAAAATATTTTTTAGATCTCAGATCTAGAAATTGCAGTTGGGGTTTGTATCCATTTAAGATTTCATGAAACCCTTATTTTACTTTGAAGCTTCTAGCCTTGTTGAACCATAAATGCCCCTTGTGATACAAGAAAATCGCATCAAACATTGAGTCATTTTTGCAAGTCAAGACCAGACATCCAAAACCTTGGGGTCATTTTTTGAATATTTTCTGCAAAAATTCACCTTTCAAGAGAGATAAAACACATGTTTTATCTATGATATGTAGTGCAAAAACACTCATCAATAGAATCAATGCTAGAAGGAGGGCAAGATGAGCATAAAAAAAAAATTTGGAAGTTGAGTGAGCCTTCATGTAACAATTTGAGATATGATAGATCTCATTATATGCAAAAAATCCAAAAATATTAAAAATATTAAAATATGAGTTGAGATGAAAGGGCAGCAATTTCATATTTTTTTTTGTAAGGATAGTCCTCAAGTTGATATTTCTTAGCTTCAAGAGTCTCTAAATAAGAAACTTTATCCTAAGAGTTTGCATCACCTTGTGTTATCTAAAAAATGTAGAATTCATAATACCTTTAGACACAATGAGTTGAATTGTCTGACCTTCTTGGATATGATGGAAATGGCTTTGCAAGAGAAAATCTTCTTCTGGAGAGTGCATGAACCATTAGATTCTACATAGTTTGTAGAAAATTTTGATGTTGTAGTTGAAGCCTTCAAAGTACTAGTTAAAAATTATTTTAGTAGTGAAAATGTGTTATGTTTGGAAGATATAATGTTGTCTAGTTGGTGCAAGGTGCACAATGCACCTCATTTAGAACTTAACTACCCTTCATGTGAAGACATAATTAATCAAGTCAAAAAAAAATTGGGCTTGATGAAATAGTTGAACACCAGCAATGAGGAATCATTTACAACAAAATCTACATACACTAAATCAATAGAACACCTAGTGGTTGATGGGGAGCATAGAGAGGTTGAATCAGAAAAATGTGCAGTAGTGAATTCTAAAACAATCATAGAGGATGTTGGTTGTAGGGAAGAAGCTAAAACCCCTAGGACAATAGGAGTTGATAATAAAATGGAACCTAAAGTAAGAGGTGGTTTCATTGAGGAAGGTAATCAAACATATAAAATAGAACACTCAACTTAACTAGATGAGCTACAATCTGAAGAGGAGGCTATTGGTTAGATTCCTCTCGTCAACAATGAGGATTAAGTATTGGTGGGATATCACAAATTTTTTGCAAATCTCTTGAAAGATTGGTCAAGCTTACTTTACATAATATGATTGGAGGAATTGTTGTTACCAAGTTTTTTGGAGTGCAGTTAACACTGAGAGGGGGGGGTGATTCAGTGTTAACGAACTAATCAATTCTTTTTTAAATCTTTTAACAATACTTTGATCATGAAAGTACTTATGCTAAAATATAAATGAACAGATAATGAAGCAAACACATTTAAAACATTGACACATAATTTGTCTTGAGTGGAAACCCTCTTGGGGAATAAAACCATTCGAATTTGGCCTCACTGGCCTTATCTAAAAAATATTCTTTATACAAAGCCTCACTGGCTGATTTGTCTCACTGACAATTGTGCTATCTCACTGATAGTCTTATTGAAAAAATTACAAATATGAAGCAATTTGAGTACAAAGTTGATCTCTGTTTCTATAATTACAAACTCTGTTATGTCATGACCTGAGAATCAGAACTTTCCAATGTGTCAACTTTCAAAACAATATATATATATTGTCCTTTTTGAATGATATATTCTGTGATTTTTAAAAATCCTCTCATCCAATCCATCGAATGAGCATTTCAAATCATATATTTATGTTCTCTGTTTTAGAATAAAAAATCTGTTTGAAAACTGTATAAGCAACTTCCACATGAAACCGAACCAACAACTTCCTTTGCCAGTTACAAACACATTTTTATGCAAGTCTTCAACTATAAACCATTGCAATAATCTTTTCAAGAGAGTATTGAGAATAATCAACAAATAACTGACATAAAATATATAGGGCCGACAATAAACAAGAAAACCCCAAAAGATAAACACATGGCTAAACCCCCAAATATAATGACAAGGTTTTCTTAACAAAAGAAAGAACAAATGAAATTTTATAAAGCAAAAACCCCAAATACTCAATGACAGACCTGAAGTGGGTTTTTTTAACAAAAAGAAACATGTTTTCATTTACAAACAAAACCTTTACTCTCAACAATAGGCCCACAAAAATATTTCTTTGTTTCACAACTTTTTAATAAAAAAAACTTGTATTTACAACTCTGTCAAGAAAAAAATGGTTTCTCTTTTCACTTCCTTAACAAAATGTGAAGAAAGTTTTAAACACTAACAAGAAAAACCGTGAAGACTTGAAGGAGACAACATTATCAAAATAGACCCATTGTTAAGATGAGCACAAGTTAAACAAACAATCTTTCTTCTCTTAACAAGAAAACACCAAACTCAATAAACACAAGAATCCCAACACAACTAAACAATACTAAGAGCAAGATTGACTAGAACATGGGTTAACAAAGACATAAAAACACAAGAAAGGAATACACCTGATGTTGGCGCAACCAGAAGAACTCTCTGTTTCTCTTTAGTGGAGGTCCTTGATTCCTTGCAAACCATGCAATCAACTTGTGGAATAGGCTTTTCTTACAAACTGCCGCCATAATTAGGGTAACAAACCCTACCATTAGAGAAATGAACTGATTAACTATGCTCATTGAAGTCACATAAAAGTTTCTTCATTTCGACATAATAATTTTGAAGTCTGAGTATTATGATGGGAAATATTCCCATTCACAAAAAAAAACAAGAATCTCCACCCAATAAAGCAATAATCACTTTACATTTTGACCTTGTCTTTTTTTTTTTTTTAAAAAAAATCATTGCAACTTTGTGCGATGAATCATATCATTGTGAAAATAAACTTTGTCACCATCAAATGATTTCATAATAATAATGTCCATATTACACTTGCACTCACCAAACCTTATTTGTAGATGCACTATAGCAAAGTGGTGCCTCATAAAAAATGCAATGTGTTTTGTTTTGTTTTTTTTGTTTTGAACTTACTTTGGATAATCAACTTATTATAGCACCTGTAAAATACTATCATGAAGTATGAACATGTTAGAACACAAAACATGCAGATGAACATTATCACCTCAAACTGCACACAAAACATATAACATATGCAAGTGATGATGCCAAGAGAAATCAGCATGGAGATCATGCAAAGAGACTGAACTAAAAAATCACCATGAATATAACCTGATACCTCAGCCTTGGTGTGATGACATTAATGCCAAATAATACAGAGGGATAAAAGGGTTGGTGTAGGATACATGATGCAACACATTCAGAGTTCACATGTTTGCAGTGCCAAATAATAATTAAACAAATCAAGGAACAAGTAGAACTATTAGAGCAATACAACAAAAAATTCCCTACCATTACTGCAAAAAATACACTAGATGTGGAAAGAAATAGATCCAGTGATTGCTCACTTGAGTATAATTTGCAAAAGAATTTTGGAATAGTAGCAACAAAGAAGGAAAAATGAAATCCAAAGGATGATATAGTAGATGCATCACCTCACAAGGATACCGAAGATTTGATGGTGGAGCCATCAATTTTTATTAAATGGATCTCCCCTTCTCAAAATGGCTTGCATAATGCATACTCAAGAGGATGTCCCAAACCAACAATCAAAGAGTTTTATCCCCTTGACACGGAGGAAGAATTTTTTGATTTCTTTGCATTCAGTGTTAAGCTACAAATTTATGATGATATGGGGCAAGTGGATAATTCTACGCTTGATGATGACACATATACATGACCTGAACTGTTGGATGATGAAGCTAAATTGAAGTTCTATATGAGGAAAAGGATACAGAACTTTCAACATACAACAATGACAAACATGAAGAAGTGCAATCATTGGATGGGTATTCTAATGTATAGAAACACACAAATGTTAAGAATCGGGCCAATGAATCTCATTAGCTGTCCACACATGAACGACAAGAAGAGGAAGTCATGTAGGCTACCAACGACGTTTCTTGCCAATTGCAAGTTTCCACAGCGAGTTATCTTTCCTTGCTAGATTTTGATTCTCTCTTACATTCAAATGATTGTAGCAAGACAGATTCATCCTTAATACATTTTTATGACATAGAATCTCATCAAACTAAAGTTGACATGCAAGAAATTAAAGGGGATGTGATATATTTTGAGGATGGCAATTAAGTAGATGCACAGGATGTAGATGATCAACATATTGTTATGGAATTTTTTGAAGGGTAGTCAGTTGAAGTTGTTGATCACGAGAATAATCTTGAAGAAGTGTTTGTATATTTGTCTTCCCAGTCTTACGTAGCTACAAACCTAGGTAAAACATTCCATTAATTTGAAAATTTTAACCCTTTGCATGGTTTTCTAACTAATGATTATGATTATGAACTTGATGTAAGAGGGGACACACACTCAAAATAATTCACAAATACATTCTCAAATAAGAGATATTCTCCCTTCAACCAAACTAAAAATGAAAATCATATTTTAAAGGAAATATTCAAAACCCCAAAAATTCACTTGTTTGCATAACACACTATGTTATTATAATAGATAGAAACTTAAATAAAATGATCCAAACATGACCCAAATGGTGTAATATAATTAGGAAATCATAAATAAACTCAAATTAGACATGCAATGACATGCATAGGAAACAACTCCATATTTGCATCTCAAAATGGGAAAAATACTTTGTTTTCTCATAGAATCTGCAATACCCAGGTGTTTATTACAAGTGCATAAGAATGTTGGATTTACAATAAACCTCTAGAAATCTAATATAAAACCATTAAACCTGCAACATATCCTTCAACAACAACCTTCCTTCAACAATCTGAAATTTCACCTCATTTGGGGCTCCCATCCTTCACCTGCACTATGAAATAGATTGGCAAATTTGCTCTCTTCTATTTCTAAATTTTAATAACTTCAACAATGGAATCAAGGCTTTGTTTTTTTCTGCAACACACTACCAAACCTGTACAAGTATGAATCCAATATTCCCAAGAAAAAATTGCTACACCGTAGGAGAGACTTCTCCAAAATCTAGAAAAGTAACCTGTGAATTTGACAAGCTAAGACTTAAATATTGTATTCAACCTTACCTCTCTCATAACCCCTCATTATCCATGACCAAAATGGGGAAAAAATGACTTCTAAATTATATTAAATTATATTTCATGTCATAAGTAATATGCTCTTACACCCTTCTTGTAGTTTTCTAAAAATAGGCATCGTGTTATCCCACTACTTCCACTAGCTTCCTCCTGGTATAGAAAAACCCAAAACCTCTATCTTGGGAACACAAATTTTCTCTTACAACCTTATCATAATGAATTTATTGCATGTTATAACCTATAAGTGTGCCTTCCAAGATTCTATGTCCAGGTTTGGTGATTAAATCTTACATAGCAAATATTGCCAGAATTACATGAAACTTTATTAGATGACTATTTAGGCTTGCCAAATTATTTAATAAAATAATTAGCTTTATTACAAATATTATTTAGCCTATTTAACATATTATTTTATTAAAAACGTTAAACTACTAAGTAACTATAAAAAAAAAATTTTTTGGGTTGATGTTGGATAGCCCTCAGGTATCGTGGATGCTCCTGCATCAGATACCCAAGGTAGATTTTTTTTGTGAATATGGATTCATAAAATGGAGTTGAGTGGTAGTACTACCTTTCTATATTGCAAGAAATCTACATAAAACTCCATTAATGAAATAGATACCTCTAATTTTTTCATCTTCCTTCTCTTCCAACACTTAGTCGGAATTAGCATCCTCCTCCTTCGACAACTCTTCTCTACACTCAACCTCTTGAATGTGGAATCAATTCCACCATAGAATGACCACCTCCTCCAAATGAAAATATCACTCTCCTCTAATCTTGTGGGATACAACCCACCATAGTTTTTCCACCTCCACCAAAATGCACTTGCACTTAACTCTGCAACACTATACAAATCTTTCTCTGCATACCATACATCACTAACAAAATCCTTTTAAACTAACTCATTCACAATATGAAAAATCATCATCATTCTCAAATTTAATAAAATATGAATCAATATTATCCTCTATTGCAACCTCATTATCCTCATATCCATCTATATAATATAACATTCATAAAAATTGAAATTTACCTTAGTTCCTTTCACTACTGCAACAAATTTCTCCATTTCTACATTCCTATTTTCATCAAAGAGTATATTAAAAAATTTATTTTACCTCACCTTTTGCTAAAACCTTTGTTCCACCTAAAATCAACTCATTCCATTCTCTTTCAACAACTTCAATATGCACTATTAAATTATCTTCTTTACTCACATCTGTACTTTCCAATTCCTTCTTGTCCTCCAAAGGACTCTCATCCACTATTGCAATTTCCTCTTTCTTGCCCTCAACCTTTGCAAATTCACCTTTTATCTCTTCCTGCATGCTATCGTCAAATCATACTTCTGCAATATTTTCTCCTTCCTGTTCGCTTGCATACACAACTATGACAAAATTTGTTCCTTTCTTCTTTGGAATTTCTTCAAAAAATTTCCACACACTCTCAATGCCTTAACAACACAAATATTCAAACCCTCAGGTTTTATATATGTAAATTGCCTCACATTCAATGATCTATTTATAAATCTTCAACATTTTTAGGTTTTGTTGCAAATTGCCTCACACTCAGCAATCTGTTCACAACCACAAGAACCTAATATCCTCAAATCCTCTAAGTAGTTCCTCTTGCAACTTGCACATACATATGCAAGAAAAATTCACACACACACCAACCCTCAGGTCTTGGTGCAAACTGTCCCACGTTTGACGCTCTGCCTACACACTCAAGAACTCCTACTCTAATACCACTAATGTAAGAGGGAATGCACACTCAAATTAATTCACAAAAACCTTCTCAAATAAGAGAAATTCTCGCTTCAACCAAACTGAAAATAAAAATCATATTTTAAAGGAAATATTCAAAACCCCAAAAATTCACTATTTCCATAACACACTATGTTATTATAACAACAAATAGAAACTTAAATAAAATGATCCAAACATGACCTAGGTCATGTAATATTATCAAGATACCATTAAAAAACTGAAATCATACATGCAATGACATGCATAGGAAACAACTCCATATGTGTGTCTCAAAATGGGAAAAATACACTATTTTCTCATAGAATCTACAATACCTATGTTTATTATAAGTGCATAAGCATGTTGGCTTTACAATAAACCTCTATAAATATAATATAAAACCATTAAACCTGCAGCATGTGCTTCAACAAAAACCTTCCTTCAAAAATCTAAAATTTCACCTCATTTGGAGCTCCTAACCTTCACCTGCAATGTGAAATGGACTGGAAAATTTGCTCTCTTCTATTTGTAAATTTTAATGTGTCGTAGAAAAAAAGGACCCTTTGCTTGACACTGTAATAATTCATGATAAAATGGCTTAATGAGGCCTTGATTTAGGTGTTGTGAGCCATTTTATGCGTCCACACTAGGTCTTGGACCCTTGCAAATCAAAGAAGATGCTTCTAACAATGTCTTGTAAAGGTGTTGTAAAGTCTTGTAAAGGACTTTGATGCTTTTCTAGACTTGAGTAACCTATTTCTCCCTAATTCAACATTATAAAATGTGTCTAATAACATTATTTCATCAATCTAGAAATTTCTTAATGTAAATTTAACTCTAAACTAGTGTTGTAGTGTGATTTACAAATTCACATTGGTTTTTGTGCTTTTCAAGGCCATGTGGACCTAATTTTAGTATTGTAAAGTGAATTTAATCACACATTCACATTGATTTATGTGTCCCAAGCCCTATTTAACATTTACATCATCACTAATAGGTCCTAATTAACCCATATTGTCCATCTTGAGGCTTTAATTGATCAAATACTCAACAAGATGGCATTTTAGACCTTATTTCCTGATTCCTTGGCTCTTAGGTGTCGAAATGGCCCCTGTGGGACCCATTCACCATGCATGGTGAATCATTCTCATCTAGGTGGGCCCCATTCACCATGTGTGGTGAATGAGTCCTATCTGGCCCCCATTTTGACCTTTGAGTAGGAAAAAGTGAAATTTAAAGTTTATTTTCACTCCATGTCAGCCTGTGATGAGGTATTATCCAGTACTAGGGCACAATTGTCTATAAATAAGTGCTTTTATCATCATTTTACACACAAAAACTCATGATTACACCTCTCATCTTGAATTCAACATCTACCTTCTATCTCAAACCAAGCAACTTAGGGTTTCTCCATTAGAAGTCTTTAGGCTAGCTTTCTAAAGCATTTGAGGGTTGAATCTTCATGTATTATTGCAAAATCACAAGATAAATCATCATGTAATGGTAATCCACTCCATTATTACATGCTTCATTCATTTATTTCATCATTTTGGTTTAATTACCTAAACGGGGTTTGACTTAGGCAAAACCCCATGCGCTAACAATCAACAATTTCTCTTTCTTGTCTAGTTTGTATGCATATTTAGGACTCTTGGAGGCTTAAGAATCATTGAATATTGCATTTCAAAGTTATTCAAGTCACCTTCATATCATTCAAGTCAAATTATCAAGGAAAAGTCATTTTTAGATCCGATTCTGGCAATTTCTAAAGCACACCTATAGAAGGTGGAAGTGCATATCTAGATCTACAAAATCAAGTCCTGACTTTGCAAATTCTTGCAGGAGGACTAATTCACCAATCATAGAAAATTAGTCTCATCTATAAGCCTGAAAACTAGTTTTTCTCAGAATTCATCTCTCAGCAGTCAGAAACTTGTCTCTGAAAGTTTTCACCATAACAGGGACTGATTCGCCCTAGATGGCGAATGAGTCCTATCAGGCTTGAAAAACATCATCAACAACATTCCAGAATCAATTTCTAGTCTTCTTCAATACCCTAGGTACACTTTGTTCAATTTCATCTACTTTTGTTTCCATCTTCTTAGGCTTCTAGTTCATGTTTGCATTCTACACTGTTTTCCAACATTTTGTATTAGATTAGTTTGCATTCGTTTGTCTACATTTGTAAGCTTTAAAACACATCCACATACACCATATTTTCTTTCCATCCATTCATACATTAATCTTGAGTGTTAATGTCATGCATTTTGGACCTATTCTCTCTTCTTCTAGGTGAAAAACCCTAGGAGGAGCTAAGAAGGATTTGGGTGCTAAAATCCTTCGTTACATTTTGGTGAACCTGCCTTTTAGAATACTCTCTTGTCTGATTTTGGAGTCCTTCATCATAGATCTAGCTTGAATTAGGGTTTGCATGATTCATGTGCATGCTAGGTGTTAAATCTTGCATTCATAAAAAAGTTCATTTATGTTGCATTTATAGCATCTAAATTCATTTAGATTCACTAAAATTATGCATTTTTCACTTAGATCTGCATCTTGGCACTCAGAATTCATAAAAATAAAATTCAAATTTCTATTTTTTTTGCAAAAGGTCCATACCAGGACTCATTTGTCACCTTGGGTGAATCAATCCCTTCTAACCCCTGAAACAACACTTTACATATCTCAAAAAAAAAAATTAAGCTTCTGATTGGTCCCTTAACCTACATATATTAGTCATTTGCATTTCATCAAAACTATTCTAAATTAGCTCATTTCATGCATAGTTTAACTTTAACATTTGCATTCTCCTATTACAATCAGTCGATTGTTCTTTGAAAATTACATTTTATTTTAGTCTTTTATATTACATTTTGAGTTAGCATAGTTTTTAATTTGAAAATGATAGTTAATAAGCATGATAGTCATTTCTTCACTGCATGTCAATATTATGAGAGTCTCTTAGTGCAAGAGACTGATAGTGTTATTGCTTTTCTTAAGCGTACATTCCCTCCTATTTTTACTGATGATGTGTCAGAAGGGCATACAAACATAGAATCTCATGATGATCAAGATTATAATTCTCCCAATACCTCTCCTTTTAGTGACGAAGGTATTTTGGCGAAAGAAGACACAACCATTGAGAATCATGAGGCTCTTGTTTTTCCTTCTCCTCATCCCCTTTGGGAAGACACTATAGCACAAGAAAATAAGACTGTAAATGATTTGGATGATAGATTGGTCTTAAATAATCAAATTTTTAAGGTCTATAACAATCCTCTTTATGATCCTTTCCCTACCTCTCCTATTTTGGTGGATATTAGGGAATAAAAAAATGAAGTCATAGATGACCATGATAATCAAATTTGTTCTTCTCCTAGTATCTCTCCTAGTTGTGACGAAGATACTAAGTTGTTAGAAAACAGAACCAATGAGAATCATGAGAATCTTAGTTGTCCCCTTTCACCTATGGAAAACTTTATTGAGCAAACCAATTCAATCCTTGATCTCCTCATACTTGTGATGAAGCTAATTTTCACAATTCACCCTTCGATGAATATATTACAAGCTCTTCTAGTATGGTAGACACTATGGAACAAGAGAATGTGACCTTAGAAACAACCAACAATCAAATACAATCTTCCTCTAATCTCTCCACTATCAATATTCAAATACATTCACCCATTAATACCTCCCTTAGTGGTGTTGAAGTTATTTTGGATGAACCAAACCTTCATTGTCATGAACATGTGGTTTGTTGTTCTCCTAGAAATTCTCCTTCTCAGGAGGATATTATGATCCACGACAAAGATAATGTCCCCTTCAAAGACAATGAAGAATCTCACTTGCTAAGGGATGTTAACAATATTCAATCTCACTATACCCTTTACCCACCTTCACATCCGCTTTAGTCTTCCAATAAACCTCATCATACCCTTTATCCACCTTCACACAAACAACAAACTCCAAATAAACCTAAACTTATTCTTCACCCACCCTCACATCCACTTCATCCCTCTAATTGACCCCGACACACCCTTTATCCCCTTAATATCACTGTATCGCAACAACCTAGTGATGATAATATTGCTCATACATATAACACTCAAAATAATTTGCAACCACTGCAACCAACCCCACCCTCTTTACCTTAACCTAATCCACCTAGTGCTCCTCATTATAACCCACCTACAAAGGAGTATGATCTTATTGAACAATTAAAGAATACTCCTGCAAAAATTTCCCTTTGGGATTTACTTCAGACCTCACCAACTTACAACACTATTCTTCAAACAGCCTTACAACACATTGCAACTCCTCATGGTACAACTCCGTGTGATGTGGAAACTTTAATTCATAAACTAAATCAAACTAACCTTGATATTACTTTTCATCAACATGAGCTTCCTCCTTTGGAGTTATGAAAACAATGTATGATGCCTTTATTATAATTTCTCAATTCCATCACATAGGTATCAAACACACTCTCATAGATAATGGTTCTGCCCTTAATTTTTGTGGTGTGAGTCTCCTTAATCAATTAAACATTGAGAGATCCCTAATCATACTTGATTCTATCTCTCTTCGAGGATTTGATAATACAACAAAGCAACTGCTCGGTGTAATCAATTTACCTATTACAATTTTGTTGTTTACTTTACAAACTCCTATGCATGTCATGCCTTATGATATTTCATACAATCTTCTTTTAGGTAGACCATGGATTCATGAGATGAATGTAGTGCCTTCCACCCTTCACCGTATAATGAAATATGTCTATAACAATAAGATTTATCAAGTTGAAGTAGATCTTGAGCCTGAAAGTTGCTTGCACCTTGAAAAAGGAGCTACAAGTCCTTTCAAAACATTGATTCCAACATCCAACATATATCCTCTTGAAGTTAAACACAATGATGAGGAATTTCCATCTAAATTATTTGGTGATGATTGGGGATCCTTATAATTTACACCATCAGTTATGGGCGAATATATATTCACACAAAAGAAAGGTGAGAAACAAGAACAACCAACCATTATGTCAATGCAAAACTCAAATAACCTTTCAAAAGCATCCACCTCAACCACTTTATACAATGCCACAAAGTCTACAATCACCCTTGATGAACACAACAATGAACAACCACTTGATTCCAAAGCACTGAAACAGCTTTATGGAAAAGGGTATGACTTTCTGAAACAATTTGGGTATAATGGAAAAGGTTGTGGTGCTCGAGAGAAAGGTATTTGCAACCCTATAAATCTTACCACAAAACAAACCACTCATGGTCCTAGTTATTCTCCTTCACTCAACATCAATACTATCACACAAGCCTCTTCCATGACTTTTCATTATTCACATCAATAACCTTAATTGTTGCTCCTTGCCATGTAATAGTTGTAGGATGATCACATTCTCACTATTGCATGTCTTCCATCCATCGCAAGGGGCAACATACCGTCATCCTCTTTAGGCTCACCCTTCTCTTGCACTAAGTGGGGGGCAAAGGGTTAGACAACCTTATCCCTTGTATGTCACTTGTCGTTGTCTCTTTTGACTACTCATTAACCTTTCATGAACGTATAAGAGAAAGCATGGGATGTGGACGACATGTCTTAAGATTGATTTGCATGTGACATACTTCCCCCTTTCATGACATAGCTTCTTGGAAACATATGACTTGGCATAGGGATTTTCAGATAAGCTCTCATGTTCTTCTCTTCTACTTTAAAGCAATTACTCACAACAATGGTGTTAGCAACCACTTTAAAGTGGGGGGCATACATTACCATAATTCATTTGCATTCTTGGTTCCTAGTGTAGCCTTGTCATTTGTGTGATGTGTTTGTCACTTTGTGGATGACATTGGGTGTGATGTCCTTCATAAGTGTGATCTTTCTCAGCATATTACATTCCTCTTGGGGGCTTGATGCGATGCACTATGTTCCCTAAGTTGTGAATATACTATTCTTTGATTGTTCCTCTCTTGGAGACATTAGACACAATGTTCCCTAAGTGACTGACCTTGCATAAACTGAACAAGACTCCTTTGAACATCTTTTTACATTTTACATTACATTTTTGCATTTTACAATTTTACAATTTTACTTTTTGCATTTTTCCATTCCTTTTTGCCACCTTGCATAACACAACTTGCATGACTGTGGTACCTTTCCTTTTTTTCATGATAATTTTTTCCTTGTGGTGTCATGTTAAAGTTATCAAGCAGTATAACTTTGGCATGGTTGAGCGGGAAGCCCAACTAGCGGCATGATTTTTCCCCATAGCCACCTTTTTGTTTGTGAGGGCATACCAACTAGCGTATGCATCTTACTTTTTGAGCTTTCTCACCCCGTGGACAACTAGTTCTATGGCCCCAAAGTGAGTATACCTTTGGCCTTTCTCACCTAGTGAACAACCAAGAAGTCTCATCGGCCCAAAGTGAGTACATTTTTTCTACCCCATCTTTCATTCTTGTCATTGCATGATTTTGTATCGTGGGGGCTCGACTTAGGATCTTCAATCATGGGGGCTTGGCCACCTCCTTTTATCTTTTTCATTCTTTGTCATCTACATTCGTGCATGAGGATCTCTCTTGAATGGCTACTTTAGTGTGAGTTTGAAACATGTTCATCCTCTCACTAAAGTGGGGGCTAAATGTGTCATAGAAAAAAAGGACCCTTTGCTTGACATGGGAATAATTCATGATAAATTGGCTTAATGAGGCCTTGATTTAGGTGTTGTGAGGAATTTTATGTGTCCACACTAGGTCTTGGACCCTTGCAAATCAAATAGTATGCTTCTAACAATGTCTTGTAAAGGTGTTGTAAAGTCTTGTAAAGGACTTTCACGCTTTTCTAGACTTGATTAACCTATTTCTCCCTACTTCAACATTATAAAATGTGTCTAATAACATTATTTAATCAATATAGAATGTTCTTAATGTAAATTTAACTCTAAACTAGTGTTGTAGTGTGATTTACACATTCACATTGGTTTTTGTGCTTTTCTAGGCTATGTGGACCTAATTTTAGTGTTGTAAAGTGCATTTAATCACACTTTCACATTGATATGTGTCCCAATCCCTATTTAACATTTACATCATCGCTAATAGGTCTTGATTAACCCATATTGTGCAACCTGAGGCTTTAATTGATCAAATACTTGACAAGATGGCATTTTAGACATTATTTCAAGATTCCTTGACTTCTTAGGTGTTGGAATGGCCCCTGTGGGACCCATTCACCATGCATGGTGAATCAGTCCCATCCAGGCAGGACCTATTATCTGTGTGTGGCGAATGAGTCCTATCTGGCCCCCATTTTGACCTTTGAGCGGGAAAAAGTGAAATTTAAAGTTTATTTTCACTCCATGTCGACCTGTGATGAGGTATTATTGGGTACTATGGCACAATTGTCTATAAATAAGTGTTTTTATCCTTATTTTACACACAACTCATGATTAAACCTCTCATCTTGAATTCAACATCTATCTTCTATCTCAAACCAAGCAACGTAGGGTTTCTCCATTAGAAGTCTTCAAGTTAGCTTTCTAAAGCATTCAAGGACTGAATCTTCATGTATTGATGCATAATTTCAATATAAATCATCATGGAAATGTAATCCACTCCATTATTGTATGCTTCATTCATTTATTTCATCATTTTGGTTTAATTACCTAAACGGGGTTTGACCTAGGCAAACCCCTATGCCCTAACAATCAACAATTTATCTTTCTTGTCTAGTTTGTATGCAAATTTAGGACTCTTGGAGGCTTAAGAATCATTGAAGATTGCATTTCAAATTTATTCAAGTCATCTCCTTATCATTCAAGTCAAACTATCAAGGAAAAGTCATTTTCAAACCTAATTCCGACAATTTTTGAAGCAGAAACCTGTAGAAGGTAGAAGTGCATATCCAAATCTACAGAATCAAGTCCTAACTTTGCAAATTCTCGCAAGAGGACTGATTCACCAATCATGGTGAATTAGTCCCATCTATAAGCCTAAAAACTAGTTTTTCTCAGAATTCATCTCTTAGCAGTCAAAAACTTGTCTCTGGAAGTTTTCACCATAACAGGGACTGATTCGCCCTAGATGGCGAATGAGTCATTTCAAGCTTGAAAAACATCATCAACAACATTCTAGAATCAATTTCTAGTCTTCTTCAATATGCTAGGTATGCTCTGTTCAGTTTCATTTACTTTTGTTTCCATCTTCTTAGGCTTCTAGTTCATGTTTGCATTCTACACTGTGTTTTACAACATTTTGTATTAGATTAGTTTTCATTCATTTGTCTGCATTTGTAAGCTTTAAAACACATCCACATACACCATATTTTCTTTCCATCCATTCATACATTAATCTTGAGTGTTAACATTGTGCATTTTGGCCCCATTCTCTCTTCTTCTAGGTGAAAAACCCTAGGATGAGCTAAGAAGGATTTGGGTGCTAAAATCCTTCGTTACAAATATCTTCAATAATGGATTCAAGGATTTTTTTTTCTATTATAACACACTACCAAACCTATAGAAATATGACTCCAATCTTCCCAAGAAGAAATTGCTACACCCTAGGAGAGACTTCTCCAAAATCTATAAAAGTAACCTGTGAATTTGGCAAGCTAAGACTTAAATAATGCATTCAACCTTACCTCTCCTATAACTCCTCATTCTCCATGACCAATATGGGGGAAAATTACTTCTAAATGATATTAAATTACATTTCATGTCATAATTAATATGCACTTACACCCTTCTTACAGTTTTCTAAAATAGGCTTTCAATCATCCCACTACTTCCACTAGATTCCTCCTAGTATAGAAAAACCCAAAACCTCTAGCTTGGGCACACAAATTTTCTCTTACAACCTTATTGTAATGAATTTATTGCATGTCATAACCCATAAGTGTTCCTTCCAAGATTATATTCCCAAGTTTGATGATTAAATATTACATAGAAAATATTGCTAGAATTACATGAAACTTTACTGGATGACTGTTCAAGCTTGCCAAATTATTTAATAAAATAATTAGCTTTATTACAAACATTATTCAACCTATTTAACATTTTTATTATTAAAAAAATTAAACTACTAAGCTATGAAAATCTGCAATGCAAGGGGCATGTTACACCACAAGACACACCCCCCTAAAGCTAATGATGCAAGGTCAAATGATATATAAGCCATAAACAACCAAGTATCACTACCTACACTGGAGGACACCCAAGTTGTATCTCTGCTTGCTCCTATCCATAACCCCATCTACCATTTCAATTATGGGGAACTAGGAAGTAGAACTTGCTTATGAATTAACCATGGGCCTGATGAATTTCCTCAGTTATTGGTTTTTCCTGACTATATCATTGAATTTGAGAGCTGCAATATTGAAATTCATTTTTTTGAATATAAGGATGAATTTTCATGGCTTAGGACTATAAATACCCCCTTATTACTTATGCATACATCGAGAAGTTGTATTGGGGTGGATGTCAGCTTGCCTTGTTTGAATATGGCATATTTTGATTCTTTGTTACATAGTCTAATTTGAATAAATACAGTTTTCTTTGGCTTTTCTTTCTTGCTTTGGTTAATGTAGGTTTCACTTTTGCATGCTTCTCTGATCTAGGGTTCTCTTGTTTTCTCCTAGGTATGTCTTGATTCATGACAACAATTTAATCATTTTGGGATTGTTCTAAGTATTTCTTTGAGAATATTCAATCATGTCTCCATGAATGAATGGCGATGGTCTCTCGTTAGTATCAAATAGATTTGGTGTTTGATTTTAAAGAGGATAAATCATTGGTCTGATTTGATTTTGAAGTATTTTGAAATCTTATATCTCTCACACATTTTAAGAATCTTGAGGTCACTTTAGATTTTTTTGTGAAGTTGTATTAGGTGAAAAATATTAGATTCATACTTCAACGCCACTATGATTCTCAACCTTGAGTGCAAGATTCACTACTTGCGGGTTGAAAATGAGAAAAGGAAAGAAAATTGTAACATTTCATTGTTTTACCTAATAATTTTACTATGTTTTATCCACGAGTGAAAAATTTATGCTACTAAAATTATGAGAAATAAAAAATTTCTTTTCATTTGAATAACAAGATGCACATTTGAAACATAGCCATTCCAAACTTTCCCATTACATAACAAAGATTTATTTCAATAATTCAAGTAACAATTTCACATTTACAATTTCCATAGAGATGTATACATGATTACATACATAGCTTCTACAAGCTTATTAAAATAGAGACAAAAATGGTCCAGATGCCCTTCCTCAAATCTTGGTCACCAACTACATGAGGGGAAGCATCACTCAAGTGCTTTTCCACCAACCACAGACTTATTGCAGTTCCGTGCACATCTACCAGACTAGTAAGATGGCCCTACCCTTTGACGAAGAGATTAGTTTGATAACCTCATAATCCTAGCCTTCCCAGAGCATGGTGTTGTTTCCTACATATTTAGAGCTACCATATAGTGGCTACAAGCTACATGTATGACAATCCTTTCCTAGTATGCAAACTCGGATAACAATGAACTAACAGTGTAAACAGTGGATACTTACACTACTTTGGACAAAGTATTCATCACCCAAAATTTAGAGTGGAGGTCACACACTCACCCACCTTCCTAGCTCAATTTTGTTTTGACCATTCATACTATTTTTTTACATCCCAAAAATAAAGTAATGACATAATAACTTGACTAACAAGGTTACACCCTTTCCCATGGATTATTCTAACCCTAGGAATAACCAATAAAATCACCTATTCAAACTAACATTTCCATATAAAGTACTTCAAGAAATCAATACATACCACATTTCACATTTCATGCTAAGTATAAATAGAAACACAATCATATAAATTCCATTATAGAATATATATAAGTATAAACCAAATAGAAAGGTTTCACCAAAATAAGAATCAACCAATAAACACACAAGATTATCCAAAGCATCTTAACACATATTTCAATCAATCCTAAAGTTCCAAACAAGACACCCATAAATAAATAACCTTTAAAACCTAAATAACAAAGGAATAGAAATCAACATGCTTGTATTAAAAGCTCCAACTGATATTACGTCCTCCCTAGCTCAATTCCACAAGCCTGCTTGCTACTTCTTCTAAGTTCAACCTATCTTCCACTTCTAGCCACTTTCTAATCTCTCAACAATTACAATTGCAAAATCACAAAGCAACTCACTAACTGTCAAAGCTCTCTAATTCACTTGTACAAAAAATACTGCAGAATAAAAATAGAGAAATTAGAATGAAAAGTGTAACCAATGGTAGAGAGAACAGTTCTATATATACTTAAATTTGAGCATCATAATGCTACAAAAAAGCTAACAAATCTTCCACCTTCCTATTCACATGCATCAACTCAACTGATTTAAAATCTCAGATTGCAACACATAGCAATCCTTTTATTTCCAATTTCATAGAATGGATGAGTTGACTTCATGTTTGTGACAACATGAATCTTTTACTAAGACAAGAAACATCGACACATTACTAAATGTTTCCTATTTAATTCACAAGTTAACTACCCTTACAAATTTCTACCCTCTTTGCATTAACTGAGTTTTATACTTAGTTTGTGGCTTTGCCTAGATATGACATAGGTTTTAGAGTTCTAGTTTCCACATTCTACAAATTTTGGTGCCACCTTCATAATTAATGTAAAGGGATTGTAACACCCTTCAAAGGAACAATTAAAACACTCTTCAAAATCCTCATAGACTTTACATCAATAGTTGGAAGTATTGCTCATAAAACTAGAAAACTTAGTACACACTTGCAAACTTGATATTGTGGTGCAGCCATGGTAGGAGGGTCCTCAAAGAGAATAATCTAGACCGTACAACAAGAGTAACACATCGAAATAAACACATAATATGGAGGAAAATGAAAATTAAATTATTCTCATTAAAATAAATCTCAGTTACATTTAGCTGGTAATATCTGAGCTTACATATTTGGCTCACAAGCCTAATACAACATGCTCAAAAATACAACATTTTGACATGCTCCACTATGCGAGGAAAATCTTACAAAATTGATCTATTTTAATCTACTCAATCGACTACCACTTCATTATTTCCATTCCAATGATCGATTACAAGCTTCATATCATATCCGCAATTCTAGAAGAATCCGCGTAGGCCAAAGATCATCACATTATCCAAGGAAAGAAAATGTAACGTGCACATGAATAGGTCGGCCTCAAATTTGAATTACTCTTTAATAGGTCCATAAGATGAAGTGTGGACCTATAATGAAGGTCAGGGACATCCTACGAAACATTTAAAATCACACTGTTAAGATTCGCAAGTCATGAGAACGATCCACAATGATCGAACTAGCTGAAAAGTTTGAAATTATTCTGGTGTTGGTTCAAGAAACTGCCATGAAATCCGGAAGCGATAACTTGCCGGAAAAAGATCCAATCACGGTCAAATCTTGGAACAAGGAAAATGAACATGTCAGCGATGTACATAAAGATCCACAAGGTCTGGTGAGCAAAGATGATGAATCCACCAACATGAATTGAGCAAGAACATAACAAGAAGAAAAAAAATTGAAAGAAAATATTTGTGGTTGATGGAAGATTGCCAAGAACCAAGGATGCTCCTACATCAGACATTCGGGGTTATTGAAAAAGTGAGTCCCTCACTTTTTGGGGGCCAAAGGAAAACCAAAATGGTCTACCTCGGCTTGAGAAATCCAAGAAGAATCCTCCACTGGTCTACCTTTCCACTTCACAAGATATTCCTTGTATTGTTTTCCACGAGTATTCCTCCCATCTCTAACATCCAAAATCTCTTCAATCTCATCGAACTACTATTTAGGAAACTAATTTTTCAATTTTTCTTCACTATATTCACTGAATTATGCTTCATGGTATTGATATAGATCTACAATATTGAATATAGGTGATATACCCATACCTTTCGGTAACTCCACTTCATATGCATTTCCTAAATCAAATTTCTTCAAGATCTTACAAGGTCCAAATTTCCTCATCTTCAACTTGTTGTGTGTGCCAACTATAAATCTTTCCTTCCTCGAATATACCATCACTTCATCTCTAACTTCATATTACTTATGTCTCCTCTTTCCATCTTCTTTCTCCTTATAATTTCGGTTCATATCTTCCAACCGCTATTTCACTTGAGTATGCACTTTCTTCATGTGTTCTTCAAATTCTTCTACTTCTGCACTCCTCGTATCTTCAATACTAATGTCTCTCAATTTTGATATACCTCTAGGATGAACTCTAGTAACAATCTCAAAAGGTGTCTTCCTATACTCCTATTTACTGAATTATTGTAAGAAAGCTCTGCTTGTGCAAGGACTAAATCCCAACTTCCAATCTTCTCTCCAACCAAACATCTCAAAAAATTCCCTAAAATCCCGTTTACTACCTCTTTTTGTCCATCAGTCTATGGGTGAAAAGTAGAATTGAACTTCAAATCTGTCTTCAACTTCTTCCAAAGTGTCCCCAAAAAGTAACCAACAAAATTTACAACTTTATCTAAAACTATACACCTAGGTAATCCATGCAATCTAACCACTTCTTTGAAAACCAAGTCAACTACATGTATTGCATCTGTTGTCTTCTTACAAGGTATGAAATGTGCCATCTTAGAAAATATGTCCACCACTACAAATACAAAATCATTACCTCTTTGTGTCTTCAACAAACCAACTATGAAATCCATACTGATATCCTCCCATGGTCTCTTTGGAATTGTCAAAGGTTTATACAATCCAACATTTTGACTACTTCCTTTTGCAACTTGACAAAATCTAACCATTGACTTCTATCCTCCAAAACAGGTTCTTTACAAGTTCTTCAATTCATCAAAGCCTAATACCTCTACTCTCATCTCTGTCAGTAAATTATTTCTCCTACTCAAAGCATCAACAACTCTATTTGACTTTCCACTCCTATGCATCAAAACAAAAGTATAACTCTACAAGAATTCTACCCATCTCATATGTCTTTGATTCAACTTACCCTGACTGTTCAAATATTGCAATTCCTGATGATCCGTCTACAACACAAACTCCTTAGGAAACAAATAATGTCTCCACTTCTTCAAGGCTTGAACTATGGCATAAAATTCCTGATCATACACTGAATATCTTCTTCTAGCATCATTCAACTTCTCACTGAAATAAGCTATAGGTCTCCCTTCTTGACTCAATATTGCTCCAATTGCATTTCCACTTGTATAACAATCTACTTGAAATACCTTATTGGAATCTGGTAAATCCAACACAGGTTGCTCAGTCACCTTCTGCATCAACAATTCAAAACTTCAATCTGCTCCAAATGTCCACCTAAAATCCTTCTTACCCCCTCTCATTATATTTTTCATAGGACTGCAAATAGAACTGAAATTCCTAATGAAATTTTGGTAGAAACTAGCTAATCCATGAAATGATCTGACCTCCCCAATCCTATCTGGTGTAGGCCACTTAATAATTTCTCTTACCTTCTTAGGATCCATCTTCAATCCATTCACTGATATCACAAATCCTAGATATACCAACTCCTCCTTCATGAAACTACAGTTCTTAATGTTTATCAGCAACTTCTCTTCTCTCAACCTCTACAAAACTGTCTTATATGTAACAAATGTTCTTCCCTACTCTTACTGAAAATTAAGATGTCATCCAAATACACAATCACAAACTTACCCAATAATTTCTTGAATACCTCATGAAAGTACTAGATGCATTAGTTAGTCCAAAAGGCATCAACAACCACTCATACAATCCTTCATTTGTCTTGAATTTTGTTTTCCACTCATCGCCTTCTCTAATTATGATATGATGATATCCACTCTTCAAATCTATCTTTGTAAAGTATTTAGCTCCACTCAAACAATCCATAATGTCATCCATCTAGGGCAAAGGAGATCTATACTTCACTGTGATATTGTTTATGGCTGTAGAAGCTGTACACATTCTCCATTCTCCATCTTTCTTAGGTGCTAACACAACAGGTATTGCACATGGACTTAATCTTTCTCTGATCAAACCCTTCCTCAACAATTCCTACACTTGTCTATTCAACTCCTCATTCTCTGTCGATGTCATTCGGTGTGCTTCTTTATTATGCAAACTAGCTCCAAGAATTAGATCCATACAATGACTAATACTCCGTACAGGGGGCAATCCATTAAGTATATTATTTGAAATGATCTCCTCATATTCTGTCAGTCTCCTTATCTCTTATGGGTTTTCTTCTACATGCTTCAAGTCTTCAACCTTCTTAGGCACCAAGGCATAACACACATTTTCATGTCTCAACTCATCAAGGAACCTCCTTCCATCAACCAGGAAAACCCTAGCATTCGTACAAACTTCAACTTTAAGAACATCTTCCAATGGAAAAAAAATTGCTTCATCCCATTAGAAATAATGGTGTATATATTCTTCTTTCCATCATGAATATCCTATCTATCATACTTCCAAGGTCTTCCCAACAAAATATGGCATATATCCATAGGCATGATATCACTCAAAAATTCATCATGGTAATTTCCTATCTTTAATTTCACCAAACATTGTTCACTTACCAGTATCTTATGCTCATCTTGAATCCAAGCAATCTGATAGGGCTTCAGGTGTTTCGACCTTTCCAACTTCAATTTAGTCACCATCTCTTCAAAAACCAGGTTCTCAAAACTTCCACTGTCAACAATCACTTTGCAATATTTACCATTCACCTTGCTTTTGATTTGAAACAAATTTTTTCTTTGCAACGGTCCCTACTCCAATTCACTTTGACACAATACTCTTATATTCACCAATACTTCTCCATCTTCCAATTTATTAGGTGATCCAACATTATCCTCCTCAACAAAGGTTGTTCTTCTATTGTTTTTTGTCTTCCTGCTTGTCTCTCTCTGATTACATTCAAATGCTCTATGTCTTTCTCTATCACATTTATAACAAGTTCCCTTGAATATATTTTCTTCTATCCTCTATCATCTCTTCTGTAACCTTCATTTCAGTAACCACCATATCTTCCTCTTCTGTAAGAGTTTTCATCACCTCTATGGTACGAATTTTCATTCTTACTAACCTCCTTATCCTTATTCTACTTTGGAATAGATCCTCTTCCTCCTCCAGTAAAAGTTCTTCCTCTTTGAAATCTTCCACCTCTTCCTCTTTGTCTCTGCTCATGTCTTCTGGTCAACTTCTCTTTTTCCTTTAGGGCACACTAATATGATTCTTCCACACTCACCAACTTGATCAAACTGATTTCATCCTATATAGATGACC
This sequence comes from Sequoia sempervirens, assembly GCA_007258455.2. Taxonomy (NCBI): domain Eukaryota; kingdom Viridiplantae; phylum Streptophyta; class Pinopsida; order Cupressales; family Cupressaceae; genus Sequoia; species Sequoia sempervirens. Next base: position 11,914,377 of record VDFB02000363.1, on the reverse strand, counting down.
TTAAGCCATTTACATATCTTGCTACTTGCTCAATCTCATCCTTTGAATGTCCAGATCTGATATTCAACTTATAGAACTCCTTAATATACTCTGTCACACTAGATTCTTTTTGCTTCAAATTTTGCAACTTTTAGAAAAAACTAATTTGATAATCTGCAGGCATAAACTTTGTTTTCAACTTGTTCACCATCTGATCCCATGACTTTATCTTTTCTTTTCCTCTTCTTTTCCTATCTGTCTGCAAATGTTCCCACCAAAGGGATGCATGTCCTCTCAACTTTGTACAAGCATATTTAACCTTCTTATCTTCAGGGGTACCTTCAAATTCAAAGTATTTTTCCATCTTTGTAATCCAATCAAACAATTCTTCTGAATCCAACTTACCATTATAATATGGTGGATTGAAATGGGATTTTTTATTCACTCTAGTTAGGGCTCTTATGAACCTCTCTTCTCCCTGATCAAGGCCAGGTTGCTCTTTTACTCCTCTTTCTTCCTATACTTCTACTTATTCATCATTCACATCATTGACCATCATCATTCACATCATCAACTGGTCAACCTCACATGGATCGAATCTCGCTCTGATACCAATTTTGCGTAGCCACAGTAGGAGGGTCCTCAAAGAGAACAATCTGGACCATGCAACAAGAGTAACACAACAAAAGAAACACAAAATATGGAGGAAAATTCAGATTAAAACATTCTCATTAACAAAAACCCCAATTACATTTGGCTAGCAACATCCAGGCTTACAGATTCGGCTCACAGGCCTGATACAATATGCTCAAAAATACAACATTCTGGCATGCTCCACTATGTGAGTAAAATCTTATAGAACCGATCTATCTTAATCTACTCAATCGAATATCACTTCATTACTGCCATTCTAATGATTGATTACAAGATTTATATCATATCCTCAATTCTAGAAACATTCATGTCAGCCAAAGATCATCACATTATCCAAGGAAAGAAAATGGAACATGTGCATGAATAGGTTAGCCTTAAATTTGAATTACTCTTTAACATGTGCATAAGATGAAGTGTGGATGAAGGTCGGGGACACCCCATGGAACATTTAAAATAACATCGTTAAGATCTACAAGTCACAAGAACGATCCACAACTATCAAACTAGCCGAAAAGTTTGATATTATTCTGGTGTCAGTTCAAGAAACTGCCATGAAATTTGGAAGCGATAACTTGTTGGAAAAAGATCCAATCGCAGTCAAATCTTGGAACAAGGAAAATGAACATGTCGATGATGTACACAAAGATCCACAATGTCTGGTGAGCAAAGATGATGAATCCACCAATATGAACTAAGCAAGAACAAAACAAGAACAAAAAAATTGAAAGAAAATATTTGTGGTTGATGCAAGATTGCCAAGAACCACGGATGCTCATACATCATATTGCAATGAATAAAACAAAGGATTAAAAAATATTTTTAGTCAACAATGGAATTATAACAGCAACAGAAGTCTACCAAAAATATTTGGAAAACCATGAAATAACATTTACCAATTGGATAAGGTCAGACTATGTGATCTCCTGCAAAACAATTCAACCTCTAGCATTCTAATTCCACCAGCAACACCTGGAACTCAAATATATGGATCTATAAATGGAATGGACTATTGTTCAACAATAAAAACTCATTCAAATATCACATATGCTAATAAAATACATCCAAAAACATTCATATGCTCAAATTGTGTGAGCTCTTGCAAAACTATGCACTCCCCAACACCTATACAAAACATAAGAACAAGCACCTTCCAAATGATGCTACAACCTCCCTTCTTCCCCTTGCAATCTCCTCTCTAAAACTCCCATTCTAGAAGTGACTTCCAGTTTCAATAATCTCTTCCTGGAATCCAAAATGGATTTCATTTCTCTTCTTTTTTCTCCACAACCTGAACAAGCCACCTCTTGTGCCTGCTCCATTATGCCATAAAAATAAAAATAAAACTTTAAATATCCTTTTCTTGCATCTTTCATAATCCCATTAAAAATGGGAGTTAACTTTTTTGAAATTTTAGAAAGAAAATCATAAAAGAAGCTAATCTAGGCGCCCACCTTCCAGCCCCTATTTTTGGGGATTTTAAAGAATACTTTAAAACATTATTCTTCTCAAAATCCAATGCCCCTGTATGCTTCTCCAGGTGTTTTCTATTTAATATTCCTTAAAATTACATTTTAGCCTTATTTCCACTATGTCAACCTGACCTTGCCAAAATAGAATTACTTAGCTTTGATGAAATCACACAAGGTTAATGATGTAATACAAAGGATGAAATCCCATTCACCCAATTTCATTTGTCTAAACTCAAAACATCTCAGTCTAATTATTCATCACAATTACATTTTTCCTTTCACAAACCACTTGATTCAATACACAAAAACACAACTCAAAGTTTCAAATCCCTTTAGAGACCTTCAAAATACCTTAAACACCCTTAATTCAACCCAAAACAACAAACACAAAATCTGCCCCTTCAAATTTTCTCAATCCATTATGACTGTCCTCATTGTACATAAAGTCATTTACAAGCCTCAACTATGAAATTGTATTTCCAAAGTACAAACACCTAATTCAATGCTTAGAATGGCTCTAAGAGGCTTAATAAACATGCTAAAACACATTTTACATCCCAAGAGTTTACCTCCAAAGATTTGATAAAAAATTCCTTAATGACCATTAGTATTCTTGTAGCCATACATTATAACTCCGTCAGAAATAACTTCAAACACATACCTTTATCCCTGACCATAATCAACATTTAAGATAATCTTTATCATGTATTAAAATATAACAAAATATTGGTCTCTATCATTTTGAGAAATAATGTGAAAAACAAACTATATATGCCCAAAATAGGGCTAATTAGGTTTGTAACCAAAATAGGCTTAATGGTTTTAATAAATCAACACCAAATTTTTCTAAGCCAACTATTGGAATACCTCAAAATTGACTTAATTATGCTTTTACAATCATCAAAAATCCACTTACAATAACCTTTCATCAAACCCTAGATGGAAACCTCTTAAACCCTATTTTTTCTCAGTATAAAACACAGATTCTCAGTCAAGAAATTTCTTTTTTTCTTTGCAACTTAACTTTATGTCTTTACCCAAAGCTTTGAAATATAGAAGAACATGAATAATATAGTTCTCTCACTAAAAACCAGAAGATTCCATCGACTATTAAAGGAGAAACACAATTTATTTATCTCTTTGTTTACCCTAACAAGGGTTTTGCACAGTTTTCAGAAAATCCTTTATATCTTGCACAAAAATAAACCAAAATGCATGAATCAAAACCCAAAAGGAAGGTTATTTAGTGTGTTATTAGATTCAAATACTTACACATGCATATATTCCCATACAAATTTGTACAAGGGCCTGAAACAATGAAATTCTGAAGAAATAAGCAGAAAATAATTATTTTTATTCATCTAAGATCTTTCCTTCAATCACCCTCATCTTCAAAATGATGTACAAAGCCTTTATAAAGGAAATTTAACTATATTTTAACCTTCTAACTAATTCCTAACGCCTAGAACTAACAATGGCCCTTCAACTTCTTAATGCAACTTTTACATAATTTTGCAATTCTGTCAATATTTGTTGACAACTTTTGCATTTTTTGCAATTTTCCACAAAACAAATAAACTTGAATCCTCCTAATGAACTTTAATGACATATAAATATACAAGGTGACTCTTTTAATCTCATTACAAAGTAAAGATATCAAATTTATTCAATTTTTCCAAAATAGGAACATGGTTTTGCAAAGGTGCTCCTACACCAAACTCCCGCTCAATTAAAGAAACCAAGTCCACTTGGATTTGATATTGTCAACAAGTATTCAAATCTTTGTATGCTCTTCCACCTTAAACTACTTCTTATCACCTTCATATTTACTTTAGGTTTAAACTTGTCCATGCAAATTAAGCTCCTTCTTGTTCTGCCAACTAAAATCATAATCATTATGCTTTGATTCATATTAATGTCTTGTTTCTCCCTTTGTCCTCTAACCTGCAACTTGTTCCCTACCCACAAGATCAATACAATAAAGAAATGAAACATATTTTTTATCATCATACCTCCATCATCCTTCAATTCTTTGCAAACCTCCAATACCAACTCATTCATGATCATCCCTTTAATCAACTCAAGGTATTCAACTTCTGAAATCGGGTTCTTTATCTTTGTTATACCTTCATCATGCTTGGAATTTTCTACAACACTTTTACCTTCTTCATCTATGAACTCTTCTTTAGCATCTTCAAAGACTTCATCCTTTTTCACCTTCTTGTGCCTTCTCCTTTTGATTATCTTCTATATGGGCCATGAAATTCTCTTCTTGTTTACCTTCAAGTGCCAACTTGTCCATTGCTTCATCATCTACTCCATCTTCATCATAGAGTCCTGGAACTCTTTCTCAAACCTCTTCATCTCTTGCTTCAACTCAGTAATCTCTCTATCAAACTTTTATTTCCTCTTTCTCCTTTTCCTCTCTTCCTCTTCCTACAAATTCCTTCTCAAATTCTCCATCTTTTAGCAAGTCTCTCCTTGCTTCAACTCAACTTTTCTCAACTTTCTCACAACTTTCTTTTTTCCTTCTCAATGGCAGAAACTAGGTTCTCACATAACCTACAACCAACCACAACACAACACCAAACACAAAACCACAACTACAACTCACCAACCCAAATCTTTCCCGAGCTTTGATACAAATTTGATGTAGTACAAAGGAAGAAATCTCATTCACCCAATTTCATTTGTCTAAACTCAAAACCTCTCAGTTAGATTATTCATCACAATTACATTTTTCCTTTCACAAACAACTTGATTCAATACACCAAAACACAACTCAAATTTCCAAATCCCTTTAGAGACCTTCAAAATACCTTAAACACCCTTAATTCAACCCAAAACAACAAACACAAAATTTTCCCCTTCAAATTTTGTCAATCCATTATGACTATCCTCATTATACATAAAGTAATTTACAAGCCTCAACTATGATATTGGCTTTCCAAAGTACAAACACCTAATTCAATGCTTAGAATGGCTCTAAGAGGCTTAATCATCATGCTCAAGCACATTTTACATCCCAAGAGTTTACCTCCAAAGATTTGATAAACAAGTCCTTCATGACCATTAGTATTCTTGTAGCCATACATTATAACTCTGTCAGAAATAACTTCAAACACATACCTTTATTCCCGACCATAACCAACATTTAAGATAATATTTATCATGTATTAAAATATAACAAAAGATTGGCCTCTGTCATTTTGAGAAATAATGTGAAAACCATACTGTATCCCAAAACAAGGCTAATTATATTTGTATCCAAAATAGGTTTAATGGTTTTAATAACTCAACACCAAATTTTGCTAAGCCAACTATTGGAATACCTAAAAATTGACTTACTTATGCTTTTACAATCATCAAAAATCCACTTACAATAACCTTTGATCAAACCCTAGATGGAAACCTCTTAAACCCTATTTTTTCTCAGTCTGAAACATAGATTCTCAGTCAAGAAATTTCTTTTTTTCTTTGCAACTTAACTTTATGTATTTACCCAAATATTTTAAATATAGAAGAACATGGATAATAGAGTGATTTCACCAAAACAAAAAAATATTCCATTGACTATTAAAGGAGAAACACAATTTCTTTATCTCTTTGTTTACCCTAACAAGGGTTTTGCACAGTTTTCATAAAATCCTTTATATCTTGCACAAAAATAAACCAAAATGCATGAATCAAAACCCAAAAGGAAGGTGATTAAGTTTTTTATCAGATTCAAATACTTACACATGCATATATGCCTGTACAAATCCGCACAAGGGCCTAAAACAATGAAATTCTAAACAAATAGGTAGAAAACAATGATTTTTATTCATCTAAGATCTTTCCTTCAATCAACCTCATCTTCAAAACGATGTAAAAAGCCTTTATAAAGGAAATTTAACTGTCTTTTAACCTTCTAACTACTTCCTAATGCCTAGAACTAACAATGACCCTTCAACTTCTTAATACAACATTTACGTAATTTTGCAATTTTGTCAATATTTATTGACAACTTTTGCATTTTTTGCAATTTTCCACAAAACAAATAAAATTGAATCCTCCTAATGACCTTTAATGACCTATAAATATACAAGGTGACTCTTTTAATCTCGTTACAAAGTAAATATATCAAATTTGTTCAATTTTTCCAAAATAGGAACATGGTTTTGCAAAGAAGCTCCTACACCAGTTAATCAAAGTGAATATATGTCACATTCGTCCAATCGATATTCCCATGCATATGGGTAATCCGTTCATGATTATTCATAGATATGTCTACCTATGTATACTCGTGTACATCTTTACTCACATGTAGTCGATTGATATATAAATATGAACACACAAGGAAGGACTTGCACTAGAGATAATTACATAATAACATTTTCCCAATCAAGAACATTCGAATATTGAAACCATAAAACAACACAAAACATTCCCAAACCAAAACTGAATATCACTTACCAATTCCCCAAACTACTTGACTCAACTTAGACCAACTAGGATGTGAGTGTGTGTATGCTTGATTAGGCTCATCAAAGGTTACCAAACCAAGTTCTTCTCCTGAGGGATACTCCCCCTCTCTTCTAGAGGTTTGAATTTGTTCCTACATATAGCTTAGTACATTACAACAGTAGTTAGCTAATAACAATACATTCATATGTATCATATATTTCATCTTTAAAATCATTAGACAACGTCAAATTGAATTAAAAATTCATTCATCATATTCCCATCAAGATTCATATACAAAACACAATCATAAATATATTAAAGAATTTTAACCAAACAAGGTAATATTAAATAGGTAATAACACATAGAGTGTAACATATCCCCCCTTGTGAATCATTGTCCCTAATGATTTTAAGTATAAAATATGAACATAACATAAAACATAAAACATAACATCATAAAACATCATTGTTTTCCAAGAGTTTTGAAAATTTAGCAAGAATTGAGGAATCTTTTTCTTTATCTCAACATAGTCCTCCCAAGTGGCAGAATTTTCTACATACTGATCCCACTGGACCTTGCATTGTAGAACCTCTTTGTTAGGTAAGTGAAGATTATGTGTTCCAAGCACTTTGAGAGGCTCAATTGTTACCACTCCTAGGTCTTGTACCTATAAAGGATTCCAATCAATAACATGGTTATCCCCTAGTATGTACTTTTGAAGGTATGAGACATGAAAGACATTATTCATCTTGATAAGAGATAGTGGCAAAAAAATTATATACGCAATAGGGTTGACTTCCTTGAGAACCTCAAAGGGACCTATGTAGTCTAGTAATAGTTTTAATGACTTTCCAAACTTTATGGAACTCTTGTGAGGTTTAACTCTCAACAAAAAATTCTATCCTACTGAGAAATTTTTGGGTACTTGTTTGAAATCTGCATAACTCTCTTCTACCTATCATTAGCTTCTGCTAGCCTTTGCTTGATAATCCTAACTTGATCCTCCATTTTTTATAACATTTTTGGCCCAAGGCTTATCATATCCTCTAGCTTATCCCAACTTATAGGAGTTTGATACCTTTTGTCATAAAATGTTTCAAACGAAGCCATCTTGATTGTAGAATGATAAGAGTTATTATACATAAACTCAACCAAAGGTAGGTAATCCTCCCATTTGTATTGGTGATCCATGCAATACATCCTTAGTAGATCCTCTAACACTTGGTATAAAAGGGTCGATTGAGATTTATATTGTTTCAAACATGCTTCATGTGAATGCTTGGTCTAGACCTGCTCAAACATGATCAAACAGACCAATGTTAGTCAATAAAAAAATCTATAACAAATATTCCCCATGCAATTCATTTAAATACAATAAACAAGAAAACAAAGAAAAATTAATTGAATGAAGATACTAAATCTTGTTCAAAACATTCAAACCAACATCCCGTGGGGGAATTGGTGCTACTTTGATGTGGAAAGTAGCCCTTTCCCAATTCCTTGATGAACTTGATGAAGATTGTGTGCTCCTTGATGAAATTTTTTGATAACCTTGCCAATATTGATGAAAACAATGAGAACTTGGATGAAATATGGATGAACTTGCTAAAAAAAAGAAGAGAGTAATCTTGCATAAAGTTGTGGATCCAAAATCAATAGAGAAGTCCTCCATTTATAGGAAAGAAGGATGGAGAAGTGAGAAATAGGAAGGTTGTGGCACTTAAAGATAGACCAATGACATTGTGCCACTTGTCAGAATGCTATTGAAGAGAGGTGGAAAACATTTTGATCAATGTACAAATTAATGCAATTAGGTGGAATTTGAAATTCAAAATATGGCTTGTGAAGAAATAGTTGAAAGATGAGTTAATGCCACTTGTCTCAAGAAAAAGGACATGTAAGAGCTATAAATGCCATGTTGGAGGACAAGTCCTTTTTGGGGGGAGATTTCAAATTTGATGGAATATTCCAAGAATATTCCATATTTGAATGTAAATATAGGAATTAATAAATCAAATAAATTGATTTACATGTGCAACTTGCAAAAGCTAGAGGAATGGAGGATTAGTGTTAGGAGTTAATTAGGATTAATTAACTCAGATGAAGTTAGTTGATTTGACATTTGATTTAGATATTTAGATTTATTTAAATCAAATGAGAAGATAGTGGAAGATTAGTAATTTAATTAAATAAATTTTATTTATTCATTAAATGAAGAACATTATGATTCAACTAAATAAAATTGATTTATTTACTTAAAAGAGGACATTAGGATTTAATTAAATATAATTGATTTATTTAATTAAAGGAAGAGCATTAGGATTCAATTAAATAAAGTTGATTTATTTAATTAAAGGAAGAATATGATGAAATAATCTTATAAAGTGTATTATCCAATTTTAGGAGGAATTAAAATAATTAAATAAAGATTATTCAATTAATTGATTAGTGTGGACGTGATTAAGGAAGAATCGGTGTTAGTGAATCAAGTGCATGATATCAATTAGGATATTTTGAGTGTCTACACTTCTCTTGCGCTAAAAATTAAAATGAATGTTAAAAAAGTTGATATGAATACAAAGCAATTAAAGGAGGGGGATCATATATGTACTCGAGGGATCAACAGATCAATTTGAAGCCTATTTGTGTGATTCCTAGGTGCATGACAATATAACATTACAAATTTTGGGGATTCGTTAGTTGGTGTACTTAAGTGTAGATGCTAGAGTCATATTGTTTGAAATTATTGTTTATGGCTATTAATATGAGTCTCAAGAATTTTGCATCCAACATCGTTTGATCTATACACCTCGGATCTTGAAAACCTAACCTTCTCTTATACATTGTAAGTTGTGTTAAAGAGTGAAGTCTCATCGCATTGTTACAAGAAAGGATTTACATTCCCTCTAAGATCATTATTAGCAGTGATTTTTGATCTACTCACAACCATGCTAATCAACTCGTTATCCTTTTAAAAAAGATTAATATCATCTAGATGATTTAAGAAACTTTAGTAGGCATGTCATTAGTGTCGCAATGAACACCCAATGTGATGAATAAATAATCTACTTTATGAGATTTTCTTGTTGGGGATCATTATTATGGCATCTTGTGCCTAGAAATCCATAAAGGGTTTCAAAGAATATATGACTATAGGTATTACAAAGGGTTCTCAATGTGTTAATAATTTTATGCAGCAATGGGAGCATGCAAATTATCCTTACATCATTCTATGTATGCATTTTATTTATGCGAGAAATTGTCACTGCAGGACTTTCCATACATGGCACCATGACACTGTATCCCCACATTATTTAAACCTTTGTAGTGTCTTTAGTCCATTTAAATCTTCGCAAGGCCTTACCATTTCAAATCTCCACACAGATGTTGATGCCTTTAGATTACTATGTTCCTTCTATGACATTAACTTTAGCATTGGCATCATCTTCTCATGTTCCTTTTAAGGGAGCTATAATGTCGCAAAATTGCACCTAGAGGCAATTCCACATTTTGCACTTTTTCCTAGCATTTATGACACCTTAGAGCATTAATGGAAAAAATCCCATGAGTTAGAGTTTCGCAATTCTAACCCCATGTGGACCAGTGGTAGAGCAACAAAAGCCGAATGACACGTTTCCTCAAAATCTAGGCCTTGGACGCCTGTGTAGCACGCTAGCGTCCTAGTGGTTTTCCAAGTTTGAAATGGGGAATCTTGAATCTTGACTCTCTAAAACACGTGTCCTGACAGTCAAAGTTTAGATGAAATAGCTCTTTTTCGCCCTTGCATGCAACAAAAATCCCTCTTTTTCTCTCATTTGGGGGTTCAAGCCATTCAATCAAGCTCTCTCTACATTTTTCCATCCTTGAGTTCTCTTCATTCTTGATAGAAGCATTCTCACAAGTGAATCCATGCCATACCAAGGTCCTTCCAACAGATACAACTTTCAAGCAAGTGCTCAAAAATATGTCCATGAAGTTTGGAGAGGGTCTAGGCCCATGGGAAACACTCTCTCTCACTCTTTTCTCCTTGTTTATTTGTTACTTAGTGGTGTAGGTTCTACTCCTAGAGCAGGTTTTTCTTTGACCACATGCTTTTTCCTTTTTTTTTACACTCCTTTCCAACATGGTTGTCCGTGGAGGTGGGAACACCAAAATGGGGTTCTAACTAAGGTAGACCCCTATACAACCCCAACATTTTCCCCTCATTCTTCTATGTGTAGGTTGCAAAATAGAGCTTGGAGTGAAGACTCGAACATCTAGTTGAAGGTAAGTTTTCTCCAAGTTCTCCTTGTGCTTTCTTTAAATTTTTTGTTATTTATTCTATCATATTGTCCAATAGACCTTAGGTCTAAGTAAAGAAGTGAAAAATTGTTCTACCTACTTAAGCTCCTGAGCTTTCTGTTGCTTAGGATGCCAGTGCGCCATTTGAATGACAACACACCACCTTGGCATCCTGAATCCGCGGTATTATCCTTTGGCGGAGAGCTCTTCTATCTAAGGTAGAAATCTGGAAGTTTCACTCTCTTGGGATCTAAAGTGGTCTCCTTTGAAATATTACATTGTGCACATTTCTTTGACCTATTTATGCTGAGGTGGATAAGGGCAGTTCGTTCCTTGGTGATCTCTTGAGAATGAAGAGACCTGTGTGCAGCGAAGCCCTCTTATCTCACATTTTGGTGAACCCAATGTGAACCATGTCAGATCTATCTCTATGATGTTTCCATGTTTATGATAACACCTTTTCTAAAGAATATTTTGATATGCTAGATGACACTCTAGATGACTTCTTAGAAGTGCTCTCCCTTATATATAAATCTCCCAAGCAAACTTCCTCTCTGCAAGCTAGAGAGTCAGTAAATTTAGTTGCGGTATTTATGGCTCCTCAGAGTCCTAGGAAACTTGTCATTTACATGACCCCAGCTGACTTGTATTCTGGGGAGAATTGTTCTGTCTATGGGATTTCATGTCATAATAATTCACTGGACCTATACTCAAGGTTCGTAAAAGATACGAACTCCACTTCCTATAATGTTGTCAGGCACACATATAATGCACGAAGAAACAAACAGAACTTGGATCAACAACCCTCTATTCCTACATCTCAACCCACTCAAGTTCCTACTTCTTTACCACCTTCTCAACCAAGCCTTCCTTCAGCATCTAAACCTATGATCAAAGCACCCAACAATTATGATCTTGTCGAGCAACTTCATATTACTCCAATCTAAGATCTCGCTCTGCGACCTGCTTCAGACCACTCTAATTTATCAAGAGATGTTTTAGGAGGCCTTGCAGAAGATCCTCTTTCCTACCTTTGCTAGGCCTACAGATGTTAATGCATTGTTGGATCATATTCAAGTAGATTCACTAAATATTACATTCCATCCACAAGAACTCCAACCTCTGGATGTGCAAAATAAAGTTGACCCTTTGATGATTATAATTAATGTTAATAATATTGGCATTAGGCGTACTCTCATTAACACCGGTTCAGTTCTCAACATCTATGGTATTGACCTATTACCTAAGATTAAATTTGATTCATCTTCTTTAGCAGCTTCTTCTCTATACACTCATGGGTTTCATAACGTTGGTCGTCAAGATCTAGGCATGATTATACTTCCTTTGCAGCTAGGTCTTGTTACCCTACCTACCTTGGTTTATGTGATGCTTGGTCCTTTACCTTACAATATTCTCTTAGGGAGGCCCTAGATTCATTCTATGGGTGTTGTAACCTCTACTTTACACTATTCCTTAAAGTTCATTACAAATAATTGGGTGGTCACGGTTAAAGAAAATCCAAAAGATGTTCACCTTTGTGAACTAGCGGTTGTCAGTTACGCTTCATTCGTATCCACTCTCAAGAATTGTATTCCATCCTTAACCATTTATGCTATGGCGTGTTCCTCGACAATACCCTCCATGGAAGTTGTCCCCAGAGTGAATGTTGTAAGAGATGAACCACCCAAAGCAGAAAGTCTTGAGTCTTCCCTATATTCTCCTCCTTCCTCTCATTCAAATGCTTTCCTTGGTGATGATTGGGGCTCCTTGGAATTCTCTGAATTATTTATTGTAGAATACAAGGTGAGCCCCTCTTGTATAGAGTTTTTGAATGCCTCTGATGTAAGGATGAGCAACGCTCCTATTAAGGAAGAGAAGTGTGATCCCATCCAGGAGACCAACCTTTCCTTTACTGAGAAGAGTAGTCCCACTCCTATGAAGGAGGTTAATGTTTGAAAACCTAGCAAAGAAGGTGGGAGCACTCCCTTAGATACATTTTATGTTCATTGGTGGAATGAAAAACTATACGTAGATTTGCCACCTCCCGAAGTTTTCCAAACTCGTTATGGTTTTGGATATGAACTTGCTTCTTGGTATGGCTATGGGAGAAAGGCCTAGGGAGTATCAAACAAGGAATCCAAGTCCCTATCCAGTTTAAACCGTGAAAGTGCTATCTAGGTTTTGGATGCTCTATTGAACAGTCTAAACAAAAACATTGATGGAGTGTTAACATGATTTCGGCCTAACCATTGAGTTTGGTCCATCCCGAATTAATAGAGGATAGGGAGCAAACCAAGAAAATACCTTTATATGTCTTCTCATTGGATGAAGCACTTGAGGAATTCCTAGGTGCCTATTCCCCATTTCCTTCCTTTCATCACAAGAGATAATTCTTGTATCACCTGCATAAACAAGTGTACTTCATAGAATTTGTGTTGAGTGTTGACAAGGAGGCTCCTCTATCCAATGTTGGTAATAATGTTCCAGTAGCGTATCCTAAAGATCATAGTTCTCTCCTTAAAGGAGATACTACTGAAATCTCTATGGATCCTAAGTCCTCTGAAAAAGTAATTAAGATTGGGAAGTGTCTCTCTTCAGAAGAAGCAGATGAACACTCTGATGTCCTATATTCTCATCCTAACATATTTTCTTGGATGTACAAGGATATGCTTGGTATTGATGAGTCTATAGTGGTTCACAATATCGTCCTATGTCCTGACTCTAAGCCAGTTAAACAAAAAATCTAAAGGATCAATCCTAGGGTGGCATTGATGGTTAAGATTGAGATAGAGAAGCTGTTGAAAGTAGAATTTATCCATTAAATTGAATACTCCCCTTGGATCTCAAATATTTTTGTTTTTAGTAAGCTTGATGATCGTATTCATATATGCATTGACTTTCGTGATCTTAATAAGTCTTCTCTTAAGGATGACTTTTTGTTATGGTGTAGGAGCACCAATCCTTTTTGTGAATCCTTTTAGTTTGAGTTGAGTCTAGGTGTTAGTGTTTTGAGTCAAATTAGTGTAATGAGGTCATGATGAAGGCCAAGCATGATTATTTGAAAGACTTTTGGTTGTCAAGCAATGAGGAACTTGCAAAATATGTAAAAATGTGGAAATTGCTAGTCATTAGCAAGTTTGATAAAGTTGTCATAGGTAAGATTTTTGTTGGTTTTCAAGTATGGGATCTTGTTAGATGTTAAATAAGGTCTAAATAGACCATTTGTGATGTTTTAGGGGTCTAGGTGAGTCAAGGGGAGCAATATTTCAAATATGCAAAAAAGGTGTCAAGTGTAAGTTTGTAAAATACAAAATTGTAAGGTAGTCGGAAGGTGTTTGGACAGTTTATTGAGTGGGAGAACCTTTAAAAGGGATTATGAACTCATTATAATGGTTTTTGAATGAAATACTTTATCAGTAATATCATATTGTTTCTCTTGCAAACTATGAATTTTCTAGAAATTTCTGAGTTTTCTTGATTGTGAGGCCTCCATACAGTAAGATGATGACTTCTAATGGTGTAGAACAAGTGGGTAGAAGGATTGACTAACCTTACAAGTTGTTTTGATAGATTTCACTTAGTTTTGTGAGTTTTATTGAAAGTTTTCTTCAAGCAGGTGGTCATACCCTATTTTAATCTTTTGAACAAAATATGATCTATTAAAGCCCCCCATCTACTCTTTCCTTCATGTGGCTAGGTGGAGAGGCTTTATATAACATGGTTTGAGTTTTTTTAGGCCTGGTAGTGGTAGGGGAAGTGTTTGAGGGAATTTATGGTTGTTGTCCTAAACAATTTAGTGTCAAATTTGTATGAAAATGAGGTTTTTACATTAGGTTTTGTTGCAAACGATAAGGGTAGTGATATTCCATTGATTTATAAGTATATCTGATTCAAAATAAGGATGTCTGAGTTGGTGGAATGGTCAGGGGAGGTGTGCAAGTATGACTTTCAATAAGCCCTAGGGAAAACTAGGAAAATAGAAGGTTTTGTGGTTGAGGGTCTTGGAAGGGTTGAATGACCAAAAAAAATGTGAAATTAGGGGTTTTTTTGGTAGGTGAGTGCTTCCCCATCAATATTTTGGTTTTACAAAGTGTTTCAAAGGTGGATCCTTTGTAAATTTGGCCTAATTGGCCTTGAAAATAGTGTATTTTTCTTGATTTCTGAAATTTTCTTCAAAATACTTGTACGTGAGATTGAGGTATGTTAAATTTGACCCTAATGGGTATCTATATCAATCATTTTATTGTAAATTCATTTGAGGAATTTGTGAGAGAAGTTGGAAAAAGTGGGTCTACTATGCTACTAGATTAATCAGGTGAAAGGTGGGAAAACAAGCCAGATTGGTCTTGTGAGCAAGGAGTTGATTTGAGACCTTTTGATTTGTAAAAGAGGAGTGCTTTGGCCACCTAGGCTACATCAGTTGGTATCAGAGCAAAGGGAGTAGGTCCCTTGAGGAAGAAGATTGAAAATTTGAGTGCACAAAGAAGGTGTAATTGAAGGAATCCAACATGCCTCCTAAAGGAAGTTTAGTTGCAAGAAAGATGGATGAGCAGGCTAGACAAATAGAAGCCTTGAGAAGAGAGATGGATGCATTGAAATCAAAGACTGGAATGGATTTGGATGAGAGTGATAGTGAAGAAGAAGATACTTCTAGTGAAGAAGAAGAGATGCATCTAGATGATGTAAGAATGTTGAAGCTTTTGAAGGCTGTAAAGAAAGATGGACATGGAGAAATGGATGTTCCTATGTATGGGGGAAAACTAGATGGAGAAGAGCCCTTGGATTGGATAGGGGCTTTAGAGAACTATTGTGAAAGTGAAGAGATTGATGTTGAACACAAGGTGAAGAAGGCACAAACTAAGTTGAAAGGACATGCTTTGTTGTGGTGGAGCTTTGTGCAAGATGAAAGGAAAAAAGAAGGAAAGAACAAGATCACTTCTTGGGAGAGGATGAAGGAAAAAATCAAGAGTAAGTTCCTTCCTTGTGATTATAATTTTCAATTACTTAAAAGATTACAAAATCTTAGGAAAAAAGAAAAAGATGTGCAAACATATAATAAAGAATTCTATAGGCTATGTATAAGAAATAAGCATGAGGAGGATGAGGAAGAAAGAGTAGCTAGATATTTCAATGGCCTAAGATATAACATTCAAGATGAAATCAGTTTTTTGGCACCAAAATCCGTGGAACAATGTTTCCAAATGGCAATAAGAGTAGAAGATAAACTCGAGAGAAGACAAGAGAAGGCAACAAGAGGAAGAGTAAATACTTCTAGGGGTAGAAATACATTTTCAACACCAAAATAGTTCAAAGAAGGTCAAGAAGATGTTGGTAAAGGAAAAGAACAAGTGGTTGAGTCTAGAGGTGGATGGAGAGGTGGAAGAACCAACTTTAGAGGAAGAGATTCTAATGAGTTTACAGGAAAGTGTTACAAATGTGGTGAATTTGGACATCCATTCTACAAATGTCCTGATAAGTTTGGAGCTGCTACAAGTGGAAGTGAAAGGAAAGGGGACAAGAGAGTTCAACTTGTGCAAGAGGATGAAGAGGAAAGTGTTAGTTCATCAAACCTTGTTGCAAAACCTAAAGTTGGTGAAGCTTTGATGCTGCAAAGACAACTTTTGAAGGCCTCCAAGGAGAAAGAGTCATTGCAAAGGAGAAGTCTCTTCAAGACCACCTACAAGAGAAAAGGAAAGGTATACAAGTTAGTCATTGACTCAAGCTCCACTGATAACATAGTTTCAAGCTCCACTGATATCATATTGTTTCTCTTGCAAATAATGAATTTTCTAGAAATTTGAGTTTTCTTGATTTTGAGGCCTCCATACAGTAAGGTGATGACTTATCATGGTTTAGAATGAGTGGGAAGCAAGCTTTACTAACCTTCAAAGTTGGTTTGATAGATTTTCACTCAGTTTTGTGAGTTTTATTGAAAGTTTTCTTTAGGCAGGTGGTCATACCCTGTTTTAAGATTTTAAACAAAATATGATCTATTAAATCCCTCCACCTATTGTTTCCTTCATGTGGCTCAGTGGATAGGATTTATATAACATGTTTTTAGTATGTGTAGGCCTTGTAGTGGCATGGGAAGTGTTTGAGGGAATTTATGGTTGTTGTCCTAAATAATTTAGTGTCAAATTTGTATGAAAATGAGGTTTTTACATTAGGTTTTTTTGAAAAATATAAGGGTAGTTATATTCCATTGATTTATGAGAATATTTGAGTCAAAATAAGGATTTCTAAGTTTGTGGCATGATCAAGGGAGGTGTGCAAGTAGGACTTTCAATAAGCCCTAGGGAAAACTAGGAAAATAGAGGGTTTTGTGGTTGAGGGTCTTGGAAGGGTTGAATGACCAAAAAAATTGTGAAATCAATGGTTTTTTTGGTAGGTGAGTGCTTCCCCATCAAAATTTATGTTTTAAGAAGTGTTTCAAAGGTGGTTACTTTGTAAATTTGGCCTAATTGGCCTTGAAAATAGTGTATTTTGCTTGATTTTTGAAAGTTGCTTCAAAAGACTTGTATGTGAGATTAAGGTATGTTAAAGTTGACCCTAATGGGTATCTAGATTAGTCATTTTCTTGTAAATTCATTTGAGGAATTTGTGAGAGAAGTTGGAAAAAGTGGATCTGCTATGCTACTAGATTGACAAGGTGAAAAGTGGGAAAACAAGCTAGATTGGTTTTGTGAGCAAGGAGTTGATTTGAGACCTTTTGATTTGTCAAAGAGGAGTGCTTTGGCCACCTAGGCTGTATCGCATTACCTAATATAGATATGATTGTAGATTCAACTGCAACCCATGCATTGTTATCTTTTATGGATGGTTTCTTGGGTTACAATCAAATCTGTATTAATTTGGAGGATCAGTACAAGACAACCTTCACTACCCCTTGAGGTAATTTCTGTTATGTGGTCATGCCTTTTGGGTTAAATAATGTAGGAGCAACTTACCAATGAGAGATGACCCTAATATTCCATGATTTTATTCATAAGATCTTAGAAGATTATGTTGATGATATCTTGGCGAAATTGATAACTCGTCAAGATTATGTAAAGAACCTTTGTCTTATCTTTGAAAGACTTCGACTCTATAAGATGAGACTCAATCCCCATAAGTGCATCTTTGGTGTGGATACTGACAAAATTTTAGGATTTATAGTCTCTCACCATGGGATCAAAGTTGACACGAATAAAATTGATTCCATTGTTAACATGCCTCCAACTAGGAATATTACTGAATTACAAAGCTTACAAGGTAAAATTTAGGTGATTTGTAGATTTATATCTCAATTGGTTGATCGTACCCTTCCTTTCATTAGTATGTTAAAGAAAGGCATTTGCTTCATATGGGATGAAGAGTGCCAAAAAGCTTTTGAGTCAATCAAAGCCTATTTGGCCAATCCTCCTGTATTGATGTCAGCTATGCAAGATAGACCCTTTTTTCTTTACCTCATAGCTTCACTGTATGCCTTGGTAGCTTTGTTGGCTCAGTATGATGATGTTGGGAAAGAAAGAGAGGTCTACTACATTAGTCACATCCTAGTTGATTATGAAACCCGTTATTCTTCCATGGAGAAACAATGTCTTGCTCTTGTCTTTGCTACCCAAAAGTTAAGGCATTATCTTCTCCATGTTGAAATGCATGTCATTGTGAAGACTGACATTTTAAAGCATCTATTCTCTAGTACCAACCTTGCTAGGAGGTTAGCGAAGTGGGTTATGCTTCTTTATGAGTTTGATATAAAATTCATTACTTAGAAGTCAATAAAGGGTCAAGCTATTGCCGATCAATTGATAGATGCTCCCTCATCTTGCTCCTTCCCAGGTCTAGACTTATTCCCTGATGAGAACATTTTTATGATTAATAATGACCTTGAATGGAAGATGTATTTCAATGGATCAAGGTGTCAAACTGGCTCCAGAGCAGGTGTAGTCTTAATATCCCCCACGAATCTCTCATCACTGGCTTGTGTGCCACAATTGCACTAAAGGTAAAACATCTCCACATATTGGGTGATTCTAGAAGCTTTTTGTGAATCAGATTACGAGAACCTATCAAGCTAAACAAAGTAATTTCTCCCAATATCGAGACCTTGCTTTGTCCTTGCTCAATCAGTTCTCATCTTTTACAATAGACAACATCCCTAGAAGGGACAATAGACTCACTGATGCCATGGAAAGCATTTCTTCCTTGATACCTTCAGGGGAATATACAAAAGAATACCACTTCATGGTTTAGGTCCTACGAACCTCAATAGTTTTCGATCAACATGAATCTGATATCCTTGTGTGTTCCCACGTAGACTCAGGAGAATGGTTATCTAACATGTATAATTACCTAAAGACTGGAAACTTTCCTGATGATCCAACAAAGAACGATCACACTTGTATACAAAAGCTTTTAGCCTATTATGTTATTTTGTCTGATGTTCTCTATCAAAAATCTTATAACAACATGCTTATTCAATGTCTCACTAAAGCAAAGATACCCGTTGACCTTAAGAAATCCCATTCAAGCTCTGGGGGTGGACATTTTGGTGGTAGATCCCTAGTGATAAAATTGGTACACATGGGGTATTTTTGGAAAAAAATGGAGAAAGATTCCTTTGATTTCATTGAGAAATACCCACAATGTCAACAACACAGTTGTATTATCCACACACCCATAGAAGAATTACATGATCAATCCTCTCCTTGGTCATTCACAAAATGGGGATTCGATATTATTGGAAAAATATCACCTCCTTCTAAAGTACATACCTTTATCATCACCACTATAGATTACTTCACGA
Source organism: Sequoia sempervirens (assembly GCA_007258455.2). Classification (NCBI taxonomy): domain Eukaryota; kingdom Viridiplantae; phylum Streptophyta; class Pinopsida; order Cupressales; family Cupressaceae; genus Sequoia; species Sequoia sempervirens. The sequence continues at coordinate 11,894,759 of VDFB02000363.1, read as the reverse complement.
AGTGGGTTGAAGCCATTCCACTTCGATCCATGAACACTAAGGCTATCTATAGTTTTCTTCTGAACAATATTATTTCTCATTTTGGACTACCCACTACACTTGTCTATGACAATGGTACACCATTCAAGAACAAGGAAGTAAAGTAGTTCTTAGAGAAATTTCACATTCAAAAAAGATTTTCGATACCATACTATCCACAATCTAATGGTCAAGTGGAAGCATCTAACAAGACTCTTGAGATTATTCTTCATAAAATAGTTAATAGACATGATAAGGATTGGCATATTCAGTTAACATATGCTTTTTGGGATTATTTCATGAGTATTCGTATGGAAATGGGAACAACACCTTACAACCTCGTATATGGTGTCGAAGCTACCATGCCTTTGGAGTTGGAAATTCCATCTCTACAAGTTTCCCTTAAAGGGTTAATTAATGATGAAGCTTACCAAGCTAATCATTTGCATCAGCTAGAGATGCTCGATGAATGTTGATTATAGGCCCTCGATCATCTTAAAGCTTATCATAGATCATTATCAAAACAATATAAACAAAGTGTGCTTTCTAGGACCTTTAAGCTGGGAGATCTAGTTCTCTATGAGAATAAGAGAAATGTAAATGCACCGCTAGATCAGAGAGGGAAATTTAGTCCTAACTGGTTAAGCCCTTACATTGTCATCTTTGTGTATGGTTCGAGTGCCTATGGATTATCATTTATGGATGGAACACCTCTGAAAGATCCCATTAATGTGATGCATCTCCATCGATACTATGCATAGTATGCAACATGTCACGTGTGGGGTGTTCTCCCTTTAAGGGTAGTAACACTACATATGTTGACATTATTTATTAACACATTATGAAAAAATTTGTGTTATGATGTGACCATGTGTGTGTGTGTGTGTGAACAGTATGCATACATGTGTTTGACTATGTTGTGTATCCATGCATCACATTACATCTTTTATGGAAATTGTATCATCATTATATTTCATTAACATACATCTATGTGCGTTCATTAAATCATATTAGCATCTAATGTAAAAATCCATCCATATAAGCATATAATATCCATTACATCAACATACATGAAAATAAAAAGCATACACATCAAAATACACGATGACAGGATGTCAAAACCAATATATATATATATGTCCATACAAATGCTCTACAAAAATGTATATCTCTCGTTGTTGTTACCCATCAAATTTTAAATTTTGATTTCCAAGTCAAATTGTTCTCAAGTTCCCTTTTCCAAGCACATAAAAATCCTTAAACCCGCATTTCCCATCAACTCCATCCTAGTCACAGTTTCCGTAGATTTCATAACCTATTGCGATCCTACAAAATTCCTTAACCAAGCCACTAGGTTCTCAAGTTTCAAAACCACCCGATTGCCCGACCTATTTGTTATTCTTGAAGTCTCAAATCTCACTTTATAATGTCCCATGTAATTGGCATAACAGAGGTTTTAAAAAATTAGGAACTCCCAACAAATGGTTGTGTACTTTTGTTTTTCAGCAATGAGGCGACCTTGGTAGGTTGCTCGACTTACGAAGTGTCAACTCATTTAATGGATTGTACGGTACCATTAAGGAATGTCTTTTGAATTGTTTGAAACATCAACTTGAAATTTAAATGTAATCTTTAAAATCTTCTAAAAAGACAGCTCTTAAATAAGGAAGGTGGTGAAATGGATTTAATAGTAGGTTGGCATGATTCTTGATAAATAAATAGTCATTACTTTCTGCCAGAGTTAAGTGAGCCCACATACGAAATAAGGTGGCAACATTTTTAGAATTCTCTCAACATGGTACTTCCTGCAAACATGAGGGAATGGGAAGATGAACCTATGCCTGTCATGCATCCAGACTTAAATTGGTCTGAAGAAGAACAATTTGACATTATTTCTCAGCTACGTTCACTTTCTTGGAAGGAGAAGACCAATTATCCTACATATCAGAGGGTGATTCTTGTCCTGGAAGAAGAAGAGGAGTGTGTCAAGTTTCACAATTTGGTTATGGAGATGCAGTTGGAATTACACTGAGCCCCAACACCTCTGGCAATCTAATCGCATGCATGGAATCTTTTTGACACCTAATGATAACGGTTCTTTTTGAAGAATGTTTCGGTTACAAATTCTTTCTTAGTCACAGTCACTTTCAAGACCGTTACTCCGCAATGTAATAGTTTTTGGTATATATATATATATTGATCTTCGAAAAAGGGGAGATATAGAAAAAAGGGGAAAAAGGAAGGGGTCCGCTTTCTACACAATTTTGTACTGGAATACTGATTCTATGAACTCATTTTTGATACTGAAGGAAATAAAGAAAATCTTTTAATCTTTTAATTTGTCATGTTTTCTCTTGATTACATTGAACTTTGAATCTTTGTAATTATTCCTCAGTGTCTATTCTGTTATAGGAGAATTGTGTGTAAGTTAGTGATTATTTCTGGAACTTTGAATTCAAAATAATTCATCTATTGGAAGTGGTCTTTTGTCTTTTCTTTTCCTATATATCGTTCGTAATTTTGGAATAGATGAACTTTGTGTTATCTTTTTCATAATTCTTGCTTTAAAATCAAGTTTCCGCGTCTACTTTCATGGTTATGGGTAGATGTTCACTTTCCTTTTCTAATTTCTGGTGAAAATCATACCTTGTATTTCCATTCATTGCATATCACAAGAGGGAGTTGTACCTCTAAAATTCAGAGGAAATTTTTCAATTCTAAGATAACTTCTCCAACTGTTGGTGCTATTTGTTCCTCTATTTGGGCATTTGAGTCAAATCTTACCTTTATTTTTGAATGACAAATCTGTCAACCAATAGATTTTTGGCAACTCTATTGGGGACAATTCAAAATTGAAGAACGATGCTTTCTTTTTCCTAGAAATTTAAAGATGTCTCCTCGAGGATGGAGGCTGGTGGCTCTATTTGATGAATTGTACTCAGAAACTTTTTGTTCCAGTGAAGAGCTATTCTGATTTAATTTCTAGATTTCATTATGGCATTGACTTCCTCCCAACCATGGGGGAGTCATTTTGGTCCTCTTTCTTTACCTATATACTCACCATTTCCTAAAGGATCAAGAAATTATTTCCCGAAATTCAATGGAGAAGGTTCTCAAGATGCTGAAAAACAAATTTTGGCTTTCATGGTTGCCTGTGGAATTTTGGGGGTGAGTGAAGAAGATGTTTTTGTTAGATTATTTATTGAATCCCTTATTGGGCCTGTTGTTGATGGGTTTTGTTAGTTAGAGGATGATTGCATAATTGATTGGGATTCATTAAGGGATAAGTTTTTGGGAAGGTATAAGGGCCATGTTGATGAAGCCGCATTATTAGGTCAATTTTTTAATATCCATAAGCAAGAAGGTGAGAAAATCAGAGACTTTGTGGATAGGTTCAATATATTGCTCAAAAATATGCCTACCTCCATTCAACCAAATAAGCAATTGCAGCTTTGCACTTTTATTTCTTCTTTGCACCCAGATGTTCAGTTTTGTTTTAAAAGGCGTAAAATAAATGATATTAAAATTGTGCAAGAAGAGGCTATAAAAATTGAGGATGATATGATTTTAAGTGGTTTATGGAAAACAAATCAAGCCATAAACAGTTCAAGTAATGAAAATATAAGGAAGTCCATCTTACCAAAGTCAATTTCTTGACTTATAGATTTTCAACACACATAGCCTTCTATAGTTGAACATTGTAATCTCTTTGTTTTTTATCCAAAACATTTTGGTAGAAACAAAGAAAGTAAGGAAGAAATTAATCCTCATGTGAATAAGAGAGTTGAAGCCTATTATTTTTATTGTAAACAAGATAATGACGAAGAAAATGAACAATTCTTCCAAAATGTTAACTGTGGAGAGGGTAATACAAAGGAAGTTGCTTCAGTCTCCTTGTCTGCAATAGAAATGCAATCATTCACTTTTACGAGTGATGAGGAACCACTTGAAAATACACAACATGAAGGAGAAATTATTGATGTTTTATCTTCTAACTCTGTGCAAGCCAAATATGAAGCTTTCATATTTTCAAAGCAGGTTGGTACAAAAGTTAGACTGTAAGAAGAGGTTAAAAATGGTTCCTTTCTTGTATCTTTCTATTTTGAAGATTTGGATGTCAAATTTTTTGAAATAAAATTGAGAGATGGTGTTGAAAATGGTCAAATAAATGGATATGTTGAATCTCATATTGTTCATCACCCTAGTCAGTGTCTCAATGCATGTGAAGATGAATTCTGTATGAAGGAAAAGTTGCTAATATAGGGGATGGAGTAAATGATAAATTTGTTAAATCAAATTTTATGGAGAAAGAAAAAATTGTTCCAGTTGGGAATAGTTTATAGTCACATAGAAGTGTTGGAAATTCTTGGTCTGGTACACTTCCAATTTTGCACGAAGTTGACAGCTAGTCTTCTGATTTAAATAATTATCTATCTTCAACTAGAAAAATAAAATGTATTCAAGGATACAACAAAATATATGTTGCAGGTCAGAATTCAAGATTTCCAAATGATGCACTCATCTATACAGGCAACACCAAAAGAAGGGTTCCGTCTGATGGTTTGTGTGTGGGTTGTCCAATTTGAGCTCTGCTTTCTCCAGGATGGTTAGGCCAAGTGTATCACTAGGTCACATCTAGTGCTATTTAGAAAAATGTCGGTAATCATATGTTGGACAATGTTGGTATGAGTCATCAAATTCAAGATGTGTACGATGTGGGTTGGCCTCTTGAACACCAGGCCACTGGCAAAATATTTTTATATGAAGTCATTCTCATTAGTTTAATCAAGATGGCCACCAATTGGAAATTACTTGTGTGTGCTCCTCATTCATCTGACATTATTTTGCATAGGCTACTATTTCTCCCTACCCATCAATGGCTTCACTTGAGAATCAATGGGCACACTCTAAGGTAGGGTCTTATGACCATGTATATAGTAGGTGGTTTTTGTTTTGTTTCCTTTTATGCTCTATTTCGTTTGGTTTGTGCCCTACTCCCCTCCACCCTTTTTGCATGCAGCACCATGTCTTTATGTTTCTCTCTTGACTCTGTACCCAATGGACTTGTACTAGTCTACCCCAAGATTCTAGAGTTCTCTGCATTCTCTTCAAAAATGCAGTCCCTAATCAGAGCCAATGTTACTTGTCAAATTTTAAATTTTGATTTCCAAGTCAAATTGTTCTCAAGTTCCCTTTTCCAAGCACATAAAAATCCTTAGACCCTTGTTTCCCATCAACTCCATCCTAGTCGTCGTTTCTGTAGATTTCATAACCTATTGTGATCCTACCAAATTCCTTAACCAAGCTGCCAGGTTCTCAAGTTTCAAAACCACCTGATCGCCCAACCTATTTGTTATTCTTGAAGTCTCAAATCTCACTTTATAAATGTCCCATGTAATTGGCATATCAGAGGTTCAAAAAACTTAGGAACTCCTCACAAATGGTTGTGTATTTTATTTTTTCAACAATGAGGCGACCTTGGTAGGTTGCTCAAATTATGAAGTGTCAGCTCATTTAATGGATTGTATGGTACCGTTAAGGAATGTCTTTCGAATGCTTTGAAACATCAACTTGAAATTTAAATGTAATCTTTAAAATCTTTTGAAAAGCAAACTATTAAATAAGGAAGGTGGAAAAAAGGATTTAATAGCAGGTTGGCAAGATTCTTGATAAATAAATAGTCATTATTTATCGTTAGAGTTATGTGAGCCCACATACAAAATAAGGTGGTAGCATTTTCAGAATTCTCTCAACATGGTACTTCCTGCAAACATGAGGGAATGGGAAGATGAACCTATGCATGTCATGCAACCAGACTTAAATTGGCCTGAAGAAGAACAATTCAACATCATTTCTTAGATGTGTTCGCTCACTTAGAAGGAGAAGAACAATTATCCTACATATTAGAGGGAAATTCTCATCCTGGAAGAAGAAAAGGAGTGAGCCAAATTTCACAATTTGGTTATGGAGATGCAATTGGAATTACATAGAGCCCCAACACCTCTGACAGTCTAATTGCATGTATGGAATTTTTCTGACACCTAATGATAACGGTTCTTTTTTAAGAATGTTTCGGTTACGAAGTCTTTCTTGGTCGCGGTCACTTTCAAGACCATTACTTTGCAATGTAACAATTTTTGGTATATATATATATATAGATCTTTGAAAAAGGAGAGATATAGAAAAAAGGGGGAAAAGGAAGGGGTCCGCTTTCTACACAATTTTGTACTGGAATACTGAGTCTATGAACTCATTTTTGATATTGAAGGAAATCAAGAAAATGTTTTAATCTTTTAATTTATCATGTTTTCTATTGATTACATTGAACTTTGAATCTCTATAATTATTCCTCAGTGTCTATTATGTTATAGGAGAATTGTGTGTATGTTAGTGATTATTTCTGGAACTTTGAATTCAAAATAATTCATCTATTGGAAGTGGTCTTTTGTCTTTTCTTTTCCTGGATATTATTTGTAAGTTTGGAATAGATGAACTTTGTGTGATCTTTTTCATAATTCTTGCTTTAAAATCAATTTTTCATGTCTACTTTCATGGTTATGGGTAGATGTTCGCTTTCCTTTTCTGCTTTCTGGTGAAAAGCATACCCTGTATTTTCATTCATTACATTTCACAAGAGGGAGTTGTACCTTAAAAATTCAAAGGAAAGTTGTCAATTCCAAGACAACTTCTCCAACTGTTGGTTCTATTTGTTCCTCTATTTGGGCATTTGAGTCAAATCTTAGCTTTATTTTTGAAGGAAAAATTTGTCAACCAACAGCTGCAAAACTGATGTACAAAATCAAGAACCCCTATGATTGTGGCGTGTGGCTCCCTAAGCCCTTTGGCTCTAGTTGTTGTTGTTGTGGTCTAGGGAGAGGCTGCACAATGGACATGGATTTGGATCAATGGGAGTGCGATGCGGAGAGAGCTACTCACATCCCCCTAATCTCTCCATGCAAGGAGGATATCGTTGAACATCTGTTGGGATCACAACTATCGGCTACCTGTCAAGGTCATCGAGGTGACTTTGGAGGGTATCACACACCTACTCAATGGCATTTCCCCTCATCACTACTGTGTCTTGCTCATCAAATTCTATCTGCAGCTCTCCTGATAGTTGGTTGTGCTTCCCTCGGATAGTGGCCACCTCTGTAGTGAGCTATACAATCTCTACTCTCCACTCCTCATAAGTGGTCCTTAGACATGCTATCGGCTCGAAGATGTGGGCATGTCACCTCACGGATGTTGGCTAGTAATCCTCATGGACCATCCCCTAAATAGGCATGTCAAGGGCCACCTCTAATATGCACTGATCCATTAGCCTAGCCCATCCTTGTGCATCCTCTGCAATCAAAAGAAGAGAGAGTAACATCAATCCCACATGCAATATGTATATAATCATAGATAGAAGAAACTGAAAGTACTGAAATATAAACAACATCCTCTATATAGCTGGGTCCCCTGGCTACCATGTAGAATCAAGGTAATGAGTGACACTAGGACTCACACCGTTGGTATCGGTAGCCACTCTCGGTGCTGCCAAGGTCACTACCACTGTAACAGCAGGTGTTGGTGGCACCAATGAGACATGAGTAGTTGCTAGGGGGTCTGACCTCCTCTGTTGACTCCTATGTCTTGTGGAGGTGGAGGTGGAACGTCCCCTTGTGGGCTCAAATTCCCTCTAGGGGTACCCTTTCCAAACACAAGAGGAGGACATTTCCTATCCCACCACCCTTTGAATTCTGCAACAATCCCAACATTATTTGTCGGCATTACGGGTGGAAAATCATGGTCAGGCTTGTCATCATCTGAGGGGAAAAAATTGATGATGGTGGGGTGGGGACAATCAACCCTGGGTCTAGTTGCGCTCTTGTAGGCCCTAGTGTATGTGGGCACATCTGGAGGAATCAATATTTGTACACAGCCATGCGGTCACATGACTTGACTCCAGTAGTATGGTATGATGATGTGGTTGTGGCAACCTATGAGAAAACGGTCCCGCTGTAGGTTCCTAAGATGCCTTCCATCATCTACCCATCTAAAAAATTGATAAGGTCTCCATCTGACCCCATCCATAGCAAGACTATCAAACTGTAACCATCAAAATTGTAAGTCTCTAAACCTCCACTAACCTATCATATCATACTAGTGGGCCATGAGGACATGATATGGCCATCACTGAGGAAAAGCAACCAGCCTCATGCACATGATGTGGGAAAAGGCCCACACCTACAAAATTTTGCATGCTATAAGACTATGGTACTCATAATGGACATACTGGCCCAAGTCTTGGTATAGGTGCACTAACATACTACACCCGTAGGAAAAAACTATCATATGCTCTACCATCTACCTAATAGTATGGACGAGGTCCCTATAAAGGTGAGAACCTCGCTCATCTATTGTGACCCAAAATGCAACGATCACAACCATCACTTGACACAACAACGGTGCAGTGGTTTGCACTTGGTCATACCAGTGTGTATAAATGTGGCTCCTGTTGTCGTTGTTGTCTATTCACCTGAGCAGTAAATGACTCCCTCCATCCACTCCCATGCTGATCAGGTGTCATCAATGGCCACCCGCCATCTGCAGATGGGTAGTCCAAGGATCTGATATACATCCTCCAGTGTAATCGTCATCTCTCCAGTACACAATTGGAAAGATGATGTAGTGACATCCCACTGCTCGATTAGCACCGTAAGCATCCTCTCATGGTGGCGCATCTCTGGCATGGTGAATACATGCCAAAGAGTAACCTATTCAAGGTGAGTGACCTCATCATCAGTGAGGCAGTCCCTCTACTCACGAACTAGTTGGTAAGCTCGCCCACCAAGATGCTCACGAATCTAAGGATACTCCTGCAAAAGTGGAAAAAATCCTATGTCAAAACATGGAATTTCAAATTGAAAGCAAAGAATCTACTAAGACTTGTGTGTGTCACACATGCATCCCTATCTGCCATTGATGTCTTGAGGATGCCAACGCATCCTTGGGATGCCAACGCAAAACTGGGACTCTTATGCGAAACCTAGACGCTAGTGCACATTTTGGACGAAAGCGCCCATAATGGAAGCCTACGCAGCTCAATGAGGAAAAAATAGCTAAAAATGTGCTTAAATTCACAAAAAATGAGGTTTAGAGGCCTACCTGGTCCACCTCACAACCCTTGGTTATGTTTTCCCACAACTGCTCCAATCTAGGCACCTCTTACTCCCTCCTACTCAGCATTTTTCTGACTTTTCTCTCACAAAATTCAACAATTTGCTCACAGTGAATAGTGAAAATGACCCTTCTAGGGGCTCACCTAGGTATATATAGGCCCCCCGGGGCCCATTTTTCCCAGAGTTTGTGGCTCCCCGGTTTCTCCTCAATTTTCCCCACCTAGTTGGGGGAAAACTCAGGAGGGGGCATATAGTCACCTCTTAATCATATTTTTCTTTCAAATCAATGAATTTTTCTTGATCATTATTCTCGTAGTGGTAACTTCTTCCGATTTTTGAAATTGACCTAAAATATGAGTTTTGTAGGTTAAAGTTTTGTGTGATCATTCACAACCGTTGTATCACTATTTGTTGAGCTCATTTGTTGGGGGAACCTTTGGTACCGGTTAACTCAACTTCAGCGACCTCTAAGGGCCCTTTTTTTTGCACACAAATCCATAAAATTCAAAATTGGGTAAAAATTTTCTTCTCTACTTTAGTGTGGCTGATTTTTCCCAAAATCAAGCCCACTAAAGTGGGGGAAAAATACAATGTCACAGAATTGCACCTAGAGGAAATTCCACATTTTTACACTTTTGCCTAGCATTTATGACACCTTAGAGCATTAATGGAAAAAATTCCATGAGTCAGAATTTCATGATTTTAACCCCATCTGGACCAATGGTGGAGCAATAGAAGCCTAACGACATGTTTCCCAAAAATCTTGGCCTTGGATGTATGCACAGTGTGCGAACATCTGCACAACACGCTAGTGTCCTAGTGATTTTCCGAGTTTGAAATGGCAAATCTCAAATCTTTCCTCTCTTGAACACATGTCCTAATAGTCAGACTTTGGATGAAACGACTATTTTCTGCCCTTTCATGCAACAAAAGACCTCTTTTACTCTCATTTGGGGGTTCAAGCCATTCAATCAAGATCTCTCTACATTTTTCCATCCTTGAGTTCTCTTCATTCTTGATAGCAGCACTTTCACAAGCGAAGCCATGCCAAACTAGGGTCCTTCCAACAGCTACAGCTTTCAAGAAAGCACTCAATGATACTTATGTGCACTTCGGGGAGGGTCTAGGCCCATGGGTAATGCTCTCTCTCTATTTTCTCCTTGTTTATTTGTTACTTAGTGGTGCAGATTCTACTCCTAGAGCAGGTTTTTCTTTCACCGCACGTTTTGTCCTTTTCGTTTACACTCCTTTCAAACTTGGTTGTTCATGGAGGTGGGAACACCAAAACAGGGGTTTAACTAAGGCAGATCCCTATACAACTCCAACCTTCTTCCCTTGTTCTTCTCTATGTAGGTTGCAAAACAGAGCTTGGATTGAAGACTCGAATGTCTAGTTGAAGGTAAGTTTTCTCCAAGTTCTCCTTGTGCTTTCTTTAAAGTTTTTGTTATTCGTTCAATCATTTTGTTCGATAGACCTTAGGTCCAAGTAAAGAAGTGAAACATTGTTCTTCTTGTGTAAGCTCCTGAGATTTTTGTTACTTAGGATTCCAACGTTCCATTTGGATGACAACGTGCCGCATTGTTGTCCTTTAGCTGAGAGCTTTTTTGTCTGAGGTAGAAATCTAGAAGTTTCACTCTCTCGGGATCCAAAGTGGTCTCCCTTGAAGTATTATGTTATGCACATTTCTTTATCATTTCTATGATTTGTTTATGCTAAAGTGTATAAGGGAAGTTCATTCCCTAGTGATCTCTTTAGAATGAAGAGACCCATGTGCAATAGAAGGTAGTGGATAGGAGTTAGTTTAGGAGAGGGGAGAACTATAAATTGTTGAGAAAATTCTAGAGAAATTAATACAGTTAGATCATGGACTTGGTGAATTTATGTGTTAAGTTTGAAAGTGTTATGGTTTCTTGTTGCTTCTCAAACGTTAGTTTTAGTTCTTTCATAATAATGGTGAAATGTCAATGATGTTTTGATGAATCTACTGCTCATACCATTTGGAGTTTGTTGATTGTAAATCTCAGTGCATGGTTAGTCCAAACCTCTTAATGCAATAGTTCAACTATGAGTATTTATTCATGTCATTCCAATAATTGGTTGTATGTACAAATATTCATCGTCTAAAAATATTTCAATTTCCTTTGAAGATTGCATCATTTCTATGGAGTTCTAGACTTTATCTTGATCAAGTAGGAATAGGTTTCATGAGGATTTGTCAATCAACAATATTAGCCATTATTACGATTGATCGTAGGTGTTAGATTAGGATCTCTCTCAACCCTATACCTTTTGATCTTTCTTTATGTTAGTTTTAGGATAATAACATCACAACATTTCCACATTTGATGATAAAATCATTTTCATATCTTAGATTTGGAAAATTACAGTTGGGATTTGTATCCATTTCAGATTCCATGAAACCCTTATTTGAATTAGAAGCTTCTAGCCTTGTTGAACCATAAATTCCCCTTGTGATACCAACAAATCAATCAAACACTGAGTTATTTTTGCAAGTCAATACTGGGCATCCATAACCTTGACGTCATTTTTTAAAGATTTTCTATAGAAAGTCTCCTTTTAAGAAAGATGGAACACTTGTATTTTATCTGTGTTGTGCAATGCAAAAACACTCATCAACACCTCTATGTTAATAAAATCACCATTTTTACCTCTTCTCAGTGTTTGTATCTTATGTAATGTTTGATGCCTCTATACGTGTATGAACTCTTATCATTTTTGTAGGTTGTATGATTGTGCTAATTTGTTGTAAGTGTTAATTATGGGTAGTATGCACTTTTTTTATGATCTTGCAGACCTTATCCTTCATGATTTCTTGTAAAAATGATGAAATAGGGAACTATGTAAGCTTATCCAATGATTTTGTTGATACTCTATGAAATTATAGGCAGGAAGAAACATATTCAATCTTGGTGTATCACTTTTCAACATTCTCTTCTCCCTTTTTGATGTAGACCAGGGAGGCTCAATCAAAACCAATCTGATAGCCTTCCTTTAAGAGGCATCTAACAGGATTAATTTGACCAATTTAAACAATCTAAACAACCTTCAAAGCTTGACAACCATCAGAAACTAGATTTCACTCATTAACCCCTTGAACCCTTGTAGTAGTGGAAACTTAGTTTTTTCCCTATAACACCAATGTTCTCAAAAACACCAGACAAAATCTTGATGAATTTAGATACCCATTTCAAAGCTATTACACATCCCAATGTCAGGTACAAGTCCTTTGGACCAAAACCCCAAAAACACCCCTTTTAGGATGACCTATTTAGGTTGATTAGGCCTATTTTACAAAGCATCATATCTTTAAAATTATCATAGGACCCTGAAATATTGGGGAAGAAATTTCTATGTTCTCAAACCTCCAAAACCGCAAAAATATCCCACTGGTATGAACCAATACTTTCCAAACCTGAAAACCCTTGTTTTAGGCATAAATCATGAGGGTTTATTGAATCTAGTACTTCCACAACCCCCCAGGCCTTGAAACCAACTTTAACACAACACAATAGCCCTGCACATGCTAAAAATTTCATAAGATAAGACCTCCAATACATATTTTATCAAACCCTAGGCTTAAGCCCCCATTTTCATGCATTTTGTACACCAAAACTCATAGGAATAGCAAGTTGATTGCTCTTATTTCTTCCCCAACGTTCAAATCATGAAAATATACTATCTAAATAGACTCCATAGGGCCCCTTACATGAGTCATAGTAACCAAAAAAGGTGTAAGGGCCCCTTAATTCATATTTTGTTCACAAAACCCTCAAAACAAGGTATACCGGCTAATCACAAAGAAATGGGGTTTTCTGACACAAATCACCACCAAATTCCTTCAAACCAGACACAAAGCAAGGTTAATACAAATCTCCAAACCATGAAAGATATTTCACACCATAATCTGACTATACGTGCCCACTCAAATCTGAACTATAAGAGAAAACATAGAAAAATATGAAAAAAAATAGAGTTTCTTTATTTGCCAATCCTTTCCTTCCACATCCAACATTACAACCGATGACTTCAATCCATTTAAAGGATTCTTCAGAATCAATCACCGACCAACCAATTTTACAACTAATTTTTGAATCCTTAATGACCGTTGGAGGTCATAAACACAACCTTCACATGTTTGTTAACAACATTCTTCCATACATGGCAATGTTTATAATTCTTTTACCTTTAGAAACACCTATACTATTACTAGTGGTCTAATAAGACTTTATTCACCCAAAGACCACATCTTATTCAAGAAACATCATACTACCAACCTAGACACTACCTTGTCAACTTTGACAAACCTTGCACATGACTAGCCACTTCTTTCAAGATGAATACAAAGCCTATCAAAAGTGATTTATTACCTAAGAATGGTCACTTAGGACCTTATTTAGACTCAAAGAATCAACACATGACCTCATAACACATTGCCTATCAATACTTCAAAAGACAAAGAGAAGATGGGTACTCTTGCACCATACACACCACCATAAAAAAAAGACTCATGTCTCGTGAGTGAAGGTCTGTCTGCACTCCCCAAGCCAATGTTGTCTTGTATTTCCTCTTGGTTGTCTTGGACACTCAGAACTGGTAGCCCATTTTGTCTTCTTGCCTCTGTATGCAGGGAATCTTTCTCCCTTCTCTGAGTTCAAGTCAAAAGTGTATGCAACCTAAAATGGTCACCTAGACTTTGGGCCCCATTTATTTAATTTGTCAACATCAACTTTCTGAATCAATGATTGTCGCATTTTCAAATCAAATTTCTTAATCAATTCATAACTATTTCAAATGTTTCAATTTTCCCTAAGGTTTGAATGCTTCATTAATTTTATTTAATCAAAAGAAATAAATCCTTTTAATAAATAAAATAATGTTATTTAATTGAAGTTAATATTACTTAAATAAAATGATGCTATTTAATTAAATCTATTTTTAATTAAATAATTTTATTTTATTTTATTAATATTCATTTATAAATTACATAATCTTATTTTATTTTATTAAAAGAGATATTATCATCTTAAATTAAATAAAATAAATGAAATATCCTCTCAAGAATATCTTGTGATGAAAAAAAGGGAAACAAATCAGTTAAAAGGGAAATAAACTAAAAAAGAATTCCAATCAAGATTTGTTTCTATTTTTCTATTTATCCCACATTGCTTCGAATTTGCCTTCAATTCCACTTTTGCCTATAAAATGAGCCCTCTCATTCTCATTTAAAAATATCACGAATTTTTACATCGGACTTATGCTACAAATTTTCTTGAGTTTTTATCATTTGAGATTACACATTAGTTTGATTTTATAAGCATCTTAGTTTTAGAGCATATAGTTTAATATTACATTTTGGCTTAATCTTCATAGTAGATTAATTTGCAAAGTAATTCATTTATGGCATTGCATGTAGATCAATTTTCATTTCAATAAATTAGTTTTGTTTATTGCATTTTACAGTCATTTAGATTAGTTTTCATTGTTGCATTGCAAGAACAGGATTCATGGAGATTGGCATTCTTACTTCTCCTCTTTGAATCTCTCATTCCGAGATTGTATTTGCAGGGGTAACTGGGTTAATCTGAGGGCCACAATATCAATCCCTGCTCTTCTCGGATAGAGAGTTGTGAATTGATTTGCAAGGACTCATTATTGAGTATCCTCGCATGCAAGGATTCACAGAAGTATAACATATTTTCAGTTATACAAAAAGGTGGTTTGATATCTATTCCCAAACCAAAATAAGTAAATCTCCTCACCTTTAGACCTTTGAACCATCCTTTAGCCCTGCCTACCTTGTTGTTTTTTATTATGTCTAATGGAGACTCCTCTCTGCTTCCTTTTCCCTTCATGACTGATGCAGGGCCTACACCAACCATCTTCAGCCCTGTAAAAGTAGTATAATGTCCCTTATGACTTTGTTCTTCCCCATCCACTTGGTTTACTTTTCTCTGACCCTTGAATTCAGACATCAAACCTACTACCTTTGTTGATACAGTTCCATATGTTACTATGTTATCAAATTGTAGAGATATCCTTAGACTTGACTGTCTTTCCCTTGCATAAACTATTATAGGACAAACCATTGTCCCAATTAGAATTTCTTCCACTTGATTAACCTCTCCTTGTTGTGTCATTAACAACTTACCATGATCTTGTCTTAGATTAGTCTCCTTCATGGTCCTCTCATGAATTTGCTTCTCCATGTGAGCATCAACCTTCACATTATGAGTTGCCACTGTCTTCACACCATTCTTAAGTGTCTCTTTTGTTGTTCTAACATCAAAACTATGCTCCAAAACAGAAAAAAAATTACTCTTACCATCCTCAAGCTTTATTGGTTCTTTTCTTCCAAAGATTACCACCTTAGCTTTTCCCTTGTCCTTCTCTTTTCCCTGCAAAGGAGTTAGCTTGAAACTTTGATTATCTTTCCAAATGGTGTAGGTGTTTTCCCAACCATCGTACATAGACCTCCTATCAAATTTCCATGGCCTTCCCAACAGCAAATGGCAACAATTCATTGGAAATACATCACATAGGACCCTATCCTTGTACTCCCAAATCTGAAAGTCTACATAAGCTTTCTCATTCACCACTAAACTTTGGCCATCATTCACCCAAGAAACCTTGTAGGGTGCTACATGAGGAATCTTTTCTAGACTTAACTTATCTACCATCTCCCTAGACACCATATTATCTTAAGAACCAGAATCAATTACAACTTGACACACTTTACCTTTGCATTTGCATGAGGTTCTGAATAGGCTCCTCCTTTGGCTCAAATCTTCTTCCTTTTGTCCCTGCAACAAGGTCCTTCTTATCATAAGAGCTTCTCCTACTTCTGGATTTGCAAGTCTACTTGATGAACTCGCACTCTCTTCTTCATCTCCTTGGACATATTGGACTCTTTTATCACATTTCCTTTCACTTCCACTTGTAGCAACACTAAACTTGTTAGGACACTTAAAAGAAAGATGACCAAACTCACCACATTTGTAGCATCTTCCTACAAATTCATTTGAATCTGTTCACCTATAGTTTGCTCTTCCACCTCTCCATCCACCTCTAAACTCAATCCCTTGTTCTTTACTTTTCCCAGCATCTTCTTGGCCTTCTTTGGATTTTTTTGTGTTGGAAAGGTACCTCTACCCCTAGATGCACCTCCTCTACCTCTTACTACCTTCTTTTGTCTCCTCTTCAAATTTTCTTCTATTCTCATAGCCATTTGAAAGCATTGTTCAACTGATTTAGGTGCCAAAATGTTGATCTCATCCTAGATGTTGTATCTCAATCCATTCAAATTCCTAGCAACCATTTCATCTTCATATTCCTCATGCTTAGTTCTTATGCTTAACTTATAAAATTATTCAGTATATGTTTGTACATCCAAATATTTTTTTCTAAGATTTTGCAACTTCTTAAGCAATTGAACATTGTAATCAGCAAGGAGAAATTTACCTTTCAGTTTGGCCTGCATCCTTTCCAAAGAAGTGATCTTGCTCTTTCCTTGTCTCTCCCTTTCCTCCTACACAAAATTTCACCATACCAAATCATGTCCTTTCAGTCTTGTCTTGGCCTTCTTCACCTTGTGTCCTTCATCAACATCTTCACTATCAAAGTAGTTTTCCATAGCCCCAATCCAATCCAGGAGCTCTTCACTATCAAGTTTGCCTCCATACATAGGAACATCTATTTTTACATGTCCCTCCTTCTTCACAACCTTCAAAAGCTTCATTTTTCTTGCATCATCAAAATCCATATCCTCTTCTTCACCAGGAGCTTCTTCTTCCTCTTTAGTTTCACTTGCATCCTCTTCCACTCTATGCTTTTCCTTCCAAGCAGACATTTCTCTTTTCAAAGCTTCTATCTCCCTGTCATGAATTTCCATCTTCCTTGCAACTACACTTCCTTTAGGTGGAATTTTCACAATCCTTTATGCACCTACCTGCAAAACCAATTCAAAGCAACAACACAAGATCTACTACCCGCTCTTATACCACTCTGATGTGGACTTGGGAGGCTCAATCACAACCAATATGATAACCTACCTTTAAGAGGAATCTAACAAGATTAATTTGACCAATTTAAACAATCTAAACAACCCTCAAAGCTTGACAACCATTAGAAACTAGATTTCACTCATTCACCCCTTGAACCCTTGTAGTAGTGGAAACTCAGTTTTTTCCCTATAACACCAATGTTCTCCAAAACACAAAAAAAAAAAATTGCTGAATTTAGATACCCATTTTAGAGATATTACACATATCCCAATGTCAGGTACAAGTCCCTTGGACCAAAACCCCAAAAACACCCCTTTTAGGTTGACCTATTTAGGCTAATTAGGCCTATTTTACAAAGCATCATGTCTTTAACCTTATCACAGGACCCTGAAATCTTGAGGCAGAAATTTATATGTTCTCAAACCTCAAAAACCACAAAAATATCCCACTTTTATGGACCAATACTTGTCAAACCTGAAAACCCTTGTTTTAGGCATAAATCATGAGGGTTTATTGAATCTAGTACTTCCACAACCCCCCAAGCCTTGAAACCAACTTGAACACAACAAAATAGCCCTACACATGCTCAAAAGTTCATAAGATAAGACCTCCAATATAGATTTGATCAAACCCTAGGCTTAAGCCCCCATTTTCATGCATTTTGTACACCAAAACTGATAGGAACAACAAGTTGATTGCTCTTATTTCTTCCCCAATGTTCAAATCATGCAATATACTATCTAAATAGACTCCATAGTGCCTCTTACACAATTCAAAGTAATCACATAAGTTGTAAGGGCCCCTTAATTCATATTTTGTTCACAAAACCCTCAAAACAGGGTATACTGACTGATCACAAAGAAATGGGGTTTTCTGACACAAATCACCGCCAAATTCCTTCAAACCAGACACAAAGAAAGGTTAATACAAATATCAAAACCATGAAAGAGATTTCACACCATAATATGACTGTACGTGCCCATACAAATCTAAACTATAAGAGAAAACACAGAAAAATATGAAAAAAAAATAGAGTTTCTCTATTTGCCAGTCCTTTCCTTCCACATCCAACATTACAACCGATGCCTTCAAGCCATTTAAATGATTCTTCAGAATCAACCACTGAACAACCAATTTTACAACTGATTTTTGAATCCTTAATGACCATTGGAGGTCATAAACACAACCTTCACATGTTTGTTAACAACATTCTTCCATACATGGCAATGTTTATAATTCTTTGACCTTTATAAACACCTAGAATATTACTAGTGGTCTAATAATACTTTATTCACCCAAGTACCACATCTTATTCAAGAAACATCATACTACCAACCTAGACACTACCTTGTAAACTTTGACAAACCTTGCACATGACTAGCCACTTCTTTCAAGATGAATACAAAGCCTATCAAAAGTGATTTATTACTTGAGAATGGTCACTTAGGACCTTAGTTAGACTCAAAGACTCAACACATGACCTCATAACACACTTCCTATCAATACTTCAAAAGACAAAGAGAAGATGGGTGCTCCTGCACCACTTTTCCTTCTATAGTTTGATAGATTGGGATTAGTGTAGAGTTATCTAGTGTTAGGCTAGACTAGAATTGTTGCATCTAGTTTTTTAGAGGAATCTGAACTTTTGTAGAGATCTAACCTCAATTGCAAGGTCCCACATCTTGAAGTTATTTCCATTGTATCATTAGAATAATGAGCCTTTGTTCAAAAAGGTGCAATTTCATGTGACAATAGTACCACCACTCATGGAAAGCTCCATCTAAGTATAAAGTAGAAAATTTTATGGCATCAATGTCTAACATTGGTCTCAGGGACAAGTAGTTGTCCAAGTTTTGGACCCAAGCTCGAACAATGCACTTGTCACTCCTGTCAAAGTGAGCTAGAGTCACCTTTTCCCAGGGCTTGTTCATAGCCTCATTGCATAAAAGAATCTTTTTTCTCAACTCTTTCACCCCCTCTCTTCTAATTCATAAATTTCTTTAGAGATAAAATGCGATGAATATTAGTTGGAAGACTTAACTACTTTATGTAACTAGCCCTCACTTCTTCTGCTATGGGAATTAGGACTTCTAGTTCAGGAAGGGGATCCTCCCTACGAGTGAATTTAGGATGAAGGGGCCTAGGGACATATCCAATAGGAATGCCATTAGTGTGTCCATTGTTGCCTCTATTATTATAGGCATTTGAAGCACTAGTTTCTTCATTTTAAAAGTGAGGTGTTTGTGACATATTCTTGTTGGAAACAAGCAACATTGAGAGGGGGGTGAATCAATGTTGAGTAAAAATTCAACTTTATTATTTTGTGATTTAACTTACTTAACCGTTCAATAAAAGAAACATGCATCAACAGAATGAAAATAATCTCAACACCATAACACCAGACCTTTTACGTGGAAACCTTGTTAGGGGAAAAACTACGGTGGGTAGCCAATCCACAGTATAATATGAGTATACCCAAAATAAGAAGAACAAAATGGGAAGGCACTTGCATTCAGGCTCACTGCCTAGAGCTCACTGCTCAAAATAGATGGGCTCACTACCCTACAAAGATTTGGAATAAATCAAAAAGAGTGAACTGATGAAATAGTATCCACAATGCCTAATTATAGTTCTAATTTAGCTCTGATGACAATCTACTATCCTTTAGACCAATTCAACAATTTTTCTTTGCTCTGCACAATTCTCACTACAAAAATATTAATGCACAAGTGAAACTGTGCATAATCGCTTAATTGATCTCTTGTTGATTGCAACACACCACCACACTTCTTTTCCACACATCAAATGATATATTGATCCTCTTATATATATCCGCATCTAGAAATAGAATCGCTATAGGTCGTCCTTGATAAAACTTGAAAATATTATCAACTATCGACCCAAAATTACAATTTTATTTTCAATGTGGATCTAAGACCGTTGGCTAGACTATGGCAGAGACTCATAATTATATATTTGAACATAAAAAAATTCTAATTAATTCCACTTTACACATCTACAATGCTCCACATTCACTGAAACGAGCAAATAGACACAAAACATCCTATTGGACCTCCAAGCTTGTATTTCAACTAATGCAACACCACAAAATTCAGTAATAAGATAATATACATGCTCACCAAGAAAATCCAGGGGTCCACAACACCAAACGATGATCCGGTGAAGTAGACAAATTGGCCGATCTTCTTCAAATATTTTGTCGATAACACACAATATTGCACTTTATCTGTCGTTATGACTAGATACAGGTCTGTGGACCATGAAGATGACTTCAATTACCATCAATGACAACACTAAAATCCATATGCCAACAATCTCCCCCTTTGGAATTGATGGCAACACTTAGTGAAAAATGACTAAGTGTCGAAATTGGTAAGTACACTGCCAAAATTTAGAATACTACTCCCCCTAAGAATGTCAAGGCATTTTTCACTACACTCTCTCCCCCTTTGACATCAATGAAAAAATTGGGGAATCCAAAATTGAAAAAACTATTGAGACTTACAAAAATTTGAAGATGTTTGCAAAGTTATTCTTCAACCCACTTAAGTTTGAGTCCCAAATACTTCTCAAACTCTCCAAAATGGTTATATGATACCGGATCAGAAGCGGTCATAGCATCTTTAGGTTCTTTCAGAGCATTTACCATCATCTCAATATTTGGACTTATCAGTCCCTTGAGTTCACATACTCTGTCGATGATCCTTTCATTTTCAAATTTTAAACTCTTTATTTGGTTGAGCAAAGACATTAACCAACTTTCTTGATTATAGACACTACCAGCTAATGGTTCAAAAGTGTTGGAAATAGTGACCAACTGTTGTTCAATGTCCTTCATCTTCTTTTCATTTACTTCGATAAATTTTGACAATACCAAGCAAGATTTGTATACTTTTCCTCCTTCAAACATAGTACCTTGAATATTATTTATGCAAGTACTCAATAGAGCTTTGTCTTTGGAAATCAATTATTTTAGGCTACCAACTCTCTTCTCCTGGAACTCCTTTTTCACTTTAACCAAAGCTAATTTCTCAAAAGATTCAAAACGTGAATCTATAGAATTTATTAGCTTCTTTAACTCACCGAAGGAGGAACCTGATGGGTCCATAGCATAAGTAGGCATAATTTTTTGTAAGACTCCAGATGTAAGCTTTAGAAGTTCACTATCCTCTATGTGAGATTTTAGAATCTTTTCACTAGCTTTGGATTGAGCAATTTTAACGACCTTCATCATCTAAATTGGAGATAGAGTAGATAGGTTAATTGAGCTTTCATCCAACTCAAGATCTAACTCTTCTTGTTGCTCCAATAAAGATTCCTTCACTTCCTCTATTTTGATTTCTTGCTCCTTTTTTTTTCAACCTTGGATTCTACTTCAAGATTGACTTTAGGCATTTTAGCTTCTTCAGTATGCGCCTCCTTTTCCTCAGCTAACATCTCAACAGGGACCTTAGTTACAACAGGTGGCTCTATATCTTTCACATCAGGAGAAGTCAGAATATCCTCAAACTCTGGAGGATCAGACACATTCATGTTTTCCTCATTCACATTCTCTTCTTCTAATTCATTTACCTCCACATTCACTTCTTCATTTCTTTGAACATTGACTTCCTCAATGTTAATCTTATCCTTTGACAAAAGTTCTTCCAGAATTTCCTTAGTTTCACTAACAATAGTGCCAGTTTCACCAATCATAAGCTTGTTTACCCTTGTTTTTCTCCTAAATTCATTTTTAGCCTTTTCAAGGAATAAATCCATTTCTTCAATTATCATTTCTGAGCACAAATCAGCTAGGAATCTCTTCCTTATATTTTCTTCTTCTGATAAGGTGCTTGACCTCCTAGACTCTAAAGCATTAAACAGACTTGTAGGCAAACCAGACATGATTTCCACAAGAACTTTATTGAAAACAATCATATGCTTTATTGTTGCTTCTTCAAGAATTTTCTTACCGGATTCATCAAAGGCTCATACCAATCACATAGTGGCTTGAGATTTCCATCTTTCACTGTTGCATTCTAAACTTCCTCAACAAACATACTAGGTTTGTCAGCTTTGGCCTTTTTCTTTGCTTCTTCTCCTTTGCCGAAATATTTTCTCTTATTCAATTTGACAACCCTTGTACCAATAGCCTTTATCTCCCTTACTACTTTTGAATCAGTTTCTTCCTCTTCATATGCAAACACAACTTTGTAATCTCTTGTGCTTTTATTCTTTTGTCTTTTTTTGGAAGCCTTGGCTTGATTTGATTGAGTTGCAGAGGAGTTTCTAGTGTGAGCAAGAGATGTTCCTAGACCGAATGATTCTGCTTTTTCTTTCTCCTTAGTTGCTTCAGCTTCTTCTCTTTGTCTCCTCACTTCTCTTAGTTGATGCACAGGGATTCCAAAACTCTCTACAAGGGCTTTTGTCTCTGCATAAGTACCAAACCTTTCTTCACCCTGATCCAGTGGTGAATTTAGTAGGTGTTATGCTTACATCCTTAGAATGTTCTCATCTACTTCATAACCCATGGGCATGATCCAAACTATTCTAGGATCAATAGCTTCCATATGGCATTGGTCAATGTCTACCATGAAGCAAACAGTGTCTTTGTATTACTCCACAATTGTTGCAGGAATTCTTTCTCTAGCATGCATTAAATTCTAAAAAGTTTTGGAGTATCC